>CM029021.1:2049470-2234638 GCA_016801055.1 Panax notoginseng | reverse complement strand
TTTGAATTTTTTGTACCATGTAAGTGCGACCCAAGATAGGTGACGTATACCTAATTTTGGGGGCGTCACAGTTGGTATCAAAGCTTAGGGATATGATCCCTGGCTGAGATGTGAGAATAGAACTAGGAGGGGAAGAACGGGGAATTCCTTCGCTAGTATGACCTACCTAAGTTTATTTGGTATTTAATTGGTCGGTCAGAGTATAGGGATAATATGTGATATGTCAATTAACCCTTGTTTTGTGACAGTGTTTGAGAATGGCATCTGAAAATGCTGAGATAAGCAATAAAGCACATGAGAGCGTTGATTCAGCTCAAGCAAAAGGTAACGACCAACAACACGATAATAATCATATCGGTGACAACGACCATCAGAACAATGATAACCATTGTGGGGTAAATTATCATGCCAAGAATGGTAACCACTTCGGTGGTAATCATGGCCAAGATAATAGAAGTGGAAATTGAAAGAAAAGAAGGTCGTTTAGCCCGATTTTATCGTGCACCAAAGTCAAGTCCAGCTGGGACGGTGGCACCAAAGGCGGATACGGACAAAACAAAGTCGTTGGTTTTAGGAAGAGCGTTTTTCATGACTTCTAAAAAAAAGCGAGTAAACCGAACGAAGTTAGCACGGGTTAGTTAATTATAAATTCTTGCGAAGTCTATACCTTATTAGATATCGGTTCTACCCATTCTTTTATCTCTTTTGCTTGCGTTCAACGTTTAAATTTGACTCTAGAGAAGTTAGACTTTGGCCTATCGGTTGAAACTCCGTTAGGAGAAACCTTCATTTCATGTGTTATTCAAGTCTTAGATGAGAGTAACAGTTTTGAATGATATTTCTATTATTAATAAATTTCCTGACGTATTCTTGAAGATTTCTTAAACTACCCTTAGAGCATGAAATCGAATTTTGTATTGACTCCAGTACAAAACCCATTTCTAAAACCCTCAAATATTTCTTCAACTAAAAGGATCTCTTTACGTGGATTACGATGAAAGTCATAATAAAAGTATAGGACTGATGAAAATCATGGGTATATGAAGTATTAGTAAGTTTTATGATGAGTTATGATGGTTATTATGTAAAAACATGAAAGTTTCTTAGAAATCACAAAGAGTTGAAAATCAGACTTTGGTGAAAAACATAACATGAAATTCAATTGACCATATCTCCTATTATATTTCGAATTTTTGAGTGTGGTCAAGTCCTAGAGTTAGATCTATGAGTTTTCTAACTTATCCAAGTGGAATTAATGGAAAAGGTATGTAGATTTTCGTGTGGACTGATTTTAACAAAGGAGGCAAAAGCTGTAAAAACCGAAAAAACTATTGTCCAGATTTTTAAAAGGGCATTTTCGTCCACTTAATTTATGAGAAAACTTCTGTCCTTTTGGGAATGAAAGTATATGGTGTAAGGTAACTCCTGTCCAAAAATTAGCTCATTCTGACTTAAAATGAGCAAGTTATGGCGATTTCAATATTTAGGTTTTTCCGACGAAAAATGCTATAACTGGAGTTCTATAACTCCGATGACCATGAAATTTAAATTGGAAGCTGACATTAACATGTGTAAGATCCTTCCAAGATTTGGGAATTTTTGGAGTTAAACTTGAGGTAGCTAATTTCTTAAGGAATTAATTGGAAATTGATTTTTGAAAAATAGTAAATGAATTTTAAAAATTCCGAGAAAAATATATTTTCATTATGGGACTATATTATGCTAAATCCCAGAAAATAAATATTTTTGGAACTGATTTGGTATTTTTCATGAAAATGATCTAGTTATGAGTAAATGAGTTAAATATGTTATGTGAAATAACAAAATTGAAAAATAGGATTTTATGGCTAGAAAATCCTATATAGAGTATATTTATATTTTTTTTGATGAGGAATTTGATCATTGGTGATGATATCTTATAAGTATGGCATTTTTGAATGATTAAATGCATTATATGGGAAAGCGTAAACAATTGAAATAAATTGTTTATAAG
Source organism: Panax notoginseng (assembly GCA_016801055.1). NCBI lineage: Eukaryota > Viridiplantae > Streptophyta > Magnoliopsida > Apiales > Araliaceae > Panax > Panax notoginseng. The sequence goes on along the minus strand of CM029021.1, from coordinate 2,232,645 downwards.
TTTAAGAAGTGATTAAAATATTGTTATAATATTAATGATATTAGATTATGAAATTATTAAGTGATTGATAACATTGGGATATTCATGAAATCTGGATAAATATATTATAAATGTTTAATATTTATCATTTATCTCATTTGATTGATTCTTTATATCATTATACTCATGCTTATATTGTGTTAAAAGTCATCTGTGGCTTACGTGCATAGATGGAATTGGTATGATTATGATCAGGGATTGTTCGGCATAATCATGACCGTAATTGAAAACACGATTATCTTTGGCACGTAGTGCATGGATAATTCGTGGTCGTGATACTAAAGAATATCCTTGGCCTGTTGTGCAGGGATGATTCGACAATGTGGATTAATTATTGAGCTGAGTCTCAGCAATGAAATATTAATTCATGGATGTGTTCAAAGTCATCTGTGGCTTACGTGCATAGATGGACTTGGTATGATTATGATCAGGGATTGTTCAGTATAATCATGACCGTAATTGAAAACACGATTATCTTTGGCACGTAGTGCATGGATAATTCGTGATCGTGATACTAAAGAATATCCTTGGCCTGTAGTGCAGGGATGATTCGACGATGTGGATTAATTATTGAGCTGAGTCTCAGCAATGAAATATTAATTCATGGATGTGTTCAAAGTCATCTGTGGCTTACGTGCATAGATGGACTTGGTATGATTATGACCAGGAATTGTTCGGTATAATCATGACCGTAATTGAAAACATGATTTTCTTTGGCACGTAGTGTATGGATAATTCGTGATCGTGATACTAAAGAATATCATTGGCCTGTAGTGCAGGGATGATTTGACGATGTGGATTAATTATTGAGCTGAGTCTTAGCAATGAAATATTAATTCATGAGTGTGTTCAAAGTCATCTGTGGCTTACGTGCATAGATAGACTTGGTATGATTATGACCAGGGATTGTTCGGTATAATCATGACCGTAATTGAAAACACGATTATCCTTGGCCCGTAGTGCATGGATAATTCGTGGTCGTGATACTATTAAGCTGAGTCTTAGCATTATTGGTTTTACAGTTGTATATCTTTGGCCTGTAGTGCAAAGATGAATTGTTAATGAATATCTTTGGCAGTATTGCAAAGATGAATTTAATATTTTCAACGATAAATATATTCAAGGTATCCTCACCTCTTTATCATACCAGGTACGTACCCTAATTTCGAGGGCGAAATTCCATAAGGAGGGGAGATTGTGAGACCCCAGATTTTATAAATAAATATTTAAATTTTCTCGAAATAATTTTTTTATGTTATGGTGTGAATTTGATATAATGTTATAGTTGTGGGTAGTATTTATAAATTTTGTAAAGTATGCAAGTTGTTATATTATATTCGATTGGTCAGGGAATATTCTTTGTGTCGGAAAATATTCGTACGACGGTACAATCATTGGTGGACCCCACAACGGAATTATTGTCGGATTGAGAAAACGACAAAAATATTTTATTGAAAATAACGGCAGAAGTTTTACCGTTGATACTGTTGAACTACTCGGTAGTAAAAGTACAGTAATACGCGTTGTTGCATAGTAGCACACGGTATTGATTATTGATATTTATGTGAGAAGTCACTCAGTTTGATTCAATTATTGTTGATTAATAATATGAATTATTATAACGATAATGACGTTTTGTTTTATTCGTATTATTAACGTAATAAAACAGAAACATCTTTTTATATAAAACAGAATACTTTATTAAAGCTATTCTATAAATAGAATATATTATATTTTATTATGCATAGTGTTGCATAGTGTTTTGCATAGTGTTGCATAGTATTTTGCATAGTAAAAATCTTTTTATATAAATAGAATATATTATATTTTATTTAAAAGATTTTTCTTTAAATATGGACCGTCAGATTAAAGTAAATCAATCTGGACCGTTCATGGATTAGTTACTATGCATTCTATTTTCCTATAAATAGAAGCTCATTCCTTCATTATTTTCTTACGAATTCAGTGAACTCTAGAGAGAGAAACTATAGAGAGAGACTATAGAGAGATAGAAGAAAAGTTTTCTGCTACTTCACTACTCTTATATCCAGTTCTTTTACGGTAAGGGGTGTTATTCTTTCTTATTCATGAAGAGAACTGTTGTTATTCCATTGCTTATTATTCTGTTGGAATAACCTGTATACGCGGTTTACCCTATACTTGGTGACATTCTTCTATTATTCTGTTGGAACATCATGTCTGTGTGTTTTACCCCGGACCTGGTTCCGTCTTTATCATTATTCTGTTGGAACATCATGTCTGTGTGTTTTACACCGACCTGGTTCCGTCTTTATCATTATTCTGTTGGAACATCCTGTCTGTGTGTTTTACACCGGACCTGGTTCCGTCTTTATCATTATTCTGTTGGAACATCCTGACTGTGTGTTTTATACCGGACCTGGTTCTGTCTTTATTATTCTGTTGGAACATCCTGTCGGTGCAAATTTTGCCTGACCTGGTTCCGTTATTATTATTCTGTTGGAATAACCTGTCTATGCGAAGTACCGCATGCATGGTGATTTCTTTTGTTATTCCATTCTTCATTATACTCAGTTGGTTAAAGTTTTGACTTCTATACTCCATGAAATTAGTGGAATATCCTTGATATTTGCGCTTCATCCAGTATCTTTTCATGGAAATATTCTTTTAAGCATTTTTGAATTTTACTCCACAAAGCAGTATCATGTTGATAATTTGGACATTATTAATTCTTGGATAAATTAATTCTTGAACTTGTTTTATTGAATTGTCATCATCCTCATGTTTATATATGTTGAAAGTCATCTGTGGCCTGTAATGCATAGATGGACTTGGTATGATTATGACCAGGGATTATTCGGTATAATCATCACCGTAATGTTACAAACGATGTGGTAAAAGTCCTCATTGGCCCGTAGTGCATTGATGGACAGTTGTTGGCATGATCATGACCATTGACGAATACACAAATATTCTTAGCCCGTAGTGCATGGATAATTGTGGTCGTGATACCAAAGAATATCCTTGGCCGTAGAGCAGGGGTGATTCGATGATGTGGAATATTTATTAAGCTGAGTCTCAACGATAAAAGTCATGAAAAACCTTTTAAATCATAAAAGATAGTAGATTTTATTTTCTACTTGACTCTTTTAATGGATTGCTTGTTCCGCTGCAGTTAAACTTGATGTCTATTATATTTTATCAGTTTAACATTGTTGAAGGCTAATGATAATTTATTTTGCATTATCTTAGTCATAATATTTCTTGTTGGGCTAGTTGAGCTCACCCTTTCTTTCACTGTTCTCTTCAGGAAATGAGAACGTAGCAGGGACTAGTCGGGGAACGGAGTAACGATTCAGATGATAGTATTAGTAGTCCTCACTATTCTGTTAAATGGTGTGACAATAAATGTAACGAGTACTCCTTTTGAGTTTGTATAGTCTCTAGTAGACAATATTTGTATTCAAAGTCACAGGCTATGTTTTGGTGTATTGTACACGTCAGTTGTATAATTAAGTTGTATTTGAATTTTTTGTACCATGTAAGTGGCGACCCAAGATAGGTGACACATACCTAATTTTGGGGGCGTCACAATGGATATTGTCTAGATCACAATATTCCTATTAGAACTCTCAGTTTATGTATTGTCGTATGTTACACAACAGTTGTATAATTAAGTTGTATTTGAATTCTGTACCATATATTTGACGACTCAGAATAGGTGACGTATACTTATTTTGGGGGCGTCATATCAAACATCTATTTTAACATCTCATAATACCTCTAACATGATTACATGTTCATTACATTAATCTACTAACACATTGTTAGACTTAAACATTTTTAAAAATTACATTTCTGAAATTTCTGGAGAGTGGCGCTGCGGCGCCACGTTTGTACTGGCTCTTAGCGCTACGGCGCCGTGGCGCTGCGGCCTGAGTCTTGGCGCTGCAGCTCGGGACTTCAGTTCTGGAGTTGGTGCCGCGGCGCGAGACTCCAGATTCTGTTTTTCCAGTTCGCGAAGAACACAGAGTTCGGCGAATTACAAATTTCATGATCATTAAACTCACTAATTTAACATACCCACATGTTAATATTCACATATAATCATTACCCAACCTCTAAAGAGTGATTTTAACTATTTAAAACGCATAGTCACAGAATTAAATTATACAAATTGTACTGTTCTTGATGTTCTTGAAGATTTTGAACAAAAACATATAATTTAGCACTACGGATTCGTTATAACACCGAATCCGTTTGTTTAAGGCTTGATCTCTTCATATTAACATGCTCAATAATATAAGGGTGTAAAATTTATGAAAACATTTATGTTTAACATACTAAAATCACGTATAAGGCCATAAGGCCATAAACCATACTCTGTAATTTTGTAAAACATTTATACGACATGTTTTCATGACACTGATGACATGGTTTACATAATATATATAATTAAATACGATTTGATACATATTAACCCATATATAAACTTATAATCATCTCATATCCCCAAATACAAAGATTTATAAAAAAATGTGAAAGCCATTTTATGAAAACTAAAAGACGTAATTTAGAATTTGGGAAGGAGAAGATTACCCTGTAGAATATAATTAGTAGGATTAGACTTCCTCACCCTCAAATCTCCTTCACAAACTCACAATTTTAATTATCTCTGACAAACTTTCTCTGAACTCTCTCTGTTTCTAGTTTTCTAGACTTAGGAAAATGAAGGAAATAGAAGACGTAGGGTATAATAATCAGATAACTGAGCGCAGAGTGGTCAGTTGGCCCAATCATGGGTTAACTGCACCAACTTCCCTTAAGGCCTTGTTTGGCTAGTTAGAATAGGTTTCAAAAATCATTTAATTTGATAAACTTCTTATACTATAGTTTAATAAATGTCACACTCCTTATAAAATAACTCCAATATTTTATTTAATTTATTATAAATAAAATATAATATTTTCTCATAAATTCACATAGTTACATAATTAATTTTCTCATTAATAAATAATGTCAATTTATTAAATCTCTAATTAATAATTACATTAATTAAATAACATAATGCTTAATTAAATATTTTATTTAATTCAATAAGCTCACATAATCACATACTTGAATAATAAAAATTCTCTACATTAATTTAATAAATGCAACACATATAATTAAATTAATCTACCACAATTGCATCAATTAATTATTAAATCTAATAATTAAATCATCGAAAAATATTTATTTAATTCAATAAATATTAAAATTAATTTACAAATTCTCATTCGTCACAATGACTGTTGTACCGAAGTCTATTGATAATAATAAAATTAATTCTTCTGCTTACTTGTTAGAGTTTTCAAACATATGGCATGCTAGATTAGGACATGTTAATTATGATACATCGCGTAGATTAATTCATTTAGAATTCTTGCCTAAATTTGATATTAATCAAAAACATAAATGTGAAATTTGTGTGGAATCAAAAATGACAAGATTACCCTTTCATTCTGTTGAAAGGAAAATTGAACCTCTAGATTTAATTCACACTGACATGTGTGACTTAAAGTTTGGGCAAACTAGAGGTGGGAAAAAATATTTCATAACCTTTATTGATGATTGCACAAGATATTGTTATGTATATTTGCTAAGAATCAAAGATGAGACTATAGAAATGTTTCAACTTTATAAAAATGAAGTTGAAAATCAACTTAGCAAAAAGATTAAACCGATAAAAAGCGATAGAGGTGGTGAATATGAATCACCATTTGAAGAGATTTGCTCTAATCATGGTATTATTCACCAAACTACTGCTTCTTATTCTCCTCAATCTAACGGTATTGCTGAACGCAAGAACCGAACATTGAAAGAAATGTTGAATGCTATGTTAAACAGTTCTGGAGCACCCCAGAATTTGTGGGGGGAAGCTTTGCTTTCTGCAAATTATATTCTTAACAAAGTGTCTCATAAGAAAACTCACAAAACACCTTATGAATTATGGAAAGGTCATAGACCTTGCTATAAATACTTGAGAGTGTGGGGGTGTCTAGCAAAGGTAATGGTTCCTAAACCTAAAAAGGTTAAGATAGGACCAAAAATAATTGATTGTATTCATTGGTTATGCAAATAACAGCAGTGCTTATCGATTTCTTGTTCATAAATCTGAAATTAATGATATTAATATTAATACATTTATTGAATCAAGAGATGCATCATTCTTTGAGAATATTTTTCCATATAATGGAAATAAAGATTCAAATTCAAACAAAAGACCTTTGGATGCTACTAGTAATAATCCTGAAAATATAGACAAAGAGTCTGTATTGGATGAACCTAGACGTAGCGAAAGGGCAAGGACTTCAACGTCTTTTGGTCCGAATTTTCTAACATTTTTGTTAGAAAACGATCCTCAAACGTACAAGGAGGCAATATCCACTCCAGATGCTTCTCATTGGAAAGAAGTAATAAATAGTGAAATTGAATCCATCATGCAAAATCATACATGGGAATTGGTGGACCTTCACCTGGTTCCAAACCCGTAGGGTATAAATGGATCTTCAAAAAGAAGATGAAAGCTGATGGTTCAATTAATAAATATAAAGCAAGGCTTGTTGTTAAAGGATATAGACAAAAGGAAGGATTGGATTATTTCGACACTTATTCACCTGTTACAAGAATTACATCTAGTAGGGCTAATAACAATAGCATCTTTAAATAGACTTGAAATACATCAAATGGATGTAAAGACTGCATTCTTAAATGGTGAATGAGATGAAGAAATATATATGGAACAACCTAAAGGTTTCATAGCTCCTGGACAAGAGAGGAAAGTATGCAAACTTGTTAAATCCTTGTATGGATTAAAACAAGCACCAAAACAATGGCATGAAAAATTTGATAATGTTATGTTATCAAATGATTTTAAGATCAATGAGTGTGACAAATGTGTTTATGTCAAAGCACTCAAAAGGAATATGTCATTGTTTGTCTTTATGTGGATGATATGTTAATCATGGGTAGCAACAATGAAGTTATCAACTCAACAAAACGTATGTTGTCAAATAGGTTTGATATGAAAGACTTGGGGGTTGCAGATATAATTTTAGGAATCAAAATTTCTAGAACCTTTGATGGAATTATATTATCTCAATCTCATTACATTGAGAAAATACTTGAAAAATTTAACAAGTATAATATAATTCTAAATAAGACCCCAGTTTATATAAATCTTCATCTAGCTAAAAATGAAGCTGATAGCATATCTCAATTAGAATATTCTCGTATAATAGGCAGTTTAATGTATGTCATGAACTGTACTAGACCGGATATAGCTTATTCAGTAAGTAAGCTAAGTCGGTATACGAGTAATCCAGGTAAAGATCACTGGAAAGCTACTCTGAGAGTTTTGGGATATTTAAAACATACTCAAAACTATGGACTGCACTATACAAGATATCCAGCAGTATTGGAAGGATATACTGATGCTAATTGGATATCTGATACTAAAGATTCAAAATCCACAAGTGGATATGTATTTACACTTGGTAGTGCAGCGGTGTCTTGGAAATCCTTAAAACAAACGTGTATTGCTAGGTCTACAATGGAATCGGAATTCATTGCGTTAGACAAAGCTGGAGAAGAAGTTGAGTGGCTTCGTAATTTCTTAGAGGATATTCCAAATTGGTCAAGACCTGTGCCAGCTATATGTATACACTGTGATAGCCAATCAGCGATTGGAAGAGCACATAGTCATTTATATAACGGTAAGTCACGCCATATACGACGGAGACATAATACCGTTAAACAATTGCTCTCAAATGGAATTATCTCAATTGACTATGTAAAGTCAAAAGATAATATTGCGGATCCGCTTACGAAAGGTTTAACAAGAGAGCAAGTGGAAAAATCATCGAGGGGAATGGGTTTAAAGCCTACTGTTTAAATAAGAGTCGTCATAGTGGCAACCCAACCTAGTTGACTGGAGATCCCAAGATCTAGGTTCAATGGGCAAACCGAACTATGTAGTACTCAGTAAAGCATTGAGGAGATATTTAATCCTAACCATTCCTATTATGAGACAGTGCACATCTGCCGCGAGAATCAGGATAAGTTACGCTTTTAATGACTTTTATATCTTGAAATATGTTCAAGTGGGGTATTGCAGGATACTCTTGATAGAAGTCACCTACGTGAGTAAGAAGGGGGCTACTTCTGTGAGAATTTTGAAGGCTGAATTCTCTAATATACTTACGGAACCAAGAGGTGTTTCAATGCCAAAATGAACACAAACGTGAGAACCAATTATGTCTGAAGAGATATTTTGTGAATTCTATTGTCTTGGTTTACACAAAAAGCTGACAGTTCAAAGACATCAAGTCTACTGATTAGCCAAGTAAATTCGATAGATTTTACTAGGGCAAGTTCAAAGCCACTAGGCTACTTAACCTGATGAAATATCTTTTCTTATGTACTCGAACTAGTGTCTGCATATTCATAACATATTTTGCATATTGTAAAGCCAATTTTACATTCATGTGGGGGATTGTTGGAAATGAGATTTGAATTGAATGAGAAAATTAACTTCAAAGTCGGGTCGGGTCGGGTCGTGATCTTGGTCGTGACGGGCGGGTTTGTGATATATCATCACAATACTATGTCGTTTTGACGACGGTTACACGCCAACGGATTCTATAAATAAACGGTGTGGGAAGCTTTTATAAAAGAATTTTTTCTGTCCCGTTCTGAAAAAACTCGTTCTGTCAATTTTCGTCCGGCAGAAAATTTCCCGTTCCGTTCAGCAGTAACTTTCCCGTTCTGCAATTCCCGTTCTCGTTCTGTTTCTGCAAGTCCGTTCTGCAGAATCCCGTTCTCTGCAAAAGTGTTGCAGTTCCGTTCCGTTTTTTCTATCCCGTTCTGCATATTTCCCCGTTTCTGTGTAAGTATATACATGCATTAATTTTCATGCATCATTTTGTAAGTTTAGTACATAACATAAAATTTGGTTCAATGAATTCTTAATTTTGTAATGCTACTAATTAAGAATTGAAATTCGTTTTATCTTGGGAAGCAATTATTCAATTAACCCTTAGCATCTGTGGGGGAATAAATTTGCTTTAAGGAGACTTTGTGAATTCAAATGACTCGGATTTATTGATTAATATTTTTTTGTGTTATATATATATAATTACGTTTTGTTTTATCATATTTATATATATTAAATAATACTATATATTACAGATAACACGTAGAGCCTACATTCTCATCGTATAGTTCACTCAATATCGTATAGTGAACAGCAAATCGCAGAGTAAAGAGAAGTTTGCAGAGTGCTCAAGTATCGTAGAACAAGTCGTTGAGCTGAACGTGGAGCTCAAGTCATATAGAAGAGTTAAGATCAGACTCTATGATTAACCCAGCTCGTAAAGCAAGTCAAAATTGATAGAAGACTGACAATAAAGAGCGTTGCAAAATGAGAAACTTAATGCAAGGATCACATATTCTTAGTTGATATCGAAGTTTAGAATATGCTTGTGTCCAATAGCTAGCTTGGCAAAGTGACAACTTCCCCATGCAGTTGGTGAATCTGTAGAATGATGTGACATGCTAAACAAATCAAAAGCAAGTTGACATAACCATATTATAAGTTAACATAAGGATTATTAAGTATCAGAGCATTAAATGCTCGACGAGAATTTTGCAATGAGAAACTTTCAAGCAAATATTATAAAAGAGTACATGGATTGAAATCAGGGAAGCAGATTAGATGCGTTTTGAACGCGAATTGAACATGGATTGGACGTGTTTTAGGTATTTATAACTATTCGTGAGACAACCCACGATAAAAAAACAGTATTAACTGCACATAACAAGTAAAATATTTAATCATCCCCAAATACTACTGCCTACTCCATCAACAAATGGAACTTTTTTAAAAAACAAAAATAATTGGCAAATGGAACATTTTTGTCCAACATGGGGAAGTACCATAAACATTTGTAACTAAGTCATCAGATCGAAAATAGTCTCCACAAATAAAGACAGTTCTACCACGAGTATTTGTTTCTCTACTATCATCCACAACTGGTTGAATTCCAACTGATTCACCATGATTACATACTACAATTGTTTCCTTACTATCTTGTACACCTGGCTCAATGCAAAGAAATTCATCAGACTGGTAACTAAAAAAAAAATTCCCTACTATCCTCCTCCACAACTGGTTGAACAAAGTGCAACTCAACATTACTCTTGAACAATTTCAGCCAATTGAACGTTGATCCAGATGAAACTCCACGTAGCAGAAGTGGCTTTGTTGACAATTCTGGCTTGCTATACTTAAGTACCGCCATCCACCTGCCAATGAATTTTTTTGGAGTTTTGCTAAGATGTTTCAACAAGAAATTAAGTGGTACAAGTTTAAATATTAAAAGGGTTAAATGTTTATTTTGTCACTGTACTATAGGTCAACTTACAAGTGAGCCACTAAACCGATTTTTCTTACAGTCAACTCACTATACCTTACTTTACTAACAAAACGTTAGAAAATCCGTTAAGTCTGTTGACTTTTAACGGAAATTGCCACATCAGCTGCATACGTGTAAAAAAATTCTTATGTGGCACAAATCATCCCATGTGACTTTCTTATGTGAAAATTGAGGAAATAATTTATGAAAAAAATGAAAGATTTATTCTAAATAAAACAACATATGTTAAAATATATTAGAAAAGTTAGCCAAAAAAATAAGAAAATAAGTGAAAAATATATTTAATTATTTTATAATTAATATCAAATGAATTTTTATTTAATTCTCTACAAATAATAATATAAATTAGAAAAGTTTGCTAAAAAAATAAGAAAATAAATAAATAAAATATGTTTAAATAATATCAAATGAATTTGTGTTTAATTATTTACAAATATAATAATATAAATCAGAAAATTTAGTCAAAAATAAGAAAATAAATAAAAATATATTTAATTATTTTGTAATCAATATCAAATGAATTTTTATTTAATTCTTTACAAATATAATAATATAAATTAGAAAAGTTAGTCAAAAAAATAAATAAAAAATATATTTAATTATTTTTTAATTAATATCAAATGAATTTTTATTTAATTATTTACAAATATAATAATATAAATTAAAAAAATTGACAAAAAATAAGAAAATAAATTTAAAAAATTACATGCTTACGTGCAATTAAAAAAAAAGTGCAGTTAACTAGAAGAAAAAGTGCAATTAAAAAGCTCACATGCTTATGTGCAGTTAATATAATTTAACCCCCAAATTAATACTCGGAATACAGCATTCATCATCTTCATCTTCATCTTCAACCTAACTAGAAGAAAAAGTGCAAAAGAAGATAGAAATGAAGAAAAGAAGAGCAATCAATAATAGATTAATGGTTGAACCACTATCCCGATACCGTCGCATTAGTTCCTAATCAAAATCATCCGAAAATCCCAAATAACTTGTAGATCTGGATTCAAAGTCATCTATGTCCTCTGCCTCTCTAGCCCCAATCGTAGATCTAGGTCACTTCGGTTGCCGCCTCCCTCTAGCCTCAATCATATGGGTCATCTATGTTCTTTGCTTCTAGTCATGATTTTGTTTAGATTGGGCAAGATGGGAAGTGGTTGTACTGGTGGATGAAGTTGATGGTGATGGAACCACTTGGTGGGAATGGAGATGAAGAATGTTTTGTTTCTATTTCCTTTTTGTCGGAAATCTGGGGTGGGGATTTCAAATCTTAGCTTTTTTGGCATATATGCACTTAAGCCACATGGGGTTGTTTTATTTTATATAGCAGTTTTGAATTTGGCACACGGTTTGATTCAATTTTTTTTTGTATTTTGATCTTGTTTATTAGTGCCAAAGAGGAAAAGTATCCCATGTTTCTATTCCATCCCTTATTGGTTGTTGATTGCTAGTGTTTTTATTATCTGGATTTTCTGCACTAAATTGGATGAGGAAGACGATGAATAGTGATGATGGTGCTAGGTTAGAGAGAGAAAGAGATAGAGAAATCTGGATAATCTGGATGATGAGTGTGTTTAATTTATTTAATTATAATATAGCAATAAATTGTTAATATATCATAATATTTGCTTTCAATAATTAATAATTCTTTGCCTAACATATATAAACATTTATGTAAAAAATATTTATTTTGAAAAGATTTTTAATTTTAAAATATTTTTAATTTTAGTAATTACAAAAATAAGTAAAAAAATTATTTTTTCCATGCTTTTGGCTAACTTTTCTAATTTACATTATATTTTAAAATATTTTTTCATAAATTAAATATATATTTCATTTATTTATTTTTTTGGCAAATTTTTCTAATTTATATTATTATATTTGTAAAGAATTTAATAAAAAATCATTTGATATTAATTACAAAATAAGTGAATATATTTTTTATTTTTTTCTTATTTTTTTGGCTAACTTTTTTAATTTATATTATTATATTTGTAAATAATTAACCAAAAAATCATTTGATATTCATTACAAAAATAATTAAATATATTTTGTTTATTTATTTTCTTATTTTTTTGGCAAAGTTTTCTAATTTATATTATTATTTGTAAAGAATTAAATAAAAAATCATTTGGTATTAATTACAAAAAAAATTAAATAAATATTTGATTTATTTTCTTATTTTTTGTTAACTTTTCTAATTTATATTATACTTTAAAATAATTCTTTTATTTTCTCCATAAATTTTCCCTTTTAGATTCACATAATCCATGCCACGTGGGATAATTCATGACACATAAGCTTTTTTTTACAAGTCAGCTGCTTACGTGTACATTCCGTTTAAAGTCAAATGACTTGACGGTTTTTCCTAATGGTTTGTAAGTAAATAAGGGTTCAGTGAGTTGACTGTAAGAAAAACGGTTGAGTGACTCACTTGTATAGTACAATAATGAAATAAGCATTTAACCCAATATTAAAAGGATAGGTACTCAAGAAAATACTAAAAGCCTTCATGTATCAATTTACATTGGTAAATATCAAGTTTAAATATTAAAAGGATGGGTACTCAAAAAATAATAAAAGCCTTCATGTATCAACTTAAATTGGTAAATATCAATTGCGCCTTAAATAAAGACCTTGACCATTTTTTTTAGAAAATGTATAAACGTTGCAGATTGATTAGCTCCTTTGAATCGATTGGAACAACAAAAGAACGAAGAAACAGAAAGAGAGACAAAGACAAGAGTTGACGAGAAAACGATTAGAGAAACAGAACAAATAGACTGTCCCTAATATTTGTCCTTTTATCTCACTGGATTCATTTTCTTTAAAATATTTTTCATCATCCTCAGTCCTAAATGATGATATTACTGAATATTTTTGGCCTGTAGTGCAAAGATGAATGATTAACTGATGAATATCTTTGGCCTGTAGTGCAAAGATGAGTGATTAACTGATGAATATCTTTGGCCTGTAGTGCAAAGATGAATGATTACCTAATGAATATCTTTGGCCCGTAGTGCAAAGATGAACAGGTGTTGAGATAAACATGACCAACTGGTGATACAAATGAATATATTTTGCCTATAGTGCAAAGATGAATATTTAATTCAAGATATATATTGATTGTTGTTACAGGGATAAAATATTGATGATGGACTTTTAAATCTTAGAAGATAGTAGAACTCATTCTCTACTTGACTCTTCTAATGGATTGTTGTTTCCGCTGCAGTTGTTGATCTAAAACTTGTTGTCAATTATATTTTATCCAATTTTTTCCTGTTGAAGACAATTGATAATTTGTTGTATATTATCTTAGTCATAATATTCTTTACTAGGTTAGTTGAGCTCACCATTTTCCTTTTTGTTCCATTTTTCTTCTCAGGAGGTGAGAACATCGCAAGAACTAGTCGGGGTACGGAGTGATGGTTCTAGAAAGTTATTTTACCAGTCCTCACTATTTTGTAAAATAGTGTATCAATAATTGTAATAAGGACTCCTTTTAAGTTTTTATACTCTCTATTAGACAATAGTTGTATTCAAACTCATAGAATATGTGTTGTCGTATGATATTGAATTTTGTATCGACTTTGATCCCGGTACAAAACTCATTTTCAAAAATTCATATCAAATGACTCCTATTGAACTTCAGGAGTTAAAAATTCAACTATAGAAGTTGGTACCCGAACCTCTATCTAGTGTTTTCCTTTGTGGAATGCGCCGAAGCTAGACTCTCCGTATATATTCGTGCGGTGGTAAACTGATATAGGCGCCATTGTGACGTGCTATCTAAGATTGGGATATGAGTCACAGTTGAGAGCAACCTAAGTCAGTAATCGAAATATCTAGCTTTCTAGACTTAGCTGGTTACTATCGAATATTCGTGGAAGGATTTTCTTGAATCGCTACTCCGTTAACTTAGTTGACTCGGAAAGATACAAAATTCGTATGGAGCGAGGAATGCGAGAAGATTTTCCAAAATCTTAAGAGGCGACTAATTTCGGCACCTTTTCTGGCCATACCATCCTGGAAAAGCGAACGTGGTAGCTGACGCGTTGAGTAGAAGATCGTACGCGAGTACGAGTGCGATATTGTCGAACACAAATACCTATTTTGTATAACTTACAAAGGATGGAGATAGAGTTAAAGGCTCCAAGTACCCACGTTATGATGTTAAATATACGAGTAGAATCGACTTTAATTGATAAAGTTAAAATCGCTCAAGCTACACACTGGAGCTGATGAATATAAAGAAGAAAGCTCAAGCCTTCGATTTATTTGAAATCCTCGATCGAGTAGGAACTGTGGCCTATAGACTCGCCTTAACGCGAAGTATGTCGCATGTTCATAACGTTTTTCACGTATCGATGTTACGTAAATATGTGGATGACCCAAACCACATTATTGCGTTACAACCAGACGAGATAGTCGAAGATTTAACGTACGGGGATGTACATGTCAAGATCTTGGATAGAAAAAAACATATCCTATGCACAAATGTTATACCTCAAGTTAAGGTTTTGTGGAGGAACTATGCTATGGAAGAAATGAACTGGGAGTTGAAATCAGAAATGAAAGCGAGGTATCCTTACCTTTTCAAAACACCAGGTACGTACGTCAATTTCAAGGACGAAATTTCATAAGGAAGGGAGGTTATAAGACCCCAACTTATTAATGAATAAAATCAAATTTCCTCTAATTATTATTGTGAATAATAAGGTGTTAATTTGATATAATATTTTGGTGATGGTTGAAATATGCAAATTTTGCAAAATAAACAAGTTGTTATAAAATATTCATTGTTGTCGGGGAATATTCGTTTGGTCGTAGAATATTCTTTCTGTCGGGGAATATTCGTACGACGGCGCAGCTATTTGTGGGCCCCATAACGGAAAACGGTCGGATGAAGATAACAACAAAATTTGAATTTTTATAAATAACGACGTAGTTGTTACCGTTAACACTGTTGGAATACCCGGTGGTTAAAATACAGTAATACGCGTGGTTGGACAGTAGCACACGGTATTGCACAATATTGTTGAATTATTGATTCTTACATAAGAAGGCACTACTCAATAATTGTTACAGTAGTTACTGTTCAATATTTTATTTTATTGATTCAATCATTGCTGCATTGATATTTTATATTATTGTTGTTTCAATAATTGTTATTGCAATGTATTTCCCATTATCAGATCAATAATTCATATTATTTGAATAATATTATTAGATAACATTATTGACAATGTCTAGAAAGTTCTATCAAAGAGAGGTTTGGTCACCTAATTGCGCGCCAGTAAGGAGAAATCCTTATCGGAAAGCCCCCTCTTTCCTGGAAATGGCCTGGTTGTCATAAATGTGATTCTGTAATATTATTTGTGAATAATTAATTATTGATTCATATGATAAGGAAATATTTATTTTATGTGGATATAAATGTTGGATATATTTATTGTGGTTATAAATGAAGGAGTTAATGTTGAGATATTTTATCAGTATTTTTGTCGGTATTAAAAAATCAAACCAGTGTTTTTGAGATATATTGCGTGAGTTATAATTTTTAATCCGACCGTTGAACCGTTAAAAATGAACGTATGATTTATTATGAATTTTAAGAGATGACTGGTTCAGAAATTGTTGAAGTTTCGGAATTTATTATTTTGGTGGAAAATTCTAGAATTGGTGGGCCCCACTTTTGGTTGGTGAGAAATGTACTGGAAATTTTATTCAAATGTGGTGGATGGAAATAGTAGCAGGTAAAGCCATCAGGTTGCATGTCAAGTTTACTTCGGCGTGCTAACATTTTCCTATATATGGAGGGCTAAGTTAGAATTAAAAATCACACCAGAATTCATAAGTTTTCTCTTTTTCTCTCTCTATATTATCGAGTGTATTTTATGAGTATTTTGATACTTTGAGAGTTGCTATTCAGCACAAGTTTCATTCAGCCTCATATCCGATATTTCGATCAGAAGTACTGTTCGTTTGAGGTAAGGGATGTTATTTTCTTCGTAAATGTTATTTCTTTCAATATCATTATGCCGAAATATTGGTCTGAATTTTTTATCAAATTTATAACTTTTTGTGTCAGAGTTACTATTCACGTATACGGTACTATTCACGTAAACGATACTATTCATGAATACGGCACTATTCACCAAAAAATGAAATTTTCTTCTTTTTGTCCAAGTTGTCTATTATGGTTACTATCTTTGATTGTATCTATGTTTTGATCATTATTTTTGAATTCTGCTTCAAAATTGGTTATTATGGAGTATTATTGAACTTGGATAAACTGTAATACGAATCCCTAATATTTATTCTTTTATCTCACTGGATTTGTTTTCTTTAATATATTTTTCAGCATTCTCAGTCCTAAATGATGATATTACTGAATATCTTTGGCCTGTAGTGCAAAGATGAATGATTAACTGATGAATATCTTTGGCCTGTAGTGGAAAGATGAATGATTACCTAATGAATATCTTTGGCCCGTAGTGCAAAGATGAACAGGTGTTGAGATGAACATGACCAACTGGTGATACAAATGAATATCTTTGGCATGTAGTGCAAAGATAAATATTTGATTCAAGATATATATTGATTGTTGTTACAGGGATAAAATATTGATAATGGACTTTTAAATCTTAGAAGATAGTAGAACTCATTCTCTACTTGACTCTTCTAATGGATTGTTGTTTCCGCTGCAGTTGTTGATCTAAAACTTGTTGTCTATTATATTTTATCAGATTTTTCCCTATTGAAGACTAATGATAATTTGTTGTATATTATCTTAGTCATAATATTCTTTACTGAGCTAGTTGAGCTCACCCTTTTCCTTTTTGTTCCATTTTTCTTCTCAGGAGGTGAGAACATAGCGGGAACTAGTCGGGGAACGGAGTGATTGTTCTAGAAAGTTGTTTTAGGAGTCCTCACTATTTTGTAAAATAGTGTATCAATAATTGTAATAAGGACTCCTTTTGAGTTTTTATACTCTCTATTAGACAATAGTTGTATTCAAACTCACAGAATATGTGTTGCCGTATTTTGCACGACAATTGTATTACTGAAGTTGTATTTGTTTTTGTACCATATTTTTGGCGACTCAGAATGGGTGATGTATACCTATTTTGGGGTTGTCACACAAGGGATAACTTTGACTCAATCAAATACTATAGGGAACAAGCTAAAGAAATTTGGACATTATGATGTTAAACTTGTGCATAGTCCTTATGATTCTAGTACTCATTTGAAGAAAAAATTAACAGAGCCTGCATCTCAATTAAAATATTCTCAAGTCATTGACTCTTTACTATAGTTCTCAAATAGAACAAGGGCAGACAAAGCATACACAGTTGGAAGACTTGGTCCTTATACTCAAAATCCAAGTAAAGAACATTGGAATGTTTTAAATAAAATAATCTCAAGTCATTGGATCTTTACTATACTTCTCAAATAAAACAAGGCCGGACAAAGCATACGCAGCTGGAAGGCTTAGTCGTTATACTCAAAATCCAAGTAAAGAACATTGGAATGCTTTAAATAGAGTTCTTTGTTATCTTAGAGGTACACTTGATTATTCACTATGTTATCGAGGCTTTCCTAACGTAATAGAAGGATATTGTAATGCAAATGGGATTATCAATAGCTCAAAGGTCAAAGTGACTACTGGTTATGTATTTATGTTAGGCAGGGCAACTATATCTTGGGGTTCTGAAAAACAAACAATTATTTCTAGAACATGTACGGATGGTGAATGGTTGAAAAACCTTATGTTGGAACTTCCACTTGTAGATAAGACTATGTGTGACGCCCCCAAAATAGGTATACATCACCCATTCTGAGTCGCCAAATACATGGTACAGAAACAAATACAACTTCATTAAACTATGAGTTTAAATACAAATAGAGAGTATAACAACTCAAAAGGAGTCCTCATTACAATTATTATCACACTATTTTATAAAATAGTGAGAACTGTTAACACCACTGACTGAAAACCTCACTCCGCATCCCGACTAGTTCCCGCTATATTCTCGCCTCCTGAGAAAGATGGAACAAAAAGGGTGAGCTCAACTAGCCCAGTAAAGAATATTATGACTAAAATAATATACAACAAATTATCATTAGTATTCAACAGGGAAAAATCTGATAGAATATAATTGACAACAAGTTTTTGATCAACAACTGCAGCGGAAACAACAATCCATTAGAAGAGTCAAGTAGAGAATGAGTTCTACTATCTTCTAAGATTTAAAAATCCATCATCAATATTTTATCCCTGTAACAACAATCAATATTCATTTTGAATCAAATATTCATCTTTGCACTACAGGCCAAAGATATTCATTTGTATCATCAGTTGGTCATGTTCATCTCAACACCTGTTCATCTTTGCACTACGGGCCAAAGATATTCATATGTATCATCAGTTGGTCATGTTCATCTCAACACCTGTTCATCTTTGCACTACGGGCCAAAGATATTCATTAGGTAATCATTCATCTTTGCACTACAGGCCAAAGATATTCATTTATATCATCATTTAGGACTGAGGATGATGAAAAATATTTTAAAGAAAACGAATCCAGTGAAACAAAAGGACAAATATTAGGGATTCGTATTACAGTTTATCCAAGTTCAATAATACTCCAGAATAACCCGTTTTGAAGCAGAATTCAAAAATAAAGATCAAAACATGGATACAATCAAAGAAAGTAACCATAATAGACAACTTGGACAAAAAGAAGAAAATTTTATTTTTCGGTGAATAGTGCCGTATTCTTGAATAGTGCCGTATTCTTGAATAGTGCCGTATACTTGAATAGTGCCGTATACGTGAACAGTAACCCCGACATCAAAAAGTTCCAAATTTGATAAAAATTTCAGATCAATATTTTGGCATAATGATATTGAAAGAATAATATCATTAGGAAGAAAATAACATCTCTTACCTCAAAATAACCGTACTTCTGACTGAATAGCGGATATGAGGCTGAATGAAACTTGTGCCGAATAGCAACTCTCAAAGTATCAAAATACTCACAAAATACACTCAATAATCTAGAGAGAGAAAGAGAGAAAACTTGTTTCTGGTGTGATTTTCAATTCTAACTTAGCCCTCTATTTATAGGAAATTGCTAGCACGCCGAGGCAGACTTAACCTGCAACCTGATGGCTTTACCTGCTACTATTCAAGCCTACCATATTTGAATAAAAATCTCAGCACATTTCTTCACAAACCAAGAGTGGGGCCCACTAATTCTAGAATTTTCCACCAAAATGATAAACTCCGAAAATTCAACAATTTCTGAACCAGTCATCTCGTAAAATTCATAATAAATCATACGTTCATTTTTAACGGTTCAAAATTTGGGGACATATACTCAACTTGTATATGTATAACATATCCAAAAATTACCACGATCCAACGGTCGGATTAAAAATTATAACCCCCGCAAAATATCTCAAAAACCCTGATTTTTAATACCTCCATTCCGACAAAAATACTGAAAAAAACCTCAACATTAACTCCTTCATTTTTAACCACAATAAATATATCCAACATTTATATCCACATAAAATAAATATTTCCTTATCATATGAATCAATAATTAATTATTCACAAATAATATTACAGAATCACATTTATGACAACCAGGCCGTTCCTAGGAAAGAGGGGGCTTTCCAATAAGGATTTCTCCTTACTGGTGCGCAATTAGGTGACCAAACCTCTCCTTAGACAGAACTTTCTAGACATTGCCAATAATGTTATCAAATAATATTATTCAAATAATATGAATTATTGATCTGATAATGGGAAATACTGTGCAGTAACAATTATTGAAACAACAATAATATAAAATATCAACGCAGCAATTATTGA
Organism: Panax notoginseng; assembly: GCA_016801055.1. Taxonomy (NCBI): domain Eukaryota; kingdom Viridiplantae; phylum Streptophyta; class Magnoliopsida; order Apiales; family Araliaceae; genus Panax; species Panax notoginseng. The sequence goes on along the minus strand of CM029021.1, from coordinate 2,212,263 downwards.
ATCAATAAAATAAAATATTGAACAGTAACTACTATAACAATTATTGAGTAGTGTCTTCCTTCGTAAGAATCAATAATTCAAAAATACTGTGAAATCTGTGTGCTACTGTGCAACCACGCGTATTATTGTATTTTTAACCACCGGATATTCCAACAGTGTTAACGGGAACAACTACGCCGTTATTTATAAAAACTCAATTTTTGTCGTTATCTTCCCCTGACCGTTTTTCGTTATGGGGCCCACAGATAGCTGCGCCGTCATACGAATATTCCCCGACAAAAAGAATATTCCACGACCAAACGAATATTCTCCGACAAAATGAATATTTTCTAACCACTTGTTTATTTTGCAAATTTTGCACATTTCACCCATAACCAAAATATTATATCAAATTAAAACCTTATTATTCATAATAATAATTAGAGAAAATTTAATTTTATTCATTAATAAGTTGGGGTCTTACTACCTCCCCTCCTTATGAAATTTCGTCATCGAAATTGACGTACATACCTGGTGTTTCGAAAAGGGGAGGATTCCTCGCTTTTATTTCTGATTCTAACTCCCAGGTCATTTCTTCAATAGCATGGTTTCTCCACAAAACCTTAACTTGTGGTATAATCTTCGTACGTAGGACATGCTCTTTCCTATCCAATATCTTAATAGGTACCTCCTCGTATGTTAAATCTTCGGCTATCTCGTCCGGTTCTAACTCAATAATGTGGTTCGGGTCTTTCACATATTTACGAAGCACATATATGTGAAAAATATTATGAACACGAGACATGCTTGGAGGTAATACGAGTCTATAGGCCACATTTCCTATTCGGTCAAGAATTTTAAATGGACCAACAAATCGTGGATTGAGCTTTCCTCTCTTCCCAAATCTTGTAACTCCCTTCCATGGTGCAACACATAACAGTACATGATCTCCAATATTAAATTCTACGTCCTTCCGATGAAGATCCGCATAACTCTTTTGTCGATCCTGTGCCGTTTGTATACTTTGTCGAATCGTTTGGATCTTCTCTGTAGTCATGCGTACCAACTCTGGTCCCAACAATGTTGCTTCACCCACCTCGTCCCAGCATACTGGAGAACGACATTTTCTTCCATACAACGCCTCGAATGGAGCCACACCTATGCTCGCCTGATAACTGTTGTTGTAGGAGAATTCCACCAATGGTAGGTACTTATCCCAACTCCCTTTGAGATCTAGGACACAGAGTCTTAATAGATCTTCAAGAGTTTGAATAGTCCTCTCTGATTGTCTGTCCGTTTGAGGATGGTATGCCTAACTGAATCGTAAATCCGTGCCCATAGCTTTCTGCAAGCTAACCCAAAATCGTGAAGTGAATCTTGGGTCACGATTCAAAACTATGAATACTGGCATGCCATGCAATCTCACAATCTCGTTCACGTACATACTAGCAAGACGTTCAAGGGAATAAGTCTCACGTATAGGCAAGAAATGGGCAGACTTGGTTAATCTATCCCAAATCGCATCTATGCCTTGAGAAACTTTTGGAAGACCCGTAACGAAATCCATGGTAATGTGTTCCCACTTCCACTTTGGAATCTCAAGTGGTTGCAACAGACCCTTTGGTACTTGATGCTCCGCCTTTACACGTTGACAAGTTAAACACCTCGAGATAAACTCTGCGATCTCTCTTTTCATATTGCTCCACCAAAATGTATGCCGAAGATCGTGATACATTTTGGTACTCCCAGGATGGATTGCAAACGGTGTGTTGTGTGCCTCCATCATGATTCTATGCTTCAAGTCAAAATCGTTAGGAACACAAAGTCTGAAGTTGACTCGAAGTATTCTTTCTTCATCGATTCTTGCTTCTGGAATAGCACCCTCCTGCACTTTCTTCTTCATACGCATCAGCTCCATGTCCGTAGCTTGAGCAGCTTTAACTTTATCGATTAAAGTAGGTTCTACTCGTATGTTTGATATCATCACGTGGGTACTTGGAGCCTTCATCTCTATCTTCATCCTTTGCAAGTCGTACAAAATGGACTTTTGTGTTAACAACATTGCACTCGTACCCGCATATGATCTTCTACTCAATGCGTCAGCTACTACGTTCGCTTTTCCAGGATGATATTGAATAGTGTGATCGTAATCTTTCAACAGCTCGAGCCAACGTCGTTGCCGCATGTTTAGTTCCTTTTGGGTGAAGAAATATTTGAGGCTTTTATGATCTGTATAGATCTCCACTTTCTCCCCATACAAGTAGTGTCTCCAGATCTTCAACGCGAAAACGACCGCTGCCAACTCCAAATCATGAGTAGGATAATTCCTCTCATATTCTTTGAGTTATCGCGAGGCATAGGCTATGACTTTCCCATGTTGCATGAGAACACATCCTAACCCTTTGCCTGAAGCATCACTGTAGATAACAAATCCATCCGAACCAGATGGTATTGTCAGAACAGGTGCCGAAATGAGTCTCCTCTTGAGTTCTTGAAAACTCTTCTCACAATCCTCGCTCCAACTGAATTTTGTATCTTTACGAGTCAGCTGAGTTAACGGAGTAGCGATTCGAGAAAATTCTTCCACAAATCTCCGATAATAACCAGCTAAGCCCAGAAAGCTACGTACTTCAGTCACCGACTTCGGTTGCTCCCAACTTTGTATGGCTTCAATCTTCGCCGGGTCGACAGATACTCCATGTTTTGACACCACGTGCCCAAGGAATGTTACTTCCTCAAGCCAGAACTCGCATTTCTTCAGCTTGGCATATAGCTTGTTATCACGAAGCCTTTGCAGTACCAGCTTCAAATGGTGCTCATGATCTTCACGGCTTTTGGAATAGATGAGGATGTCATCAATAAAGACAACAACGAACTGATCCAAATATTCCTTGAATACACGGTTCATCATATCCATGAAAGCAGCAGGAGCATTAGTTAATCCAAACGACATGACTAAGAATTCATAATGCTCGTACCGAGTTTTGAAGGCAGTCTTTGGAATATCCTCAGTTTTAATCTTCAGCTGATGATATCCAGAACGAAGATCGATCTTTGAAAAGAATTGTGCTCCTTGCAACTGGTCAAACAAGTCATCAATGCGAGGTAGCGGATACCTATTCTTGATAGTGACATGGTTCAACTCTCGGTAGTCAATACAAAGTCGCATACTCCCGTCTTTCTTCTTTACGAATAACACAGGAGCACCCCAAGGAGATGTACTGGACGAATAAAACCGATGTCCAACAACTCCTGAAATTGGACCTTTAACTCCTGAAGTTCAATAGGAGCCATTCGATATGGGGTTTTAGAAATGGGCTTTGTACCAGGTTCAAGGTCAATAAAGAAATCAACTTCACGTTCTGGGGGTAGACCGGGAAGTTCTTCAGGAAATACATCAGGAAATTCACTAACAATAGAAATAGTATTCAAATCTGACGTGTTTTTGTTCAAATCCGTGACATGGGCTAAGAAAGCATGACATCCGTTTTTCAATAAACGAATAGCTTTATGGCTTGAAATGACAGTGATTGACTTTAATGGTTTGGTTGTTTGAATTCGCATAATAGGTTGGTTAGGAATATGAAAACTAACAACCTTACGAAAACAATCAATTTTAGCATGATGCGTGGTTAACCAATCAATCCCTAAAATCACATCAAATGCAAGAATTTTTAACGAAATAAGGTCGGCAGGTAATGTGATGGTACCCACTTGAATCAAGCAAGATTTATTAACGGTAGATATAACGAAAGTTTCTCCTAACGGAGTTTCAACAGATAAGTCAAAGTCTAATTTCTCCGGGGTCAAATTTAAACGTTGAGCACAAGCAGGAGAAATAAAAGAATGGGTAGAACCAGTAACTAATAAGGTATAAACTTCGCAAGAGTTTATGATTAGTTTACCCGTGATCACCTCGTTTGGGTTCCTCGTGTTTTGTGCAGTTACGACAAACGCCCTTCCTGGAACCACCGACTTTGACTTGTCTGGGACAGTCTTTGGAGTCACCATCCCCGTCGAACTTGGTTTCGCGACTAGACAATCTCTAGCTATATGACCTTCCTTTCCACAGTTATAACACACCTTGGATTGTTGTGGGCAGTTTGGGCTAATGTGTCCCTCTTTGCCGTATTTGTAACATACGACCGGTGGTCGTTCTCCTCCCCTAGAAACAACTGATGTTGGTGCTGACGTCTTTACGCTATCATTGTTGTACCTCCTCCTTTTGAAATCTCCTCCCGACTCGCTCCTTTTATTCTCACGGCCACGATTACCACCAGAGTGGTTACCGCTTTTGTCCGAATGCTTTCCTCCCTGCTGGTTTTCATTGCTCCGATGACCGCTGCCACCGGTATTACCTTGGTTGTGTTCCCTCGGTTGAACATACTCATTATCTCACTCTAATAATTGAGCCCTATTTACAACATCTGAATATAAAGAAAATTTATGAGAGATAAGATATTGCCGAATCTCGGGCTTTAGACCTCTCAGAAACATCCTTGTCATTCGTTCCTCATTTTCGACCAAATGAGGTGCAAACCTGGATAACTCTGTGAATTTTGCTTCGTACTGGGACACCGTCATGTTGTTTTGCTCCAGTCTAATAAACTCTACCTCCTTCATATGACGAATACTTTCAGGAAAGTACTTGTCATTAAATAGTTTCTGAAACGTTTCCCATTACATGTTGAGTGCGTCAGGCTGGGTACGCTTCACAGACTCCCACCAGTAGTCTGCCTCACCGCGGAACATAAAGGTGGCGAATGGAACCTTCTGTTCCTCCGTGCATCCCAAGACATCGAATATCTTGGTAATTTGTTTAACCCATGTTTCCGCCATGATCAGATCCGGCTTTTTCTTAAATTCTGGTGGTCCCAACTCTTTGAACTGCTTGGCTGTAACAAGCCGCGCGTTGCTATCACTTCCACCCGTATTTTGTGCACGAGTCTCCCTCGTCTAATTTTGCATGAACTGCAAAAAGCTTCTAAACGTCCCATCATTCATCATTTGTTCGGTAACGTTGTTTACAGGAGGAATATTTTCTTCCTGTTGTACGTTCCCCTGGGCGGTGATCAAAGGTGTCTCCACGGTCTGATTTACTCCATTATTAACGTTCTCAGCTGCCATTCTTATATACTGCCATAAAACAAGGGTTAATAATCATGTCATATATTATCCCTATACTTTGACCGACCAAATAAATACCAAATAAACTTAGTCAGGTCATACTAGCGAAGGAAATTCCCCGTCTCTCCCCTCCTAGTTCTTGTCTCACATCTCAGCCAGGGATCATATCCCTAAGCTTTGATACCAACTGTGACGCCCCCAAAATAGGTATACATCACCCATTCTGAGTCGCCAAATACATGGTACAGAAACAAATACAACTTCATTAAACTATAAGTTTAAATACAAATAGAGAGTATAAAAACTCAAAAGGAGTCCTCATTACAATTATTATCACACTATTTTATAAAATAGTGAGAACTGCTAACACCACTGACTGAAAACCTCACTCCGTACCCCGACTAGTTCCCGCTACATTCTCGCCTCCTGAGAAAGATGGAACAAAAAGGGTGAGCACAACTAGCCCAGTAAAGAATATTATGACTAAAATAATATACAATAAAATATCATTAGTATTCAACAGGGAAAAATCTGATAGAATATAATTGACAACAAGTTTTTGATCAACAACTGCAGCGGAAACAACAATCCATTAGAAGAGTCAAGTAGAGAATGAGTTCTACTATCTTCTAAGATTTAAAAATCCAGCATCAATATTTTATCCCTGTAACAACAATCAATATTCATTTTGAATCAAATATTCATCTTTGCACTACAGGCCAAAGATATTCATTTGTATCATCAGTTGGTCATGTTCATCTCAACACCTGTTCATCTTTGCACTACGGGCCAAAGATATTCATTTGTATCATCAGTTGGTCATGTTCATCTCAACACCTGTTCATCTTTGCACTACGGGACAAAGATATTCATTAGGTAATTATTCATCTTTGCACTACAGGCCAAAGATATTCATTTATATCATCATTTAGGACTGAGGATGATGAAAAATATTTTAAAGAAAACGAATCCAGTGAAACAAAATGACAAATATTAGGGATTCGTATTACAGTTTATCCAAGTTCAATAATACTCCAGAATAACCCGTTTTGAAGCAGAATTCAAAAATAAAGATCAAAATATGGATACAATCAAAGAAAGTAACCATAATAGACAACTTGGACAAAAAGAAGAAAATTTTATTTTTCAGTGAATAGTGTCGTATTCGTGAATAGTGCCGTATACGTGAATAGTGCCGTATACGTGAATAGTAACCCCGACATCAAAAAGTTTCAAATTTGATAAAAACTTCAGATCAATAATTCGGCATAATGATATTGAAAGAATAATATCATTAAGAAGAAAATAACATCCCTTACCTCAAAATAACTGTACTTCTGACTGAATAGCGGATATGAGGCTGAATGAAACTTGTGCTGAATAGCAACTCTCAAAGTATCAAAATACTCACAAAATACACTCAATAATCTAGAGAGAGAAAGAGAGAAAACTTGTTTCTGGTGTGATTTTCAATTCTAACTTAGCCCTCTATTTATAGAAAATTGCTAGCACGCCGAAGCAGACTTAACCTGCTACCTGATGGCTTTACCTGCTACTATTCAAGCCTACCATATTTGAATAAAAATCTCAGCACATTTTTTCACCAACCAAGATTGGGGCCCACCAATTCTAGAATTTTCTACCAAAATGATAAACTCCGAAAATTCAACAATTTTTGAACCAGTCATCTCGTAAAATTCATAATAAATCATACGTTCATTTTTAACGGTTCAAAATTTGGGGACATATACTCAACTTGTATATGTATAACATATCCAAAAATTACCACGATCCAACGGTCGGATTAAAAATTATAACCCCCGCAAAATATCTCAAAAACCCTGATTTTTAATACCTCCATTCCGACAAAAATACTGATAAAAACCTCAACATTAACTCCTTCATTTTTAACCACAATAAATATATCCAACATTTATGTAAGACCCCGAATTTTATGAAATAAAAGTATTCAATTTTTCTTATAATTACAATTCAGTAAATGGTTAAATTGATAAAAAGTTAAAGTTATGGGTGAAATGTGAAAATTTTTCAAAATACACAAGTGGTTATAAAATAATCATTGTTGTCGGGGAATATTCGTTTGGTCGTGAAATATTCTTTCTGTCGGAGAATATTCGTACGACGGCGCAGCTATTTGTGGGCCCCATAACGAATAACTGTCGGGTGAAGAAAATGATAAATTTGAGTTTTTACAAATAACGACGTAGTTGTTACCGTTAACACTGTTGGAATATCCGGTGGTTAAAATACAGTAATACGCGTTATTGCACAGTAGCACATGGTATTGCATAGTATTTTTGAAATTATTGATTCTTACATAAGAAGGCACTACTCAATAATTGTTACAGTAATTACTGTTCAATATTTTATTTTATTGATTCAATAATTGCTACGTTGAAATTTTGTATTATTGTTGTTCAATAATTGTTGCTGCACAGTATTTCCCATTATCAGATCAATAATTCATATTATTTGAATAGTATTATTAGATAGCATTATTGGCAATGTCTAGAAAGTTCTGTCTAAGGAGAGGTTTGGTCATCTAATTGCGCGCCAGTAAGGAGAAATCCTTATTGGAAAGCCCCCTCTTTCCTGGGAACGGCCTGGTTGTCATAAATGTGATTCTGTAATATTATTTGTGAATAATTAATTATTGATTCATATGATAAGAAAATATTTATTTTATGTGGATATAAATGAGGGATATATTTTTGTGGTTAAAAAATGAAGGAGTTAATGTTGAGATTTTTATCAGTATTTTTGTCGGAATGGAGGTATTAAAAATTAGGGTTTTTGAGATATTTTGCGGGGGTTATAATTTTTAATCCGACCGTTGGATCGTGGTAATTTTTGAATATGTTATACATATATAAGTTGAGTATATGTCCACAAATTTTGAACCGTTAAAAATGAACGTATGATTTATTATGAATTTTACGAGATGACTGGTTCAGAAATTGTTGAATTTTCGGAGTTTATCATTTTGGTGGAAAATTCTAGAATTGGTGGGCCCCACTTGTGGTTGGTGAAGAAATGTGCTGAATTATATTTCAAATGTGGTGGGTGGGAATAGTAGCAGGTAAAGCCATCAGGTTGCAGGTCAAACCTACCAAAATTTTCCTATAAATAGAGGGCTAAGTTAGAATTGAAAATCACACCAGAAACATAAGCTTTCTCTCTTTCTCTCTCTATATTATGAAGCATATTTTGTGAGTTTTTAGATACTTGGTGAGTTGCTATTCATCAGTGCAAGTTTTCTTCAGCATCATATCCGATATCCAGTCAGAAGTACTGCTCTTTTGAGGTAAGGGATAGTAAGGGATAGTAATGGATTTTAAGGGTTGTTATGATTTTCAGTTTCGTAATTTTTCTGAACTTCAAAAATTTTGGAAAAATTTGAAATGATATTTTGATGAGTTTTATTGATTGTGTCCAAAAATGGTGATTTTTGGATGTATAGATTGAGAGTTATGAATTTTATGAGAAAAGACTATTTTAAAAGTAATCACTTATAATTCCTTGTGGTTAACTCCAAAATTGATGAAATTTTTATTGGGAGTACATGTATATGATAGAAGTATACTCTGTAAATTTCAGAATTTTTGGACAAAAGTACAATTTTTGATAAATGTCTAAATATTCGGCTGTTTTGGCCATATGAAAAATAGTAAATGACTTTTAAAAATTCTGAGAAAAATATATGTTCACTATGGGACTATATTATGCTAAATCCCAGAAAAGAAATATTTTTGGAACTGATTTGATATTTTTCATGAAAATAGACTAGTTATGAGTAAATGAATTAAATATGTTATGTGAAGTAAGAAAATTGAAAAATATGATTTTATGGCTTGAGAATCCTATATATGAGGTATATGCAGATTTTTGATGAGGGTTTTGGTTATTGATGATGAAATTATAAGAGTTGGCATTTTATGATGATTAAATGCATTAATTAGTAAAGAGTAAACAATTAAAATAAATTGTTTATAAATTTAAGTAATGTTATTCTTTCAATATCATTATACCGAAATATTGGTATGAATTTTATTGTAGAATTTCTATCTTTTGTGTCGGGGTTACTATTCATGAGTTACGAATATTACTCTTGAGATTAAAACTATATGTTGATCATATTATTTTTATCATCATATATAACATTTTTATAACCCTGATGTTGAAATTCTCTTTCACTGGAGTGTAAAGATGGGTAGATTATTGGTATGATCATGACTAGGGTTCTCTTTGGCCTGTAGTGCAAAGTTGAATTGTGACTGGTATGATCATGACCATTGAATTTACAATTGAATATCTTTAGCTTAAGTGTAAAGATGAATTGATTAACATGGTTATAATTATGGTGTATATAAATTCTGAAATGATTATATATTTCTTTGAGATATGAATATATTTGGCCTGTAGTGCAAATATGAATTGTTGATGAATATCTTTGGCATGTAGTGCAAAGATGGCCTGTTGATGAATATCTTTGGCCTGTAGTGCAAAGATGAACTGTTGTTGAATATCTTTGGCCCGTAGTGCAAAGATGGTTTGTTGATGAATATCTTTGACCCGTAGTGCAAAGATGGATTTGTTAGTATGATTATAAACAGGAACTGTGATTTGGTATAACCATGATCTTTGATGTTTCAGGTAAAGACATGTGATGAAAATATTCTTCGTCCTGGGTGCGAAGAAAAATTTAGAATCACAATTATGATTATGAGTTATTCATATGATTGTGGAAAGGAACTGTTGATTGATGTTACAGGGATAAAACATTGTTGATGGATTTTTAACATGGAGAAGATAATAGACTTTATAGTCTATTTGACTCTTCTAATGGATTGCTCGTTCCGCTGCAACTATGGTTGAAATTTTTATCATTTACCATATGTTCTAAATCTCTGATTTATTATTGATGAAGGCTATTGATAATTTAATTATCTTTAGTCATGATATTCTTTACTGAGCTAGTTGTGCTCACCCTTTTGCTTCACAATTCCTTTCAGGTAATAAGAGTGTAGCTGGGTCGAGCGAGGGTAACGGGAAAATAGAACGGTGGTCTTTAGCTGTGGATGTTCTCCCGAAGCAGTATAGAAAAGTTCATTTAGTAGTTATATTTGGTGAATCCAATAGGGTAAGGTGTACCCAACGTTGGAAGGGTGGTTTGCCACTATCATACAAGATGTCTAATGACATACAACCTCGTGTCATCATAAGACAGGATTGTGCTCATTCACTTGCTGAGTATATCTATGGGCACTACCTATATAATCTTGGTATTTGTTTGAAGTATAATTCTCAATTAGAGACAGTGGAGATAATGATAAGTCAAGAGAAGACTCACCATTAGGAAGAATATGATAGTAATCTTCTCGTTTTTCTTTGGGGTCTATTGGGTCAACCAAGGATAATTCTGTGGCCATATGATATCTATCATAACCTAGATGCGTGGCCTCCCATGTACGAAGGTTTCCTTGAGCACTTTCCAAAGATTCTAATTTCTAAAACAGTTTTTGACTGTACCTTTATGTAAGGTACCTTTGTGAAGTGCTGACACAAGTTGGTGTCCAATGTCACATTTGGTATATATTTGTATCCAAACTCACAACATATGTGTTGTTGTATTTTGCACGACAATTGTTGTAATAAAGTTGTAGTTGTTTTCTGTACCATGTATTTGACGACTCAGAATGGGTTGGGTGGAATGGACCTATTTTGGGGTTGTCACAGGTGGTATCAGAGCTTAGGGATATGATCTCTGGCGGAGATCGGGGAATATAACTAGGAGGGGAGAGATGAGTAAATCCTTCGCTAGTGTGTCCTACCTAAGCTTATTTGTTGGTCAGTCATAATATCGGGATATTATGTGATATGTTAATTTGTTAAATTAACCCTTGTTTTGAAGCTGTATTCTAGAATGATATATGAAATACAGGAGATGAGCAATGGAGAAATTATGATGACAGGGAAGATGAAATCTGAAATGAAAGGAATGTATTCTCAATTCTTTGAAATACCAGGTACGTAAATTTCGAGGACGAAATTTTATAAGGAGGGGAGATTGTAAGACCCCGAATTTTATGAAATAAAAGTATTCAATTTTTCTTATAATTACAATTCAGTAAATGGTTAAATTGATAAAAAGTTAAAGTTATGGGTGAAATATGAAAATTTTTCAAAATACACAAGTGGTTATAAAATAATCATTGTTGTCGGGGAATATTCGTTTGGTCGTGAAATATTCTTTCTGTCGGAGAATATTCGTACGACGGCGCAGCTATTTGTGGGCCCCATAACGAATAACTGTCGGGTGAAGAAAATGACAAATTTGAGTTTTTACAAATAACGACGTAGTTGTTACCGTTAACACTGTTGGAATACCCGGTGGTTAAAATACAGTAATACGCGTTATTGCACAGTAGCACACGGTATTGCATAGTATTTTTGAAATTATTGATTCTTACGTAAGAAGGCACTACTCAATAATTGTTACAGTAATTACTGTTCAATATTTTATTTTATTGATTCAATAATTGCTACGTTGAAATTTTGTATTATTGTTGTTCAATAATTGTTGCTGCACAGTATTTCCCATTATCAGATCAATAATTCATATTATTTGAATAGTATTATTAGATAGCATTATTGGCAATGTCTAGAAAGTTCTGTCTAAGGAGAGGTTTGGTCATCTAATTGCGCGCCAGTAAGGAGAAATCCTTATTGGAAAGCCCCCTCTTTCCTGGGAACGGCCTGGTTGTCATAAATGTGATTCTGTAATATTATTTGTGAATAATTAATTATTGATTCATATGATAAGAAAATATTTATTTTATGTGGATATAAATGAGGGATATATTTTTGTGGTTAAAAAATGAAGGAGTTAATGTTGAGATTTTTATCAGTATTTTTGTCGGAATGGAGGTATTAAAAATCAGGGTTTTTGAGATATTTTGCGGGGGTTATAATTTTTAATCCGACCGTTGGATCGTGGTAATTTTTGGATATGTTATACATATATAAGTTGAGTATATGTCCACAAATTTTGAACCGTTAAAAATGAACGTATGATTTATTATGAATTTTACGAGATGACTGGTTCAGAAATTGTTGAATTTTCGGAGTTTATCATTTTGGTGGAAAATTCTAGAATTGGTGGGCCCCACTTGTGGTTGGTGAAGAAATGTGCTGAATTATATTTCAAATGTGGTGGGTGGGAATAGTAGCAGGTAAAGCCATCAGGTTGCAGGTCAAACCTACCAAAATTTTCCTATAAATAGAGGGCTAAGTTAGAATTGAAAATCACACCAGAAACATAAGCTTTCTCTCTTTCTCTCTCTATATTATGAAGCATATTTTGTGAGTTTTTAGATACTTGGTGAGTTGCTATTCATCAGTGCAAGTTTTCTTCAGCATCATATCCGATATCCAGTCAGAAGTACTGCTCTTTTGAGGTAAGGGATAGTAAGGGATAGTAAGGGATTTTAAGGGTTGTTATGATTTTCAGTTTCGTAATTTTTCTGAACTTCAAAAATTTTGGAAAAATTTGAAATGATATTTTGATGAGTTTTATTGATTGTGTCCAAAAATGGTGATTTTTGGATGTATAGATTGAGAGTTATGAATTTTATGAGAAAAGACTATTTTAAAAGTAATCACTTATAATTCCTTGTGGTTAACTCCAAAATTGATGAAATTTTTATTGGGAGTACATGTATATGATAGAAGTATACTCTGTAAATTTCAGAATTTTTGGACAAAAGTACAATTTTTGATAAATGTCTAAATATTCGGCTATTTTGGCCATATGAAAAATAGTAAATGACTTTTAAAAATTCTGAGAAAAATATATGTTCACTATGGGACTATATTATGCTAAATCCCAGAAAAGAAATATTTTTGGAACTGATTTGGTATTTTTCATGAAAATAGTCTAGTTATGAGTAAATGAATTAAATATGTTATGTGAAGTAAGAAAATTGAAAAATAGGATTTTATGGCTTGAGAATCCTATATATGAGGTATATGCAGATTTTTGATGAGGGTTTTGGTTATTGATGATGAAATTGTAAGAGTTGGCATTTTATGATGATTAAATGCATTAATTAGTAAAGTGTAAACAATTAAAATAAATTGTTTATAAATTTAAGTAATGTTATTCTTTCAATATCATTATACCGAAATATTGGTATGAATTTTATTGTAGAATTTCTATCTTTTGTGTCGGGGTTACTATTCATGAGTTACGAATATTACTCTTGAGATTAAAACTATATGTTGATCATATTATTTTTATCATCATATATAACATTTTTATAACCCTGATGTTGAAATTCTCTTTCACTGGAGTGTAAAGATGGGTAGATTATTGGTATGATCATGACTAGGGTTCTCTTTGGCCTGTAGTGCAAAGTTGAATTGTGACTGGTATGATCATGACCATTGAATTTATAATTGAATATCTTAAGCTTAAGTGCAAAGGTGAATTGATCAACATGGTTATAATTATTGTTTATATAAATTCTGAAATGATTATATATTTCTTTGAGATATGAATATATTTGGCCTGTAGTGCAAATATGAATTGTTGATGAATATCTTTGGCATGTAGTGCAAAGATGGCCTGTTGATGAATATCTTTGGCCTGTAGTGCAAAGATGAACTGTTGTTGAATATCTTTGGCCCGTAGTGCAAAGATGGTTTGTTGATGAATATCTTTGGCCCGTAGTGCAAAGATGGATTTGTTAGTATGATTATAAACAGGAACTGTGATTTGGTATAACCATGATCTTTGATGTTTCAGGTAAAGACAGGTGATGAAAATATTCTTCGTCCTGGGTGCGAAGAAAAATTTAGAATCACAATTATGATTATGAGTTATTCATATGATTGTGGAAAGGAACTGTTGATTGATGTTACAGGGATAAAACATTGTTGGTGGATTTTTAACATGGAGAAGATAATAGACTTTATAGTCTATTTGACTCTTCTAATGGATTGCTCGTTCCGCTGCAACTATGGTTGAAATTTTTATCATTTACCATATGTTCTAAATCTCTGATTTATTATTGATGAAGGCTATTGATAATTTAATTATCTTTAGTCATGATATTCTTTACTGAGCTAGTTGTGCTCACCCTTTTGCTTCACAATTCCTTTCAGGTAATAAGAGTGTAGCTGGGTCGAGCGAGGGTAACGGGAAAATAGAACGGTGGTCTTTAGCTGTGGATGTTCTCCCGAAGCAGTATAGAAAAGTTCATTTAGTAGTTATATTTGGTGAATCCAATAGGGTAAGGTGTACCCAACGTTGGAAGGGTGGTTTGCCACTATCATACAAGATGTCTAATGACATACAACCTCGTGTCATCATAAGACAGGATTGTGCTCATCCACTTGCTGAGTATATCTATGGGCACTACCTATATAATCTTGGTGTTTGTTTGAAGTATAATTCTCAATTAGAGACAGTGGAGATAATGATAAGTCAAGAGAAGACTCACCATTGGGAAGAATATGATAGTAATCTTCTCGTTTTTCTTTGGGGTCTATTGGGTCAACCAAGGATAATTCTGTGGCCATATGATATCTATCATAACCTAGATGCGTGGCCTCCCATGTACGAAGGTTTCCTTGAGCACTTTCCAAAGATTCTAATTTCTAAAACAGTTTTTGACTATACCTTTATGTAAGGTACCTTTGTGAAGTGCTGACACACGTTGGTGTCCAATGTCACATTTGGTATATATTTGTATCCAAACTCACAGCATATGTGTTGTTGTATTTTGCACGACAATTGTTGTAATAAAGTTGTAGTTGTTTTCTGTACCATGTATTTGACGACTCAGAATGGGTTGGGTGGAATGGACCTATTTTGGGGTTGTCACAGGTGGTATCAGAGCTTAGGGATATGATCTCTGGCGGAGATCGGGGAATATAACTAGGAGGGGAGAGATGAGTAAATCCTTCGCTAGTGTGTCCTACCTAAGCTTATTTGTTGGTCAGTCATAATATCGGGATATTATGTGATATGTTAATTTGTTAAATTAACCCTTGTTTTGAAGCTGTATTCTAGAATGATATATGAAATACAGGAGATGAGCAATGGAGAAATTATGATGACAGGGAAGATGAAATCTGAAATGAAAGGAATGTATTCTCAATTCTTTGAAATACCAGGTACGTAAATTTCGAGGACGAAATTTTATAAGGAGGGGAGATTGTAAGACCCCGAATTTTATGAAATAAAAGTATTCAATTTTTCTTATAATTACAATTCAGTAAATGGTTAAATTGATAAAAAGTTAAAGTTATGGGTGAAATGTGAAAATTTTTCAAAATACACAAGTGGTTATAAAATAATCATTGTTGTCGGGGAATATTCGTTTGGTCGTGAAATATTCTTTCTGTCGGAGAATATTCGTACGACGGCGCAGCTATTTGTGGGCCCCATAACGAATAACTGTCGGGTGAAGAAAATGACAAATTTGAGTTTTTACAAATAACGGCGTAGTTGTTACCGTTAACACTGTTGGAATATCCGGTGGTTAAAATACAGTAATACGCGTTATTGCACAGTAGCACACGGTATTGCATAGTATTTTTGAAATTATTGATTCTTACGTAAGAAGGCACTACTCAATAATTGTTACAGTAATTACTGTTCAATATTTTATTTTATTGATTCAATAATTGCTACGTTGAAATTTTGTATTATTGTTGTTCAATAATTGTTGCTGCACAGTATTTCCCATTATCAGATCAATAATTCATATTATTTGAATAGTATTATTAGATAGCATTATTGGCAATGTCTAGAAAGTTCTGTCTAAGGAGAGGTTTGGTCATCTAATTGCGCGCCAGTAAGGAGAAATCCTTATTGGAAAGCCCCCTCTTTCCTGGGAACGGCCTGGTTGTCATAAATGTGATTCTGTAATATTATTTGTGAATAATTAATTATTGATTCATATGATAAGAAAATATTTATTTTATGTGGATATAAATGAGGGATATATTTTTGTGGTTAAAAAATGAAGGAGTTAATGTTGAGATTTTTATCAGTATTTTTGTCGGAATGGAGGTATTAAAAATCAGGGTTTTTGAGATATTTTGCGGGGGTTATAATTTTTAATCCGACCGTTGGATCGTGGTAATTTTTGGATATGTTATACATATATAAGTTGAGTATATGTCCACAAATTTTGAACCGTTAAAAATGAACGTATGATTTATTATGAATTTTACGAGATGACTGGTTCAGAAATTGTTGAATTTTCGGAGTTTATCATTTTGGTGGAAAATTCTAGAATTGGTGGGCCCCACTTGTGGTTGGTGAAGAAATGTGCTGAATTATATTTCAAATGTGGTGGGTGGGAATAGTAGCAGGTAAAGCCATCAGGTTGCAGGTCAAACCTACCAAAATTTTCCTATAAATAGAGGGCTAAGTTAGAATTGAAAATCACACCAGAAACATAAGCTTTCTCTCTTTCTCTCTCTATATTATGAAGCATATTTTGTGAGTTTTTAGATACTTGGTGAGTTGCTATTCATCAGTGCAAGTTTTCTTCAGCATCATATCCGATATTCAGTCAGAAGTACTGCTCTTTTGAGGTAAGGGATAGTAAGGGATAGTAATGGATTTTAAGGGTTGTTATGATTTTCAGTTTCGTAATTTTTCTGAACTTCAAAAATTCTGGAAAAATTTGAAATGATATTTTGATGAGTTTTATTGATTGTGTCCAAAAATGGTGATTTTTGGATGTATAGATTGAGAGTTATGAATTTTATGAGAAAAGACTATTTTAAAAGTAACACTTATAATTCCTTGTGGTTAACTCCAAAATTGATGAAATTTTTATTGGGAGTACATGTATATGATAGAAGTATACTCTGTAAATTTCAGAATTTTTGGACAAAAGTACAATTTTTGATAAATGTCTAAATATTCGGCTGTTTTGGCCATATGAAAAATAGTAAATGACTTTTAAAAATTCTGAGAAAAATATATGTTCACTATGGGACTATATTATGCTAAATCCCAGAAAAGAAATATTTTTGGAACTGATTTGGTATTTTTCATGAAAATAGTCTAGTTATGAGTAAATGAATTAAATATGTTATGTGAAGTAAGAAAATTGAAAAATAGGATTTTATGGCTTGAGAATCCTATATATGAGGTATATGCAGATTTTTGATGAGGGTTTTGGTTATTGATGATGAAATTGTAAGAGTTGGCATTTTATGATGATTAAATGCATTAATTAGTAAAGTGTAAACAATTAAAATAAATTGTTTATAAATTTAAGTAATGTTATTCTTTCAATATCATTATACCGAAATATTGGTATGAATTTTATTGTAGAATTTCTATCTTTTGTGTCGGGGTTACTATTCATGAGTTACGAATATTACTCTTGAGATTAAAACTATATGTTGATCATATTATTTTTATCATCATATATAACATTTTTATAACCCTGATGTTGAAATTCTCTTTCACTGGAGTGTAAAGATGGGTAGATTATTGGTATGATCATGACTAGGGTTCTCTTTGGCCTGTAGTGCAAAGTTGAATTGTGACTGGTATGATCATGACCATTGAATTTATAATTGAATATCTTTAGCTTAAGTGTAAAGATGAATTGATCAACATGGTTATAATTATTGTGTATATAAATTCTGAAATGATTATATATTTCTTTGAGATATGAATATATTTGGCCTGTAGTGCAAATATGAATTGTTGATGAATATCTTTGGCATGTAGTGCAAAGATGGCCTGTTGATGAATATCTTTGGCCTGTAGTGCAAAGATGAACTGTTGTTGAATATCTTTGGCCCGTAGTGCAAAGATGGTTTGTTGATGAATATCTTTGGCCCGTAGTGCAAAGATGGATTTGTTAGTATGATTATAAACAGGAACTGTGATTTGGTATAACCATGATCTTTGATGTTTCAGGTAAAGACAGGTGATGAAAATATTCTTCGTCCTGGGTGCGAAGAAAAATTTAGAATCACAATTATGATTATGAGTTATTCATATGATTGTGGAAAGGAACTGTTGATTGATGTTACAGGGATAAAACATTGTTGGTGGATTTTTAACATGGAGAAGATAATAGACTTTATAGTCTATTTGACTCTTCTAATGGATTGCTCGTTCCGCTGCAACTATGGTTGAAATTTTTATCATTTACCATATGTTCTAAATCTCTGATTTATTATTGATGAAGGCTATTGATAATTTAATTATCTTTAGTCATGATATTCTTTACTGAGCTAGTTGTGCTCACCCTTTTGCTTCACAATTCCTTTCAGGTAATAAGAGTGTAGCTGGGTCGAGCGAGGGTAACGGGAAAATAGAACGGTGGTCTTTAGCTGTGGATGTTCTCCCGAAGCAGTATAGAAAAGTTCATTTAGTAGTTATATTTGGTGAATCCAATAGGGTAAGGTGTACCCAACGTTGGAAGGGTGGTTTGCCACTATCATACAAGATGTCTAATGACATACAACCTCGTGTCATCATAAGACAGGATTGTGCTCATCCACTTGCTGAGTATATCTATGGGCACTACCTATATAATCTTGGTGTTTGTTTGAAGTATAATTCTCAATTAGAGACAGTGGAGATAATGATAAGTCAAGAGAAGACTCACCATTGGGAAGAATATGATAGTAATCTTCTCGTTTTTCTTTGGGGTCTATTGGGTCAACCAAGGATAATTCTGTGGCCATATGATATCTATCATAACCTAGATGCGTGGCCTCCCATGTACGAAGGTTTCCTTGAGCACTTTCCAAAGATTCTAATTTCTAAAACAGTTTTTGACTATACCTTTATGTAAGGTACCTTTGTGAAGTGCTGACACAAGTTGGTGTCCAATGTCACATTTGGTATATATTTGTATCCAAACTCACAGCATATGTGTTGTTGTATTTTGCACGACAATTGTTGTAATAAAGTTGTAGTTGTTTTCTGTACCATGTATTTGACGACTCAGAATGGGTTGGGTGGAATGGACCTATTTTGGGGTTGTCACAGGTGGTATCAGAGCTTAGGGATATGATCTCTGGCGGAGATCGGGGAATATAACTAGGAGGGGAGAGATGAGTAAATCCTTCGCTAGTGTGTCCTACCTAAGCTTATTTGTTGGTCAGTCATAATATCGGGATATTATGTGATATGTTAATTTGTTAAATTAACCCTTGTTTTGAAGCTGTATTCTAGAATGATATATGAAATACAGGAGATGAGCAATGGAGAAATTATGATGACAGGGAAGATGAAATCTGAAATGAAAGGAATGTATTCTCAATTCTTTGAAATACCAGGTACGTAAATTTCGAGGACGAAATTTCATAAGGAGGGGAGATTGTAAGACCCCGAATTTTATGAAATAAAAGTATTCAATTTTTCTTATAATTACAATTCAGTAAATGGTTAAATTGATAAAAAGTTAAAGTTATGGGTGAAATGTGAAAATTTTTCAAAATACACAAGTGGTTATAAAATAATCATTGTTGTCGGGGAATATTCGTTTGGTCGTGAAATATTCTTTCTGTCGGAGAATATTCGTACGACGGCGCAGCTATTTGTGGGCCCCATAACGAATAACTGTCGGGTGAAGAAAATGATAAATTTGAGTTTTTACAAATAACGGCGTAGTTGTTACCGTTAACACTGTTGGAATATCCGGTGGTTAAAATACAGTAATACGCGTTATTGCACAGTAGCACACGGTATTGCATAGTATTTTTGAAATTATTGATTCTTACATAAGAAGGCACTACTCAATAATTGTTACAGTAATTACTGTTCAATATTTTATTTTATTGATTCAATAATTGCTACGTTGAAATTTTGTATTATTGTTGTTCAATAATTGTTGCTGCACAGTATTTCCCATTATCAGATCAATAATTCATATTATTTGAATAGTATTATTAGATAGCATTATTGGCAATGTCTAGAAAGTTCTGTCTAAGGAGAGGTTTGGTCATCTAATTGCGCGCCAGTAAGGAGAAATCCTTATTGGAAAGCCCCCTCTTTCCTGGGAACGGCCTGGTTGTCATAAATGTGATTCTGTAATATTATTTGTGAATAATTAATTATTGATTCATATGATAAGAAAATATTTATTTTATGGGGATATAAATGAGGGATATATTTTTGTGGTTAAAAAATGAAGGAGTTAATGTTGAGATTTTTATCAGTATTTTTGTCGGAATGGAGGTATTAAAAATTAGGGTTTTTGAGATATTTTGCGGGGGTTATAATTTTTAATCCGACCGTTGGATCGTGGTAATTTTTGAATATGTTATACATATATAAGTTGAGTATATGTCCACAAATTTTGAACCGTTAAAAATGAACGTATGATTTATTATGAATTTTACGAGATGACTGGTTCAGAAATTGTTGAATTTTCGGAGTTTATCATTTTGGTGGAAAATTCTAGAATTGGTGGGCCCCACTTGTGGTTGGTGAAGAAATGTGCTGAATTATATTTCAAATGTGGTGGGTGGGAATAGTAGCAGGTAAAGCCATCAGGTTGCAGGTCAAACCTACCAAAATTTTCCTATAAATAGAGGGCTAAGTTAGAATTGAAAATCACACCAGAAACATAAGCTTTCTCTCTTTCTCTCTCTATATTATGAAGCATATTTTGTGAGTTTTTAGATACTTGGTGAGTTGCTATTCATCAGTGCAAGTTTCCTTCAGCATCATATCCGATATCCAGTCAGAAGTACTGCTCTTTTGAGGTAAGGGATAGTAAGGGATAGTAATGGATTTTAAGGGTTGTTATGATTTTCAGTTTCGTAATTTTTCTGAACTTCAAAAATTCTGGAAAAATTTGAAATGATATTTTGATGAGTTTTATTGATTGTGTCCAAAAATGGTGATTTTTGGATGTATAGATTGAGAGTTATGAATTTTATGAGAAAAGACTATTTTAAAAGTAATCACTTATAATTCCTTGTGGTTAACTCCAAAATTGATGAAATTTTTATTGGGAGTACATGTATATGATAGAAGTATACTCTGTAAATTTCAGAATTTTTGGACAAAAGTACAATTTTTGATAAATGTCTAAATATTCGGCTGTTTTGGCCATATGAAAAATAGTAAATGACTTTTAAAAATTCTGAGAAAAATATATGTTCACTATGGGACTATATTATGCTAAATCCCAGAAAAGAAATATTTTTGGAACTGATTTGGTATTTTTCATGAAAATAGACTAGTTATGAGTAAATGAATTAAATATGTTATGTGAAGTAAGAAAATTGAAAAATAGGATTTTATGGCTTGAGAATCCTATATATGAGGTATATGCAGATTTTTGATGAGGGTTTTGGTTATTGATGATGAAATTGTAAGAGTTGGCATTTTATGATGATTAAATGCATTAATTAGTAAAGTGTAAACAATTAAAATAAATTGTTTATAAATTTAAGTAATGTTATTCTTTCAATATCATTATACCGAAATATTGGTATGAATTTTATTGTAGAATTTCTATCTTTTGTGTCGGGGTTACTATTCATGAGTTACGAATATTACTCTTGAGATTAAAACTATATGTTGATCATATTATTTTTATCATCATATATAACATTTTTATAACCCTGATGTTGAAATTCTCTTTCACTGGAGTGTAAAGATGGGTAGATTATTGGTATGATCATGACTAGGGTTCTCTTTGGCCTGTAGTGCAAAGTTGAATTGTGACTGGTATGATCATGACCATTGAATTTATAATTGAATATCTTTAGCTTAAGTGTAAAGATGAATTGATTAACATGGTTATAATTATTGTGTTATATAAATTCTGAAATGATTATATATTTCTTTGAGATATGAATATATTTGGCCTGTAGTGCAAATATGAATTGTTGATGAATATCTTTGGCATGTAGTGCAAAGATGGCCTGTTGATGAATATCTTTGGCCTGTAGTGCAAAGATGAACTGTTGTTGAATATCTTTGGCCCGTAGTGCAAAGATGGTTTGTTGATGAATATCTTTGACCCGTAGTGCAAAGATGGATTTGTTAGTATGATTATAAACAGGAACTGTGATTTGGTATAACCATGATCTTTGATGTTTCAGGTAAAGACATGTGATGAAAATATTCTTCGTCCTGGGTGCGAAGAAAAATTTAGAATCACAATTATGATTATGAGTTATTCATATGATTGTGGAAAGGAACTGTTGATTGATGTTACAGGGATAAAACATTGTTGATGGATTTTTAACATGGAGAAGATAATAGACTTTATAGTCTATTTGACTCTTCTAATGGATTGCTCGTTCCGCTGCAACTATGGTTGAAATTTTTATCATTTACCATATGTTCTAAATCTCTGATTTATTATTGATGAAGGCTATTGATAATTTAATTATCTTTAGTCATGATATTCTTTACTGAGCTAGTTGTGCTCACCCTTTTGCTTCACAATTCCTTTCAGGTAATAAGAGTGTAGCTGGGTCGAGCGAGGGTAACGGGAAAATAGAACGGTGGTCTTTAGCTGTGGATGTTCTCCCGAAGCAGTATAGAAAAGTTCATTTAGTAGTTATATTTGGTGAATCCAATAGGGTAAGGTGTACCCAACGTTGGAAGGGTGGTTTGCCACTATCGTACAAGATGTCTAATGACATACAACCTCGTGTCATCATAAGACATGATTGTGCTCATTCACTTGCTGAGTATATCTATGGGCACTACCTATATAATCTTGGTATTTGTTTGAAGTATAATTCTCAATTAGAGACAGTGGAGATAATGATAAGTCAAGAGAAGACTCACCATTAGGAAGAATATGATAGTAATCTTCTCGTTTTTCTTTGGGGTCTATTAGGTCAACCAAGGATAATTCTGTGGCCATATGATATCTATCATAACCTAGATGCGTGGCCTCCCATGTACGAAGGTTTCCTTGAGCACTTTCCAAAGATTCTAATTTCTAAAACAGTTTTTGACTGTACCTTTATGTAAGGTACCTTTGTGAAGTGCTGACACAAGTTGGTGTCCAATGTCACATTTGGTATATATTTGTATCCAAACTCACAACATATGTGTTGTTGTATTTTGCACGACAATTATTGTAATAAAGTTGTAGTTATTTTCTGTACCATGTATTTGACGACTCAGAATGGGTTGGGTGGAATGGACCTATTTTGGGGTTGTCACAATTTATATCCACATAAAATAAATATTTCCTTATCATATGAATCAATAATTAATTATTCACAAATAATATTACAGAATCACATTTATGACAACCAGGCCGTTCCCAGGAAAGAGGGGGCTTTCCAATAAGGATTTCTCCTTATTGGCGCGCAATTAGGTGACCATACCTCTCCTTAGACAGAACTTTATAGACATTGCCAATAATGTTATCTAATAATATTATTCAAATAATATGAATTATTGATCTGATAATGGGAAATACTGTGCAGTAACAATTATTGAAACAACAATAATATAAAATATCAACGCAGTAATTATTGAATCAATAAAACAAAATATTGAACAGTAACTACTGTGACAATTATTGAGTAGTGTCTTCCTTCGTAAGAATCAATAATTCAAAAATATTGTGAAATCCGTGTGCTACTGTGTAACCACGCGTATTACTGTATTTTTAACCACCGGGTATTCCAACAGTGTTAACGGTAACAACTACGCCGTTATTTATAAAAACTCAATTTTTATCGTTATCTTCCCCCGACCGTTTTCCGTTATGGGGCCCGCAGATAGCTGCGCCGTCGTACGAATATTCTCCGACAGAAAGAATATTCCACGACCAAACGAATATTCCCCGACAAAATGAATATTTTATAACCACTTGTTTATTTTGCAAATTTTGCACATTTCATCCATAACCAAAATATTATATCAAATTAACACCTTATTATTCATAATAATAATTAGAGAAAATTTAATTTTATTCATTAATAAGTTGGGGTCTTACACTATGCCATCCATATCAATACATCAATACATCAATACATTGTGATTACAAAGCTGTGATAGATGTTTTGAGACAGTCTCATTCAAACAAGAGATTAAATGGCATATACAAATAAGGTATAAATCAGTCAAAAGTTTGTTGAGCAGAAATATGATCTCTTAATTTTGTGAAATTTGAGAAAAATTTGGCTGATAATCTAACTAAAGGAATGCCCAAGAAGGGTGTTTATGAATTATTGAGGGGAATGGGGTTAAGCCCATAGGGATTAGGGAGTCACCAACAGGGGTAACCCAACCTTTTGATTAGAGATCCCATTGAGAAGGTTCAATGTGTAGAAACAACCTGGCGTGCGTGAACTAGTAATAAAATCAAAAATTTTATAGGAGAGCATCTCCTCCCCATACCTATGGTAATAGTGCTTATTTGTGTGATATAGGAAGGGTGTTACCCTAAATGAGCCCGAGGCAAATATTTTTGCCAGATGCATTTCACATGCTCCCTTGGAGGACTGACCTAAGTGAGAGCTGTTGTGACGCCCCCAAAATTAGGTATACGTCACCCATCTTGGGTCGCCACTTACATAGTACATAAATCCAAATACAACTTAGTAATACAACAGTCATGTACAATACGACAAAACATAATCTATGAATTTTAATAAGAATATTGTCATCTAGACAATATCCACACTCAATGGAGTCCTCATTACATTTATTGTCACACTATTTCACAGAATAGTGAGGACTACTAATGCCCCATCTAGGACCATCACTCTGTTCCCCGACTCGTCCCAGCTATATTCTCATTTCCTGAAGAGAACAGTGAAAGAAAGGGTGAGCTCAACTAGCCCAGTAAGAAATATTATGACTAAGATAATGCAGAAAAAATTATTGTTAGCCTTCAACAATGTTAAACTGATAAAATATAATAGACATCAAGTTTAACTGCGGCGGAACAAGCAATCCATTAAAAGAGTCAAGTAGAAAATAAAATCTACTATCTTTTATGATTTAAAAAGGTTTTCATCACTTTTATCGCTGAGACTCAGCTTAATAAATAATCCACATCATCGAATCACCCCTGCACTACGGCCAAGGATATTCTTTAGTATCACGACCACGAATTATCCATGCACTACGGCTAAAGATAATCATGTTTTCATCAACGGTCCTGATCATGCCATAAAACAATTCATCTTTGCACTACGGCCAAAGAGAATCCATAGTCATAATCATACCAAAAACTGTCCATCAATGCACTACGGGCCAATGAGAACTTTTTCCACATCATTTGTAACATTACGGTCATGATTACACCGAATAATCCCTGGTCATAATCATACCAAGTCCATCTATGCACTACAAGCCACAGATGACTTTCAACAAAATATAAACATGAGGATGATGACAATGACATAATAATTCAATAAAACAAGTTCAAGAATTAATTTATCCAGGAATCAATAACGTCCAAATTGTCACATGATACTGCTCTGTGGAGTAAAATTCAAGAATGCTCAGAAGAATATTTTCATGAAAAGATACTGGATGAAGCGCAAATTTCAAGGATATTCCACTAATTTCATGGAGTGTAGAAGTTAAAACTTTAACCAACTGAGTATAATAAAGAGTGGAATAACAAAAGAAATCACCAGGCATGCGATAGACCGCACAGACAGGTTATTCCAACAGAATAATAAATAATGAAACCAGGTCTGGCGTAGAACGCACAGACAGGATATTCCAACAGAATAATAAAGACGGAACCAGGTCCGGCGTAGAACGCACAGACATGATATTCCAACAGAATAACAAAGACGGAACCAGGTCCGGCGTAGAACGTACAGACAGGATATTCCAACAGAATAATAAAGAATGGGATAATAGAAGAATTTCACCAAGTATGCGGTACTTCGCATAGACAGGTTATTCCAACATAATAACAAAGAATGGAATAACAGAAGTTCTCTTCATGAAGATGAAAGAAAGAAATAATATTCTCTACCGTAAAAGAAACTGGATATAGGAGGAGTGAAGTAGCAGGCTTCTCTTCTTCTATAGATTTTTTCTTTATAGCTTCTCTCTATAATAATTGATCTATAGCTTTAGTGAATTGGTGAGAAATGAAGGAAGAATGAGCTTCTATTTATCGAAAAATATAGTTTCGATAATTGCACATTTTGGGGCTCGAAAAATTACAGAACAATACCTCCAACTTTTCTTTCATTTTTAATTTAGTCCTGCAAGTATTATCAAACTTACACCACCTCCCCTAATAGTAAATAATGTGAATCAATAGTAAATCATATGACTCAATAGTTCTAAACATTTGAAAAAAATAATTACATTATAGTACCTTTATCTATACCTCCATTTTTAACTTAGTCATGCAAGTATTATCAATCTTTCACCACATCCCCTTAACTTTGAACTTTTGTCAATTTAACAATTTACTAAGTAGAATAATTATAAGAAAATTGAATACTTTCATTTCATAAAATTCGGGGTCTCACAATCTCCACTCCTTATGAAATTTCGCCCTTGAAATTTACGTACGTACCTGGTATTCGAAGAGATGAGAATACCTTGCTTTCTTTTCGGATTGTACCTTCCCGGTTATCTCCTCTCTATCAGGATTTTCCCATTTCTCATCTCCTGTATTTCAGATATCATTCTAGAATATAGTTTCAAAATAAGGGTTAATTGACATACCACATATTATCCCTATACTCTGACCAACCAATTAAATACTAAATAAACTTAGGTAGGTCATACTAGCGAAGGAATTCCCCTTCTCTCCCCTCCTCTCCCCTCCTAGTTCTTGTCTCACATCTTAGCCAGGGATCATACCCCTAAGCTTTGATACCAACTGTGACGCCCCCAAAATTAGGTTATACATCACCCATCTTGGGTCGCCACTTACATGGTACATAAATCCAAATACAACTTAATAATACAACAGTCGTGTACAATACGACAAAACATAATCTATGAATTTTAATAAGAATATTGTCATCTAGACAATATCCACACTCAATAGAGTCCTCATTACATTTATTGTCACACTATTTCACAGAATAGTGAGAACTACTAATGCCCCATCTAGGACCATCACTCTGTTCCCCGACTCGAACCAGCTATATTCTCATTTCCTGAAGAGAACAGTGAAAGAAAGGGTGAGCTCAACTAGCCCAGTAAAAAATATTATGACTAAGATAATGCAGAATAAATTATCGTTAGCCTTCAACAATGTTAAACTGATAAAATATAATAGACATCAAGTTTAACTGCAGCGGAACAAGTAATCCATTAAAAGAGTCAAGTAGAAAATAAAATCTACTATCTTTTATGATTTAAAAAGGTTTTCATCACTTTTATCGCTGAGACTCAGCTTAATAAATAATCCACATCATCGAATCACCCCTGCACTACGGCCAAGGATATTCTTTAGTATCACGACCACAAATTATCCATGCACTACGGCTAAAGATAATTATGTTTTCATCAGCGGTCCTGATCATGCCATAAAATAATTCATCTTTGCACTATGGTCAGAGAGAATCCATAGCCATAATCATACCAAGAACTGTCCATCAATGCACTACGGGCCAATGAGGACTTTTTCCACATCATTTGTAACATTACGGTCATGATTACACCGAATAATCCCTGGTCATAATCATACCAAGTCCATCTATGCACTACAAGCCACAGATGACTTTCAACAAAATATAAACATGAGGATGATGACAATGACATAATAATTCAATAAAACAAGTTCAAGAATTAATTTATCCAGGAATCAATAACGTCCAAATTGTCAACATGATACTGCTCTGTGGAGTAAAATTCAAGAATGCTCAGAAGAATATTTTCATGAAAAGATACTGGATGAAGCGCAAATATCAAGGATATTCTACTAATTTCATGGAGTATAGAAGTCAAAACTTTAACCAACTGAGTATAATAAAGAATGGAATAACAAAAGAAATCACCAGGCATGCGATAGACCGCACAGACAGGTTATTCCAACAGAATAATAAATAACAAAACCAGGTCCGGCGTAGAACGCACAGACAGGATATTCCAACAGAATAATAAAGACGGAACCAGGTCCGGCGTAGAACGCACAGACATGATATTCCAACAGAATAACAAAGACGGAACCAGGTCCGGCGTAGAACGTACAGACAGGATATTCCAACAGAATAATAAAGAATGGGATAATAGAAGAATTTCACCAAGTATGCGGTACTTCGCATAGACAGGTTATTCCAACATAATAACAAAGAATGGAATAACAGAAGTTCTCTTCATGAAGATGAAAGAAAGAAATAATATTCCCTACCGTAAAAGAAACTGAATATAGGAGTAGTGAAGTAGCAGGCTTCTCTTCTTCTATAGATTTTCTCTCTATAGCTTCTCTCTATAATAATTGCTCTATTGCTTTAGTGAATTGGTGAGAAATGAAGGAAGAATGAGCTTCTATTTATAGAAAAATATAGTTTCGATAATTGCACATTTTGGGGCTCAAAAAATTACAGAACAATACCTTCAACTTTTCTTTCATTTTTAATTTAGTCCTGTAAGTATTATCAAACTTACACCACCTCCCCTAATAGTAAATAATATGAATCAATAGTAAATCATGTGACTCAATGGTTCTAAACATGTGAAAAAAATAATTACATTATAGTACCTTCATCTATACCTCCATTTTTAACTTTGTCATGCAAGTATTATCAATCTTTCACCACCTCCCCTTAACTTTAAACTTTTATCAATTTAACAATTTACTAAATAGAATAATTATAAGAAAATTGAATACTTTCATTTTATAAAATTCGGGGTCTCACAGCTGTCATGAGTCCGTGACTATGGAATATGAGCTGTTCCTAGAAGTTCTCATGATAATCAAGATTAGAGCGCAAGGCCATTAATACCGCTAACCTTTTAGAACCAAACTTCGTGTCAATACTATGTGTGACAGGTTGAAATTTGATCAAGGGACCTAATTCAAGGCGTAGTCCATTATAGCTCCCTCAGGTAGAAACTGTCAACACCAAGTGCAGGCTCAAGTCCTGAAGACTTCTGCGCCTAATGCAAAGTATAATCTTCTCCTCCTTTGTATATCGTATTGTTTATTAGCAACAACTTTGACAAAAAGGCACACTTGATGGAAGCTCAATCAGTGCTACTTGTATGAATAACTACCAACATTCCAATGCTCCAGTCTTGGAACACTTGCGGTGGAGAAAGAATTGAGGTGAGATGGAGGATGAGGGTTTTGGGGAGAAGGGTTTTGATGGGGTTTGGGAGGAGAGAAAATGAGGACAGGTAGTGGGGGTGAGTGTCGGGAATATTGTTGTTGATGGGGTTCTAAGGTTCAGCAGTAGTAGGGGAGTTGGTAGTGACATTCTTCTGCTCTTTCTTTGCTTCAGCGAAAAATGCAGCAACTAAGGAGAGAAATATACTACATACACTAGTAGTAGTATATTAATAGTCCCTGTGTGTAACCGTCTTACAAGAGATATAATAGTCACAATTTAACTTTTAATATTTAAATTAACATAAATTCATTTCATTTCAATTCAACCAATCTCGAATATTGTACATTGTTCACGGTAATTGTAAATAATAACAAAAAGAAATATTATTATTTGACTATTAGATTTTTTTACATATAAAAAAATTTATCCAGTACACATATACAGAAATAGGTGAATATGAAAATTGGATACGAGTATATTTGAATTTTATCTATTTATATTCTTATATATTATTGGGGGTCAAAATATAAATAAATAAAATTCAAATAGAGGCATGTTCAATTTTCATGTCCACGTAGAGTGTACCCCATACTAAAAGACATGCTAGGAGAGGAACTAACTATAGTTGTATGAGAAACACAATTTACAATATCCAATTGCAATAATAATTTCAAAAATTAGTAGTCCTAAAGAAGGAATTTGACGTAGAAAGTTTAGATTTAATAATATTGACCACCTCCTTTGCAAAAGTCGGAGCAGGTGTAAGAATACGTTGATGAATTTTCCTATTCCGAGCTTCCCATGTGTTGTAGCCAACGATAGTACAATATCTTTTTGGTCAAATTATTTTCTTGGAAATACGTTACAAAATCAGTGATGCCATCCGAAGGGATGTTAAGCCAATTTCCAATACCAAAAACAATTTACAAAATAACAAGAAAGTATTCACATTTAAAGAATAGATGCTCAAAACTTTCATAGCATCTTTGTCATAGAGGACACATGATCTCATTGCTCGAGCCAGAATGCTTTTGTGATGTTATTGGTAGGCAATCTTCTCAAAAAACCTAGCCACGGTGAGAATGAATACCACGGAACATGCATGTTATGCCAAAGGACTTTTATGCCAGCTTATTACTTGAGCTTTATTTCTGATACTCTTCGAAATATGCTTAGCCTTAATAGAATGTAAATCTAAAGAGTCCCAAAGAATGCGGTCATTACAATGAGGAGGAAGAGAAGGTAGGATGGATTCAATTTGCCTTCGCCACAATATTACCTCATGATGATTGTTAGTTAACAGTTGCCACTTTGATTGGTGCTGAATCACATTGACAGTAGCAGTTGGAGGAATTCCTGAATTATAGAGCAAATCAGAACTCAGTTTAAATGGAATTCGGTTCAGTCATGGGTCGGACCAGAGGTTAATTATGTCTCCTTTTCCCAACCTTGTAAGATATGTGATCAAGGGTTGTTGGTCTTAGTTTCAAAACTTGTCTCCAAATTAAACTGCACAATTTTTGATAGATGGAGAAGCATAAGAACTTTATTCCAATCGTCCATGCCAGTTTTGTACCATATTTGGCAAGGGTTGGTCCTTTCCATAAAAATTGACAGAGAATGGATCTAATAACTGCCTTAGGTAGGAGAAAATGAGAGCTCCAAAATGACTGAATAGAAAGAAAAAAAGACTGATTTTATCAACTGGAGCCTACCCGAAAAAGTCAGAACCTTTGATGTCCAAGATGTAACCCTCTTTGTGAGCTTGCGAATCAAAGGGATGCAATCATTGTAAGAGAGTTTGGAAGAAATCAATGGGACTCCCATGAATTTGATCGGTAAAGTGGCAATAGGAAACTCAAGGATAGATAATCAGTATTTGCCAAGAAGCATTGACTTTGATAGAAAATTGGGAATAAACCCAAAGTATAAGGAGAATGATTGTATGCATGAGTTGATGATAGAAACCATATTGAATATCCCCACGACATCGTCAGCAAAGAACCTGGGTTCAATTTCATTGTTAGCATTTCCATAACCAAAACAAAGAGGTAAGGGGACAGTGAATCTCCTTGTCTTAAGCCTCTCGAGCTGCCAAGTGAACCATTCACTTTGATAGAAAACATAGTCGTGGTAATGCAAGCATGAATCTAGGGAATTTAAAGAGGACAAGGATTTTGAAAAGAAATTTCCAGCAGACTGTCAAAGAGAACAATTTTGAGAGCACAACGTAGTGGGCTAGAGACTCTGTGGAAGAGCTCTTAAGCTAAAAGGATATTATTATTCATGTTTTTTCCTTTAACAAAAGTTGACTGAGCTTTATCAATGATAGATGGGATGCAGTTGGATAAAACCTTTGGAATGCTATAGTGTTGCAACATAAGATTGGTATGAAGTCAACCATGATAGTTGGATTATCACATTGCAGCTTTTATAATGTGTAAAGTTTTCATACATATTGATGGGATGGGATAGGATGGGGTGGACAATATAGAGTGGTGGGTGGGTGGGTAAGGCATAGCTTTGAAATGCTGGAGATATGAATGCTATTACCATCATCGTAATTGCAATTAATGTTTAAAAGTGTCAAACTGGATTGTCAACACAAATACATGCAACACTAGTCCAATAGTTTCCTAAATTAAAACACTAGACTACTCACAAAAACCATCACAATAGTTTCCCGACCAAGGACTACTCCCCTCCTCCTAGGCACTCTCCTTACGTTGGAAAATCAAGAAGGGATCGAACTCGGTCACCTCCATATTCTCCTTATCATAGTCCGGACATGAACTATGCTCATCGAAGGTAGGTAAGGCTGATAGGAGATGGACATATTGTTATTGTTATCTATGCTTTGGAGTGGGCTGGAGTGATGATTTTCATGCTACTACTACGCATTTGTTAGTTATGTTGTCTTTCAAAAACACTTTTATTTAGTTGTAGTTGCCTGGGTGTCGGTGTTAATAGTTGTTTGTGAAAGTATTTCAGTTACTGGTTTTTGTGAGTAGTGTAGTGTTTGAATTTGGGAAACTATTGGACTAGTGTTGCATGTATTTGTGTTGACAATCCAGTTTGCCACTTTTAAACATTAATTGCAATTATGATGATGGTAATAGCATTCATATCTCCAGCATTTCAAAGTTATGCCTTACCCACCCACCCACCACTCTACATTGTCCACCCCATCCCATCCCATCCCATCCCATCCCATCCCATCCCATCAATATGTATGAAAACTTTACACATTATAAAAGCTGCAATGTGATAATCCAACTATCATGGTTGACTTCATACCAATCTCATGTTGCAACACTATAGCATTCCAAAGGTTTTATCCAACCGCATCCCATCTATCATTGACAAAGCTCAGTCAACTTTTTTTAAAGGAAGAAACATGAATAATAATATCATTTTAGCTCAAGAGCTCTTCCACAGAGTCTCTAGCCCACTACGTTGTGCTCTCAAAATTGATCTCTTTGACAGTTTGCTGGGAATTTCTTTTCAAAATCCTTGTCCTCTTTAAATTCCCTAGATTCATGCTTGCATTACCACGGCTATGTTTTCTATCAAAGTGAATGGTTCACTTGGCAGCTTGAGAGGCTTAAGACAAGGATATTCACTGTCCCCTTACCTCTTTGTTTTGGTTATGGAAATGCTAACAATGAAATTGAACTCAGGTTCTTTGCTGACGATGTCGTGGGGATATTCAATATGGTTTCTATCATCAACTCATGCATACAATCATTCTCCTTATACTCTGGGTTTATTCCCAATATTCAGAAAAGTCAATGCTTCTTGGCAAATACTGATTATCTATCCTTGAGTTTCCTATTGCCACTTTACCGATCAAATTCATGGGAGTCCCATTGATTTCTACCAAGCTCTCTTACAATGATTGCATCCCTTTGATTCGCAAGCTCACAAAGAGGGTTACATCTTGGACATCAAATGTTCTGACTTATTCGGGTGGGCTCCAGTTGATAAAATCAGTCTTTTTTTCTTTCTATTCAGTCATTTTGGAGCTCTCATTTTCTCCTACCTAAGGCAGTTATTAGATCCATTCTCTGTCGATTTTTATGGAAAGGACCAACCCTTGCCAAATATGGTACAAAAGTGGCATGGACGATTGGAATAAAGTTCTTATGCTTCTTCATCTATCAAAAATTGTGTAGTTTAATTTGGAGACAAGTTTTGAAACTAAGACCAACAACCCTTGATCACATATCTTACAAGGTTGGGAAAAGGAGACAGAATTAACCTCTGGTCCGACCTATGACTGAACCGAATTCCATTTAAACTGAGTTCTGATCTGTTCTCTAATTCAAGAATTCCTCCAACTGCTACTGTCAATGTGATTCTGAACCAATCAAAGTGGCAACTGCTAACTAACAATCATCATGAGGTCATATTGTGGCGAAGGCAAATTGAATCCATCCTACCTCCTCCTCCTCATTGTAATGACCGCATTCTTTGGGACTCTTTAGATTTACATTCTATTAAGGCTAAGCATATTTCGAAGAGTATCAGAAATAAAGCTCAAGTAATAAGCTGGCATAAAAGTCCTTTGGCATAACATGCATGTTCCGTGATATTCATTCTCACTGTGGCTAGGTTTTTTGAGAAGATTGCCTACCAATAACATCACAAAAGCATTATGGCTCGAGCAATGAGATCATGTGTCCTCTATGACAAAGATGCTATGAAAGTTTTGAGCATCTATTCTTTAAATGTGAATACTCTCTTGTTATTTTGCAAATTATTTTTGGTATTAGAAATTAGCTTAACATCCCTTCAGATGACATCACTGATTTTGTAACGAATTTCCAAGAAAGTAATTTGACCAAAAAAATATTGTACTATCTTTAGCTACAACACATGGGAAGCTCGGAATAGGGAAATTCATCAACGTATTCTTACACCTGCTCTGACTTTTGCAAAGGAGGTGGTCAATATTGTTAAATCTAAACTTTCTACGTCATATTCCTTCTTTAGGACTACTAATTTTTGTAATTATTATTGTAATTTGGATATTGTAAATTGTGTTTCTCATACAACTATAGTTAGTTCCTCTCCTAGCATGTCTTTTAGTCTGGGGTACACTCTATGTGGACATGAAAATTGGACATGCCTCTATTTGAATTTTATTTATTTATATTTTGACCCCCAATAATAGATAAGAATATAAATAGATAAAATTCAAATATACCTGTATCCAATTTTCATATTCACCTATTTCTGTATATGTGTAGTGGATAAATTTTATTATATATAAAAAAGTCTAATAGTCAAATAATAATATTTCTTTTTATTATTATTTACAATTACCGTGAACAATGTACAATATTCGAGATTTGTTGGATTGAAATAAAATGAATTTATGTTAATTTAAATATTAAAAGTCAAATTGTGACTATTATATCTCTTGTAAGACACTTAAGGGCCTGTTTGTTTTGCTCTGAAACGGTCTGAATGGCTCTGAATCTGAGCGATTCAGCCATTCAGATTGTTTGTTTACAAAATTTGAGATCTGAATTGGGTTGAATTGCATCTTACCCATTCTTTTAAAAAAATTGGGCTGAATTCGCTGCGACTTTTACGCAAATAGCCTCGTTCTAGCGCTGCTCTGCATTTGGCTCTCCATCTCCTCTCTGCATCGCCATCTCCATCTCTGTATCGAGAGAGAAAGAAGCAGCTGAGGGCACAGAAGAAGAATAGTGAAGGCCAGGACGCCATTAATCCATCTTCTATTCTTCAATTACCCGTTTCACCATATCCTGGTTTCTACATTTTCCGACCTCGATCTATTCTCAACTCTTGAGGTATTTTATTTTTTAGGGGTTTCTTACCTACACAATTTTTTTCTTTCTAGGGTTAAGATTATCTTCATGTCGAGATACAAGGCAATTCTTTTTCAACTAATTAAAAACTATTGACAATTAAAAATCAAAATAAATCATCTTCAACATACAGAACGAATGAGGTGAACCTAGTTCTTTTTCCAATCTGGTTCTTTTCAAATGTCAAACAAGTAGCTATTTTTTTTGCTGATCGAAGTGTTTATTTGGATCTTTTTACCCACTTTGGTTTCTAATTTGTTACAGGGTCTTATGAGTTTGAGTCCATATTGTAATAGTTAGTTTTCTAATTACTATATAAATTTTATTTGGTGTGTAAATTATTGTAATGTGTGAGATGTACAAATATAAATACATCATACAAGCAGAATAGCCACAATTTGATGAATCTTATGTATGAATTTTGGATCGATGGCCACAACTTTTGTATGAATTTGTTACTTTTGGTATATAAAGTGACTCACTGAAATTAATGTAATTATATTATTATGTTAACATGTTTAACTCATTACATTTCTTATTTTCTATGAAACTTGGGTTTAAATTGTTTGAATTATTCAATAATTTGTTTGATAATTTATTTGAATTATTTATTTTTATTTGTTGTACAATGAATATTGTATTTAATTTTTTTAAATACGTCCAGACAAAATTATATACTTGTTCAGAATAGTATAGAGGGGTAAAATAGTAAAATACTGTTATTCATATATTTCAGACATCAATTATCAAATAACTTTTTTTATTCAGATTCAGATTCAGCTTCAGCTCATTCAGATTCAGATTCATTTAGTTTTTATCAAACAACCCACACACATGGACTATTAATATACTACTACTAGTGTATGGAGTTTTCGCTGAAGCAAAGAAAGAGCAGAAGAATGTCACTACCAACTCCCCTACTACTGCTGAACCTTAGAACCCCATCAACAACAATCTTTCCGAAACTCACCCCCACTACCTGTCCTCATTTTCTCTCCTCCCGAACCCCATCAAAACCCTTCTCCCTAAAACCCTCATCCTCCATCTCACCTCAATTCTCTCTCCACCAACAACAATACGAAGAAGAAGAACAAATTATCGGAGATTGCCTTGTGTTTGAAGAAGGCATATTCGAAGACCCTTGCCTCGAACAACGCTTTAATTTTGATTCAAATAAAGCCCCAAAAAGCACTAAGCTCAAAGTCCAAGCTGAGCCTGAGAATTTGATTCCCGATAAATGGAAAGAAGCTCAGGCAGCTTTTAATATTAGCAAGAAAGAGAGACGGAAGATTGCCCAGGAGCTGGAATTCGGTCGGAAATTGGATAAGAAGAAGCAGGAGCTGAGACCCATTAGGGATGATGATTTGGAAAAGGAGTATGTAGCTTATAGGGATGCTAAGCTGACTCAATTAAATCCCCTTGTTCTCGATAACCATAGCTTTCCAGTGAATGAGACTGCAAGTGATAAGAATGACGAGAAGTTTGATAATGAGAAAGAGAAAGTGAATGACTTGGTTTCGAGTGGCGGCAGAGTAAAACCGAGGAATCCTAGGTTGGAGGTGTATGGAATCAGTTTAGATGATGTTTCTGAGTTTTTGAATAGTGGGGATTATGATCCTGATGCTGCTGCTTCACGGAATTCCAAAAGTAAATCTCCTGTTACTACTATCAGTCTATTACTAAATTTTGCATTGCTTTAATTTTCTTTTCCATGATGAAGTGATTAGCTTTATATAGTTCTAAAGTCAGATAAACTTAAAATTCAATATATATACATTGGGTTTCATTTACTCATCTTCATTTGCTTATGGATTGGATGATTTTATGTTTCAACACTATAAAAAAGCACAACTTATACATACATCAATATGGTAGCAGTGCTCAAGGAATTGCTTTCATGTATTACATTATGGTGCTTGCTTTATTGTTGTGGTTATGAATTAACGTGGCATAGTTTCTCAGTGATATCTTGTCTTTCAATCTGCATTTTGACAATTTCTTAACCTCAAAAGAATTTCCACTTTCTAAGCTGTAGAAATATTATTTTGGCTGTAAATATAGTTCAATGGAGCTATGGTTGCACTTATTCATGGATATTAAAGTTTGCTACTTTAAAAGTAAGTTAATTTACTTTCCATAATGTAGTTGTGGATGTTAAAGCAGACAACTGAATCCTTGAGTGTCTTAATGTAATTGAGTTAAATAACATGGTCAATGGAACAAGTTGAAAACCGTACGACTAAGGTATTTACTTTGCTCAAGGATTTGGCTAAAAGTGTATATTTTACACGTCTATTTTTGTTACCCCTTGGTCAAGGAAAAAGGGCATCATCAAGGCACAAGGCGAGGAGGGACTTTTATGGTCTAATAAGTGAGGCAACCTCTCATATATATATATATATATATATATATATATATATATATATATATATATTGTAGGATTTTAATACGCATGCTATTTCATATATTTACACGTAACAGGAGAATCAAAAGCATACCTCTTGAAGTGTGAAAAACCTTTGATGCGGAAAACCTCCTGGAATTCACGTTCCCTTGAAACCCAACGTCTCCGAACTACGATTGAGAACGGAACACTATCTCACGGTTCATAACAATTTGGTTTAGGTCTGTGCGCTCACTGTATTTGGCCAACTGAAATTGAATTGTATTAGGTTGAAGTGAGGAGACGTGAGTATTTTATAGCCGAAGTGGTTGAACCACTTCCCTGTAAATCCTCCAACTCCCAATCACGTAACATTTATAAATACTGACTTGGATGGGTTAGCTAATAAAACCAAATGGATCGGATCCTCCATTGGCGTCCCATTTGGATACCTAAAATCCAACATATATATATATATATGTGTGTGTGTGTGTGTGTGTGTGTGTGATGGCTATAATGCAGAGTTCAGAAGCCATAATACTGGATTTTGAAGCTACAGTAGAGTTTATATTTATAATACTGATTTAGAAGCTGCATACAAAAAAAGAACATAGTTATGTACGAGGAAAAAAAACAGAGGAAAGACTAAGAAGAAAGAAATACATAAGAAGAACAAAGGAGACAAAAAGAACTACCTAAGGGCTATTTTTCAAGAACTTCAATGAAACGCCTATGCTGTTCACGAGAATTGTTAAATGTGACTCGCCTTAGCCAGGCAAGACCCCTAGAGGTGTCATCCACTTGGCCTTGGGCCTACACAATACACCTTTTATTAGCAATGCCTTGATCTCAAAAAATCTTCTATTCAAGACGCCTCCTTCCAAACCATTTATCAGATGGGGGCTTTAGGGAAACTATTTTCGGATGTGTCATCTTCTAATTATTCTTTTGAAGTGCAATCGATGAACACTTGCATCTAACATCTTTACGAAATATTGTAAAACTATATAATTAAAGAAAAATTGTTCTCTCAGCTTAACATTTCACTTATAAACTGACTAGTCTGGAATCTTTGTCCAATTTGAACTTCAAATTGAAATATTAACTAACTTGTCCAAACTCAAAGTTTTGAGCCTTTGACCTCTGAAATCTAGGCGTCTCTGAACTATCTACTGAAAGTAAATAGAGTGGTTCTTATGTCGTGGTGCACTTAATTTTGTATTTATTCCTTTAGCATTATGCTTTCATATGATCTGATGCATTATATGCTGAAACCTAGAGGTAAACTCATATATTCGACTATATCTATGGAAATTGGATGTTTTCTCCCTTTTCTTCCAATAACTAAAAGTTAGTATTGTTGTTGTTATTGTTGGTCTTTTCTTATATTCTCTGGAGAGCTTGGGGTTTAGTATTTGATTCTCTGTTGCTGAATGGGTAGGTCCTCGTAAGTTGTTCACAAAGGAGGAAAAAGTCCTACTGAATAGGCGGGTTCCTGAGCTGGCAGATGCTACTTCTGTAAGTATGGTTCATTTTAGTTCAATTTCTTTTCTTAGAATCAATTTACATATTAATTTTTGGCTACTGAGTAATTATTCATTGCATTTTAAAATTTTGATTTCTTTGTTTGGTCAATGAGTAATTGCGACACATTGACTATGTAGATGTTTTTTATGCTAATTTGACACACACACCCCACTACACACACTCTCCTTAGCCACTTCCAAAGATTGAATCCCCAACCTCGTGATTGACATGAGTTAGGTCATACCACTCGGGCCAAAGGCCGGTCTATGTAGATGTTTGCAACTGCTAAACTTGGATATCTTTTTCCCTCCACTAAACAATTAAGGTTTTTTTGCGTTCCTTAACTCTTGGTCGGCTTAACTCTAATGATACGCGTCAGAGACGTAGGTCATACAAATCTTTATCTTCAGATGCGTTTGTTTTGTGTTTGAAGGATAGCGAGTCTCATTCTTATTTATTTATTTATTCACTGTTTGATGGTTTGGCAGCTGTGGTGTTACTTTTTAGTGTGTTTGGTGGATGGAAGTGGAAGATCTTAGACTATGCAAATTTTTTGGCCATGATAGGAGGATTCATTGGAGATGTGTTTGTTCGCTATTTTGTAAGGAATTTGGATTAAGACAAATGCTAGAATTTTTTGTGAACAGACTACAAATACTGAGTTGCTTTGAGATAGAATCTTTCTTTGCTTCTCTTTGGGCTCATGTAATGGGAGCTTTTGGAGGAATTTCTTTATCCGGTCTTCAAAGAGATTGGCAGGCGGTATTTCATTAGTTTTTAGTTTTTCTTCTCTTGTTTTCTTTAATTTCTTGTGGGAGGACTTCTCGTCCTTGTCATGTGTTGTAATTTCTCTTCTAATCAATAAAATATTCTTATTTTATCAACAAAAAACAACAACTATTGTAGATCTTAGTGGAAAGTGGAGTAATAATTATCATCTCGTTACGTTTACGTCAATTTCCTTTAATTAATTGGTTAAATGATTTTTACATATTGCTGTCCTGATATTCCAGTTGGTGAATACAGAATAGAGTATATAAATTTTTTGAAATAATTTTTCAGGGTAAATGGCAGCCTCTGCATACTCTTGCTGCATCAGGAGAGTTTTACCTACTTGGTGCCTTGTTAAAGCATAACGCCGATATCAATTTCCCTGATAAGGTACATTGTATAAAGAGTTCCGTTATATATATATACATATATATGTGTGTGTGTGTGTTCTTTAGTTCCTCGCCTGATTTACTTTGTTCTTTAGTATTATGGATAGTCCATCATATATTTTTGAACCATTGGTCTAAGGCCTGCTTTATCATTTCAACACAGGATGGATTGACTGCACTCCACAAAGCAACACTTGGCAAAAAGCAAGCTATTTTTAACTTTCTTCTGAGAGAATCAGCAAATCCTTTTATTCGTGATAAAGTGAGTGGGTACAGACTGAATGACTCTCATTTCTGATTTGCTTATGCCCACAACTGTTGAATCATGTATTCATTCATTTCCTGATAGTGTTAGGCTATTCTGCAGAATAATCATCTACTCATCTTGGATCAATCCATACAATTTATCTGTTTTAGTATCCTGTTTGCATGTAATTTGGCCCCTTTTTAAATTGTATGTCCAAGGCTCAGCAATTGTCTTCGTCATCATCGTCATCATCTTCATCACAAGTCACTTATGATGCTGATGTTCTATTTAGGCAGAATTGTGACGTGTTTCTCTACTGACCAAATTTCATGCTGTACCCTATACTGCCATAGTTCTACTGTTTCAGTAATTCTTTTTTTTATTGGTTCCAAAGTTTTGATTTCTCTACCTCAAATCAATCATTAGTACAGTTCAGATTACTTCTCAAAAATAAAATAAAATACAAGTTAAATTGGTTCGTTTCCAATGATTGAAATGTTTGAATAATCATATGCTCTTCTAACCTTTAACTTTCAGTTTTCAACTTTTTCATGACGACAGGAGGGGGCTACGCTGATGCATTATGCTGTTCAAACAGCATCAAGTCAGATGATAAAAATTCTTCTCTTATACAATGTTGATATAAATCTCCAGGACAATGTAATTCTTTATTACTTTTTCATCTGAGATCATTTTCGGTGTGCTTCATTATTCCTGTGATTCATTTGGCGTCCTTATCTTGGCTTTTTCAGTATGGTTGGACACCATTACATCTAGCCGTGCAATCCCGCAGAACAGATATTGTGAGGCTTTTATTAATAAAGGGAGCTGACAAGACCTTAAAGAACAGGGTTAGATATCTCTTAATTTCGTTATTGTTTTACATGCATTTTGTTATCTTATTTGGGCTTGCAATTTCTCCTTCCCCCACACCCCCCATCTTTTTTTGTTGGTTAAAGAGGTCGTGCAATTTCTTCTCAAAATACTCGTATGGTATTGTTCATTGTTTTCTTTTCTGTACTATATGTTGTTCACTTGTTCTATTGTGGCAAGATGTTCATAGTTTATGTCCTGCATTACTACATAGCAATCTCCTCAGGAAAGATATTAAGCACAAAATAAAACCTGTTTGAAGGTATGATATACCGTATAAACTTAGTAGAATTGAAACATTTATTTTTTTAACTAAAAAATAAACTGTGCTGGGAATTCTGTAATTCAGTTGTAGCAATACTCGAACCTGTATAGTTCTTGGTGCAACTATTCAAGGCACTTAAGATGTCCTTAGCTGTCCATGGCTTCTGATTTGGGTGTTGCACAAATTTATTTACCTGTATTTCAGTATAACTAGGTTATTTCCAGAATGCAGCACACTTGCTAAAAGTTTAGTCATTTCCTGGACAGGATGGTTTAACCCCACTGGACCTTTGCCTCTACTCTGGTCGAGATACACGAACGTATGAGCAGATCAAGCTGATTAAAATGCTCCCCAAGCACAATTCATCAGTGTGATAGCTTACCATAATCCACGTGTACGTGTGAGATTCAGTTTTTGACATGGCAGTGGATGCTGATGAGCTTACCAACAACATAAGCAGGCAGCCTTGTCCAACCACAACAAAGTGTAGTATTATGAAGATTGATTGAGTTTGTTTGTAATTATTAAGCATGGACAAAATGATACCACCTCTTTTAACATTTTTGCTTTCTTCTCTTGGTATCATCGTCATCATCATCATCATCTTATTACGTAAATATTTTGCATTTGAACCTTGAATCCTCCATGGATGATAATGATGTTTTTGGCGAAGATGTAAAAATAAATTTAGTTTATTTATGCGAGTGTAATTCACTCTTTCACTTGAATGGGCAAACAAACGTACTATCTTATCTACATAGTTAATTAATAATAATAATAATAAGTATCCACAAAAGTCAAAACCAATCTATAATAATAATAATAATAATAATAATCTCTATAAAATATCCATAAATAATAATAATAATAATAATAGTAATAGAATATTTCCTCGAATGAAATATGATGATGAGCTGCTGCATTATATAGCAGCATGTGGAAAGGCAGGGCATTTTAATCCATCCATTATTATTTTACTAATTTCGTGTTGGGCAATGGAAAGGGCTACTACATCTACATACATCAGTTGACCATTTTTATTTTATGCTCGCTCATTTTCACAATTTTTACTGGGTGGGTTGCGGTTGAGCCCGCCCGCCCCTCCGGCCCCTAATCTTCCCAACTTCTTTTACTAGTTAGCTTGCCAAGCTACATCAGTTTTACCATTTTTATGCTCACAAGTAGTATTTTTAGTTAGTGTTAAAACCACATTCTTTCTTTTTACTAGTGCCAAAAAAAAAGTGTCCATCACGTTCGATCTCCCCTCTCTCCTCAGTGTTGTCGTTGTAGTAATCGTCGAGTCGAATAACAAACAATGCTCGGAGCTCAATGGTGTGTCCGTACACTCACCGCCGCTGGGCCCTCACAGATCAACCAAACGCGTGCCGCCCTATTTCGAATT
Organism: Panax notoginseng; assembly: GCA_016801055.1. NCBI lineage: Eukaryota > Viridiplantae > Streptophyta > Magnoliopsida > Apiales > Araliaceae > Panax > Panax notoginseng. The sequence continues at coordinate 2,169,193 of CM029021.1, read as the reverse complement.
CCACATCTCACTATTCCTCACATCTTCACTCGTCTTTTCAATTAAAGTTGAAACGCAGATCAAAATCTCTTGTTATTTGTTGCAACAACTCGTATCGGGGAAGCTTCGGCAGAAGATCAGATAGCAGCGAACACCAAAGCAATGATGACTATATTGAAGCTTCGGTCCTCATGTCAGGTAGTGCATTCAAGTGATTAATTGCTACTTTTTCACTAGTTTCGCATTGTTAATATGAGTTTTGATCAAAATCTTTTAGTTATTGGCTTGTGTATCTCATGAATCCAGACTTTTGGGCTCTGATAAAGAATTGAGCTCAATCAGTTGGATTTAAGCCCCAATTACGTCTATTATAGTTTGGTTAACTACTAAATTTAGTAACTAATGCATTCCAGAATGAGGGTGTACTTATAAAATGAAGTTTCATTCATTAATTTTGAAACTGGACTTCAACTTTGCGATTGGGACAAGGTTTGAAGCTATATTTCAGGTAGAGAGTATTTATTAAAAAACAAGCCTTTTCTGTAGTTACTGAAGGGAACTCTCAAGAGTCCCGCCTTCATATGAATGGGATTGTGGAACTATCAAGAAAGCTTGCGGAAATTACATTCCCCTTAATTTGTCAAGCGATGCTAAATGCATTGTTTCCCATTGATTATTTTGTTTTGTTAAGTCCGTAATAGGATATTACCCCTACCCAAAGACCTGCTCATGCCCGACAAGTGCCAACATTTTATCTTTAACATTTTTCAGTATTTTTTTTAATAATATATAGACAATGATGGTTGGAACCATTACCAACTAATTGCTGGATCTTGAACATGCAGCTCTCTTGCACATCCAGCTCGTTAGGAATTATTATATATGAGTTGATTGTGCACAGTTGATTATTAGTTTTTCCCACAGCGAATTCTATTGATCATAGAATAACTTATCATCACAGGAGGATAAATATATTGAGTTTCATTTGACAAATTTATTTCTATATATGATATCCTTCAGAATGGAGAATACTTAACACACAATTACGATCATCTTAAAAATGCTAAGAATTTTCTGGGTTTATATCGATACATTCTGTAGTACTAATTTCCACAATTCCTATCCTTATTACCATCGTGTCATAGATATGTTCAATTCATTGCTTTTGGTGAAAGGCTGTAACTTGCTGCTGAAGTAATTTGGATTAATTTATTTCTAAAGTTGTTTATACAAGGTTGTTTTTTTTTTTACTTTAAATGTTTACAGTTTTAAAAGCATGAGCAAATTTGGTATTTCAATAAAGAAGAGTTTCATCTTTCCGTATGTATGCATCAATGTCTATGATTTCCAAATTTACGTAAAGTACAACTTCGCAGAAACTATCAGGCACCATCGTATGCGTATCCATGGATTTCGAGAAGAGATTAAGTGGCAGTCCTCTGATAAATTTCTTCCCTTTTCCGCTCAAGGAAGGGACCCTAGAAGTAGTGAGTCCAATTCAATAGGACCAGGCCTTCTCCAACGGTTCCAGAGTCCTACTATCTTTCTTAAGATTTCTTGTGATGGGGACTTCTTGCTACCAATTGTTGTAGGTATATGGATGAATTCTAACAATATCAACTAATTTTGTTAACAGTCATTCTGATTGCCATTTGTGGGAAACCTTACACAATTATACACTATGCAAATGTCCTTATTACTGCAGGGGAATTCGCTGTTCAAAAGCTCATAGAGTCCTTACAAGAGCATGAAAGTGGGGTAATTTCTCATTCCATGTGAAATGTTTTAGTTAATACTTTCATTTCAATGCTCACCTATGCTCTTCCTGCAGGATTGTCCAAATCATTTCCAGCTTCTGAGACATATCGTTGGAAAACTTGGTTATGAAGTATGTAAATATTACTATGTTGTATTCAAGATATGCTCAAGTCTTTTGCCATTAAACATCATCCTGCTTTACTTTCTTTCCTTCTCATTTTTCAGTAAATTGCTCATAAGTTTGTGAAGAATTTATCATATTAGTTAATATTGGTGAGTCTTGTAACCCAAGTTGCTGGTTTGGTTTGGTATTACTCTCAAGAAATTGATTCAATGATGTTGAACCTTGAGTACTTGAAACCTGTTCACTTTTAACAAGTCTCAACAACCACATTAATATCCTCATCGTCCCAGATCAATGTTCTTGGGAGCTGTTGTTTGCCAATTACTGAATAAATATTTAGGCAATACCCCAATATGCTTATTTCAGGAGCTCCATAAGAAGCATTAGAGAATTTCAAGTACTCTCTGTCATCAACAACCATTTATTGAACTTTTCTTTTTTGGATGAACTTTTAGTAGTGGCTCATCTTTCTTTGTCTGCTTTGTTAAGAGGTTTATGGCATATGATAGCTCGTGAAATGTGTGTATGCAAAACTATAGAATGATTCACTTTCAATATCTTGAGATTTTCATGGAATAATGAATTCACTACGGTTTTTGCATGAGACCTTCCAGCAATGAACAATTTATTACACCAATTATTTCATCTGAATTTTGAAGGAGCATCTAGAACTTCCTGTAGTCACTATTTAGAAATTTAGAACTGTATTACATGGACTCTTCACTTGGCCCTAAAGTACCCGTGTCCGGCGCTCAACACTTGGACAAGGGTGTGGGCTGGACACGTAAAAAATTGGCAAAATCGAGGATTACCCGTGTCCGACCGGGTACTCCATTTGAGTTCGTGTATCTAAGATTTAGAACACGAGCTATGAGATGTCTAATACATTAATAAACTTTCTACGAGGTTCATTTCGTGGACTGTAAAGACATGGCTTTGGAATTAGTTCTACTACTCTACTACAATTGTCATATCAATTTTCTCAATGACTTTCACTGGTTGAAAATAGGATGGTAGATGCATCTACTTAGAAAATTAGAATAACATTTCAAAGTCTGCATAGTGTCAAGAATTTTCTTGGCTTAGCTAAATAATCTGTTATACATAATGTAAAATAGCCTTTCAATCAATCTTTTCTTGGGCTGTTTCATTCTTTGTTAAACGGACTTGGATGGAGTGTTAAGTCGGACACGGTATTTTGAAGAGTCCAACATGAGTACTCTTCAATTTTGTCAATTTTTTACACTAGAATGAAGTGTCCAAATACCATATCCTCGTCCGAGCGTCGAGTGTTTGACATAGGTATTTTAGGGCAAAGTGAAGAGTCCGTGCTTCATTGTCCCTTTTGTTGAATATTCCTTATTCGCTCACTCTTCATCTTTGTGCTTACTGCTTAAGGCATATATTCAAAAAGTTAAATTTTAAGCACTCGTCTAATAATTAAGGTGATGCTGAATGAATTGAAATGTGTCAATAATGCAATACTGCATCTAAATGTTTGTTTTCACCTTTTGCCTCGTCACTCCAACAAGTTTGAACTACTGAGTTCTTGAAACTATATTCAATATTGCATCTAAATATTTGCATTTCACATTCTGAATTTAAAAGTAAAAACTAGTATTGTTTCCGTAAGTTCCTTTGTGTTTGTAAGAAGAGAAGTCTCAAATGATGAGGATTTGTGAGGCAAACCCTTTTCGGTACTAACTTTTCTGTTTTTTGTGTTTTCTTTTCTCCCCTTGATCTTCAAATCTCAGGTGAAAATGATAAGGATTACAGAGAGAGTAGTTAACACATACTTTGCCAGAATATTTTTTCAAAAGGTACTTTAATACTTATAACTTACGGAATAAAAATGTGTACTATGTTTAAAATTAGTACAGTAAACTTGGGAGGGTATTTCAGATTATTTCAGATTGTCATAACTGCAGCCAGGGCAAAGAGATATTCTTCAAGTGGATGCGCGTCCTTCAGATGCCATAAATATGGCTCAAAGATGTAAGGTATGTATTATGTGTACCTTTTAAAGCCAAGCACTATTAAACTTTGTTGATTGTCAAACTATATGCTCTGGAGAATGACTAGTTTGTGTTAGAATAAACATGCAGTCTATTATGTGTTTTGACGAATGGCATCCTAATCGGTTTCCATAGATCAGCCAGCCCAGGATCTCTTGAAATTGCTTAATTGGAAATTTTGATGTTCTTGACTTGATGAGCCATCAGAAATAAATTTATATAGTGTTTCTGGCGTGATATAGGGTATGTTCAGACCTCAAAAAGTAGAAGCATTTTTTTGTAACCTATGATCCTTCATAACATCTGAAAAAAGGAAAAGAGGAAAGTACTATTTTTAAACAAATGAGGGCCACTGTAGATAACTTGCTTGGCAATATGAAACAATTTGATTATGAATAATTATACTTTTTTTAAAAAATTCTTTTTGTTTTTTATGTTAATTTATTTCTTCTGATCAATATTTGCTGCGTGCAGGCACCTATATATGTTAATAAACAAGTTGTCTTGAGCGATACTATTAGAATTGTTTATGGGGGCAGAATTCATGATGCAAAATCTATATACGACGTAACCTTAGACAGGTAAATACTGCTAATTCCAGGGTGCTTATTTTTTCGACTTTCCCCACTGCGTCTGAAAATGTATCGTCTCCCACCCAGTGCTGCAGATGGTCCAGATTTACTTCTCGAGGAACTTGATATGGTTAAGAATATGAATTTAGCTATTAAACTGGAAAGATACACTGAAGCAGGTATTTAGAGACATTTTGTAGCCTTTATTATTATTTGTATTATCATTTTCCTTTTTAACACACCAAGGAACCCGATGTCTATTGAGTAAGCCACAGGGTGCATGCAATACTCCACAAACCACATACACAAAGCAAGCCCATAGATAAAATATGTGTGGAACTATTAATCACACACACACACGCATATGTTGACTGTACTACTATTTTTTTGAGGACAGGAAGCTATGCTAAAGGAAGAACTACGAAACTTGGAAAGAATGCAGAAGAGGGAAGGAGTAGATATGACGTACCTTAAAAATGTCATCTTAAAGCTTCTTGAAACAGGTACCTGGTTAACATGTTTGACTCTTGGAAGATGGTCAGTTACGTTATGTTGTCTTCTCCCTTGGAAGTTTTATTAACTACATAAAAAAACAATGAAAATTTCTGGTGATTGCCTCTGAAGTAATTTAGTCTGGTAACCTCTCTGTTAATAGGTGAGGTGGGGGCTCTGCTACCTGTGGTCGCGATGCTTCTTCAATTTAGTCCTGAAGAGGTGCATTTCTTGTTCATGCCATAATTCTCCATTATTTGCTACAACTTTTTAATTTTAGAGAATTATAGGTCTTCCTTCATGGAATCATATCTGACTTTCCGTTAGCATTATATACATGTGCACAAGGAACATAAAAGTCCATTTTTGTTGGCCTCTGGTGATTTTTGATATAGTGACGTATAATACTTCCTGTAGTTTATCAAAGGAAATGTACACAATATGCTCGCATCTTAGAGAATGTTCTAATCCAGAATTTTGGCCTTGTCACGTTTATGCCTGGCATCTTTAGATAAATTGAGGTATTGGACCATGTTGCTGTTGCTGTTGTTGTTGTTGCAGTTCATAATATTTTAGTAGCATATGGGATAATTTCATTTTAGAGACCAGTCTCTAAAGCAAGACACCAATTGTCGTCATATTGGGAATTTATTTTTAGTTTTTTTTTCTTCACTGATTTTTAAAATTTTCTAGTAGTTATATGACAAATGATGATGTTGAAATTGGAGGTAACAATTATTTAATATCATCAAAGAGATGCATACTGAATCTAGGCAGTTTAAATTGCAATTACAGATGCAGAAGTGTCAACAAGCTTACCGATGTTCAACTGAAGTTCAACCAAGCCCAGCAACTGAGGCTTCAGGATCTAGGCTCTCTCTAGATTCTCATTTGCATAATACCACAAGATGGTCGAGGAACATGTGCATGTTTTTAGCATAGAAGATGATTTGTTTGCAGACTGTAAGTTGGGAGAGATGAGGTCACTGTAATGCTTGTATTATTTTTGTAACTATGGATATCCATTTCATGAAATGCTAGAATTATTATAAAAACTACATACAACAGAAAACAATGTGCCAGATTCAAGAGAAGAGGGCCAACATCGTTGCCAGAATTTTGTATTGTTTGCCAAATAATGCATAGAAATTTATTTTTCCCTTACTCGTTCGGTGGAATATTTCCACGGTGATATTTACAGGATGGGTAAATAAATTAAAATAATTAACTTTACCAGTGGCTATTAATTTCACAGCAATGTGCCAGATTCAAGAGGATCCGGTTAGCATGAAGTTTATTTTTTAGTAAGTTGGTCAATTGACCAATAAAATGCTGACACACATGCGTGTTAGTACTATTGGCCAATTGACTAACTCACCCAAAAATGAACTTCATGCTAACCACTTCCGATTCAAGAGATGAGGCCTTTACCAATTATCAGTGGCTATTAAGTTCAGCTCGAGATCGCTTAAGCTCGGTCTTTTTAGTATTTATTTAATTATAATAATTAATTTTACAAATTATATATACACATGTATATAAAAATTAGTTTAATAAGGAAAATGATATACATGTTGACAAATATTTGACGAAGTTGAATTACGACTAACGTAGAAATGTATGTTGTAAGACCCTAACTTTTTGAATAAAAATGAATTTTCTATAATTATCATTTTTGAATATTATGGAATGAATTTAATATAATGTTATAGTTGTGGGTAATATTTATAAATTTTGCAAAGTACGCAAGTTGTTATATAATATTCGATTGGTCGGGGAATATTCGTTTTAACAGGGAATATTCGTACAACAGCACAATCATTTGTGGACCCCACAACAGAATTATTGTTGGATTGAGAAAACGACAAAAATATTTTATTGAAATAACGGCGGAAGTTTTACCATTGATACTGTTGAGCTACTCGGTAGTAAAAGTACAGTAATACATGTGGTTGCATAGTAGCACACGGTATTGATTATTGATGCTTACGTAAGAAGTCACTCAATTTTACTTATTAGTTGGACCCTCATTTACCCATTTTTCAAAATAATCGGTAGGAAGTTATTCAGTGTATATATACATAATATTGGGGGGGGGGGGGCATGAGTGGGGCTAGTGTTGTCCACGTGTTGGTAGAAAATGAGATTCTCGGATGGTGGGAAGAAAAAGGGTCAGGAAGGTGTTAACATTATTGGTGTTATTATATATATATATTATATGATATATTATTCATATATGCAAAGTTTGTTGACAATTGGGGCAAGAAAGAAAATCAGATCACGGGAGTGTATATTAATATATATATATATATATATATATATATATATATATATATATATATATATATGCTTTAAATATAGACCGTCAGATTAAAGCAAATTAATCTGGACCGTTCATGAGTTAGTTACTATGCATTCCATTCTTCTATAAATAGAAGCTCATTCCTTCATTATTTTCTTACAAATTCACTGAACCTCCAGCTAGAGAGAGAAATTATAAGAGAAGTTATAGAAAAATATCCTGCTTCTTCCCCACTCTTATATTCAGTTTATTTTACGGTAAGTGATATTATTTCTTTTGTATTCATGAAGAGAACTTATGTTATTCCATTCTTTATTATTATGTTGGAATAACCTGTATACGCGGTCTACCTTATACTTGGTGACATTCTTCTATTATTCTGTTGGAACATCCTGTCTGTGTGTTTTACACCGGACCTGGTTCCGTCTTTATTATTCTGTTGGAACATCATGTCTGTGCATTTTACGCCGGACCTGGTTCCGTCTTTATTATTCTGTTGGAATATCCTGTCTGTGCGTTTTACGCCGGACCTGATTCCGTCTTTATTATTTTGTTGGAATATCCTGTCTGTGCGTTTTACGCCGGACCTGATTCCGTTATTTATTATTCTGTTGGAATAACCTGCCTGTGCGGTCTATCGCATGCCTGATGATTTCTTTTGTTATTCCATTCCTTATTATACTCAGTTGGTTAAAGTTTTGACTTCTATATTCCATGAAATTAGTATAATATCCTTGATATTTGCGCTTCATCCTGTATCTTTTCATAGAAATATTCTTCTGATCATTCTTGAATTTTACTATACAAAATAATATCATGTTGACAATTTGGACATTATTAGTTCCTGGATAAATTAATTCTTGAACTTGTTTTATTGAATTCTTATATCATTGTCATCATCCTCATGTTTATATTTTTTGAAAGTCATCTGCGGCCTGTAGTGCATAGATGGACTTGGTATGATTATGACTAGGGATTATTCGGTATAATCATGACCGTAATGTTACAAATAATATGGTAAAAGTCCTCATTGGCCCGTAGTGTATTGATGGACAGTTGTTGGCATGATCATGACCATTAATGAATACACAAATATTCTTGGCCCGTAGTACATGGATAATTGTGGTCGTGATACTAAAGAATATCCTTGGCCGTAGTGCAGGGGTGATTCGATGATGTGGATTATTTATTAAGCTGAGTCCCAGCGATAAAAGTGATGAAAAACCTTTTAAATCATAAAAGATAGTAGCTTTTATTCTCTACTTGACTCTTTTAATAGATTGCTTGTTCCGCTGCAGTTAAACTTGATGTCTATTATATTTTATCAGTTTAACATTGTTGGAGACTAATGATAATTTATTCTGCATTATCTTAGTCATAATATTTTTTACTGGGCTAGTTGAGCTAACCCTTTCTTTCACTATTTTCTTCAGGAAATGAGAATATAGCTGGGACGAGTCGGGGAACGGAGTGATGGTCAAGAGAATAGCACTAGTAGTCCTCACTATTCTGTGAAATAGTGTGATAATAACTGTAATGAGGACTCCTTTTGAGTTTGTATAATCTCTAGTAGATAATATTTGTATTCAAACTTATAGTTTATGTTTTGTCGTATTATACACGACAGTTGTATTAGTAAGTTGTATTTGAATTCTGTTCCATGTATCTGGCGACCCAAGATGGATGATGTATACCTAATTTTGGGGGCGTCACAGTTGGTATCAGAGCTTATGGATATGATCCCTGGCTATGATGTGAGACTAGAACTAGGAGGGGAGAGACGGAGAATTCCTTCGCTAGTATGACCTACCTAAGTTTATTTGGTATTTATAATTGGTCGGTCAAAGTATATAGATAATATGTTATATGTTAATGAACCTTTGTTTTGTGGCAGTATCTGAAAATGACATCCGAGAATGTTAAAAATAGCAATGGAGCACAAGAGACCGTTAAGTCTCCACATATCAATAATCAGGAGAATGTGCATCAGGAAGGCGACAATCATCATGCAAACAACAACACTGACCAAATGATGAACGATGGAATGTCCAGAGGCTTTATGCAATTCATGCAACAGCAGGAAAGAGCGACTCCTGTCCAAATTGCTGGTGGAAACACTGAAAACTCTCGGGCGGTCACCACTAAACAGTTGAAGGAGCTGGGACCACCGGAGTTATAGGAGAGCCAAAACCACTTAAGGCGGAAGCATGGATAAAGCAGATCGCCAAGATATTTGATGTCTTGGGATGCTCCGAGGAACAAAAGGTTCCCTTCGCCACCTTCATGTTGCGTGAAGAGGCAGATTACTGGTGAGAATCTGTAAAACGTACCCAGCCTGACGCACTCAAGATGTCTTGGGAGAAGTTCCAAGAGCTATTCAACGACAAGTACTTTCCCGAGAGTATTCGTCACATGAAGGAGGTGGAGTTTATCAAGCTAGAGCAAAATAATATGACCGTGTCGAAGTATGAGGCTAAATTTGCTGAGTTGTCCCGGTTTACGTCCCACTTGGTGGATAATGAAGAGTGAATGACGCGAATGTTTTTGCGAGGTTTGAAACTTGAGATACGTCAACATCTTATTTCTCATAAACTGTGTTTGTATTTAGATGTTGTAAATAGGGCTCAGTTAGTAGAGCGCGATAATGAGTCAACGCAATCAAAAGAGAACAGCCGACAAAATGATAATACCAGTGAGAGCTGTCATCGAAGCGGTGACAACAAGCGTGGAGGGAATCAACAGGCCAGAAATGGTAACCACTTCGGTGGTAATCAGGGCCAAAACAATAAGAATTGACATTTCAAGAAGAGGAGATTCAACAATGATGGAAAGACGTCAGCACCAGCACCCGTTGTTAAGGAAGGAGAAAGACCACCTATCATATACTTTAAATGTGGAGGGGAGGGACACATCAGTCCAAATTGTGCGATGCCGTCCAAAACATGTTATAATTGTGGAAGAAAAGGTCACTTAGCCCGATTTTGTCGTTCATCGAAGATAAATGCAGCTAGGATGGAGGCACCAAAGGCCGTCCCAGAAAAGTCAAAGTCGGTTGTGCAAGGGAGAGCATTTGTTGTGACCTCCCAGAAAGCAAGGAACCCGAATGAGGTCATCACGGGTAAGCTTATCATAAACTCTAGCGAAGTCTATACTTTATTTGATACCGGATCTACCCATTCTTTTATTTCTCCTACTTGCGCTCAACGATTAAATTTGACTCCGGAGAAATTAGACTTTGACTTATCTGTAGAAACTCCATTGGGAGAAACCTTCATTACATCCACTGTTTATAAGTCTTGTTTGGTTTAAATCGGTACCCTCATATTACCTGTCGATCTTATTTCATTGAAAATACTTGCATTTGACGTGATTCTAGGGATTGATTGGTTAACTACTCATCATGCAAAAATTGATTATTTTCGTAAGGTTGTTAGCTTTCATATTCCTAATCAATCTGTTATGCGAATTCAAGCCACTAAACCATTAAAATCAATCACTGTCATCTCAAGCCATAAAGCTATTCGTTTATTGAAAAACGAATGTCAAGCTTTCTTAGCTCATGTCACGGATCTAAACAAAAATACGTCAATTTTGAATGATATTTCTATTGTTAATGAATTTCCTGACGTATTCCCTGAAGAACTTCCTGGCCTACCCCCAGAGCGTGAAATTGATTTTTGTATCGACCTTGAACCTGGTACAAAACCTATTTCCAAAGCCCCATATCGAATGGCTCCTATTAAACTTCAGGAGTTAAAGACCCAACTGCAGGAATTGTTAGACATTGGCTTTATTCGTCCTAGTACTTCTCCTTGGGGTGCTCCTATTCTATTCGTGAAGAAGAAAGATGGGAGTATGCGACTTTGTATTGATTATCGGGAGTTGAATCATGTCACCATCAAAAATAGGTACCCATTGCCACGTATTGATGACCTGTTTGACCAGTTGCAAGGAGCCAAATTCTTTTCAAAGATTGATCTTCGTTCCGGATATCACCAATTGAAGATTAGAACCGATGACATTCCAAAGACGGCTTTCAGAACTCGGTACGGGCATTATGAATTCCTAGTCATGTCTTTTGGATTGACTAATGCTCCTGCTGCCTTCATGGATATGATGAACCGAGTATTCAAGGAATATTTTGATCACTTTGTGGTCGTCTTTATTGATGACATCCTCATATATTCCAAAAGCCGTGAAGATCATGAGGAACACTTGAGGCTGATACTCCAAAAGCTTCGTGAATACAAGCTTTATGCCAAGTTGAAGAAATGCGAGTTCTGGCTTGAGAAAGTAGCATTCCTTGGGCACGTGGTATCAAGTTATGGAATATCTGTTGACCCAACAAAAATTGAAGCTATTCAAAGCTGGGAGCAACCTAAATCAGTGACCGAAGTACGTAACTTTCTCGGCTTAGCTGGTTATTATCGGAGATTCGTAGAAGGGTTTTCTAGAATCGCTAATCCACTAACTTAGCTAACTCGGAAAGATACAAAGTTCGGTTAGAGCGAGGAATGTGAGAAGAGTTTTCAAGAACTCAAGAGGAGACTCATTTCAGCACCTATTCTGACAATACCATCTGTTTCGGAGGGATTTGTCATCTACAGTGATACTTCAGGCAAAGGGTTAGGATGTGTTCTCATGCAATATGGGAAAGTCATAGCCTATGCCTCACGACAACTCAAAGAATATGAGAGGAATTATCCTACTCATGACCTAGAGTTAGCAGCTGTTGTCTTCGCACTAAAAATTTGGAGGTATTACTTGTATGGGGAGAAAGTGGAGATCTTTACAGATCATAAAAGCCTCAAATATTTCTTCACTCAAAAGGAACTCAACATGCGACAACGACGTTGGCTTGAACTGTTGAAAGATTATGATCATACCATCCAATACCATCCTGGAAAAGCGAACGTGGTAGCTGACGCATTGAGTAGAAGATCATATGCGGGTACGGGTGCAATATTGTAAACGCAAAGGCCCATTTTGTATTACTTGCAAAGTGTGACGCCCCCAAAATTAGGTATACATCACCCATCTTGAGTCGTCAGATACATAGTACAGAATACAAATACAACTTAATAATACAACTGTCGTGTACAATACGACAAAACATAAACTGTGAGTTTGAATACAAATATTATCTTCTAGAGAGTATTCATACTCAAAAGGAGTCCTCATTACATTTATTAACACACCATTATATAGAATAGTGAGGACTACTAACTAATACTATTCTTTGGACCATCACTCCGTTCCCCGACTTGCCCCAGCTACGTTCTCATTTCCTGAAGAGAACAGTGAAAGAAAGGGTGAGCTCAACTAGCCCAGTAAGAAATATTATGACTAAGATAATGCAGAATAAATTATCATTAGCCTTCAACAATGTTAAACTGATAAAATATAATAGACATCAAGTTTAACTGTAGCGGAACAAGCAATCCATTAAAAGAGTCAAGTAGAAAATAAACTCTACTATCTTTTATGATTTAAAAAGTTTTTCAACACTGTGATCGCTGGGACTCAGCTTAATAAAATAATCCACATCATCGAATCACCCCTGCACTACGGCCAAGGATATTCGTATATTCATTAATGGTCATGATCATGCCAACAACTGTCCATCAATGCACTACGGGCCAATGAGGACTTTTACCACATCATTTGTAACATTACGGTCATGATTATACCGAATAATCCCTGGTCATAATCATACCAAGTCCATCTATGCACTACATGCCACAGATGACTTTCAACATTTTATAAACATGAGGATGATGACAATGATATAAGAATTCAATAAAACAAGTTCAAGAATTAATTTATCCAGGAATTAACAACGTCCAAATTGTCAACATGATACTGCATTGTGGAGTAAAATTCAAGAATGCTTAGAAGAATATTTTCTTGAAAAGATACTGGATGAAACGCAACTATCAAGGATATTCCACAAATTTCATGGAGTATAGAAGTCAAAACTTAACCAACTGAGTACAATAAAGAATGGAATAACAAAAGAAATCACCATGCATGCGATAGACCGCACAGACAGGTTATTCCAATAGAATAATAAATAATGGAACCAGGTCCGGCGTAAACGCACAGACAGGATATTCCGACAGAATAATAAATAATGGAACCAGGTCCGGTGTAAAACACACAGACAGGATATTCCAACAGAATAATAATAAAACGGAACCAGGTCCGGTGTAAAACACACAGACAGGATGTTCCAACAGAATAATAAACGGAACCAGGTCCGGTGTAAAACACACAGACAGGATGTTCCAACAGAATAATAGAAGAATGTCACCAAGTATAGGGTAGACCGCGTATACTGGTTATTCCAACAGAATAATAACAAATGGAATAACAGAAGTTCTCTTCATGAATATAAAAGAAATAATATTCCCTACCTTAAAAGAACTGGATATTGGAAAAGTGATGTAGCAGAATACTTTTATTCTCTCTCTCTTATTCTCTCTATACTTTCTCTCTCTATAGCTTGAATGAATTCGTGAAAAATAATGAAGCCCTAGGCCTCTATTTATAGAAAAACTGAGGGTGGCTCTTGGTCTTAACGAAGGGTCAAATGACTCTTGGTCTTAACGAAGGGTCAAATGACTCTTGGTAATATTGAAGGGACAACTACTATTGACGAAAGTAATTACTATTGACCAAGGTAAATACTATTGACGAAGGTAATTACTATTGACCAAGGTAAATACTATTGACGAAGGTAATTACTATTGACGACGGTAATTACTATTGACGAAGAGACTCTTAGATGATGACATATGGCCCCCCATAAAATAACCAAACTTACCACAACGTCTCAATTATTGATTTAATAATATAACATATTATACAGATGATACTATGACAATAATTTAAGAGATATGATGCAGCAATTACTGTAGCAATAATTGAGTATAGCTGAGTGACTTCTCACGTAAGCATCAATAATCAATACCGTGTGCTACTATGCAACCACGCGTATTACTGTACTTTTACTACCGAGTAGTTCAACAGTTTTAACGGTTTTAACGGTAACACCTCAGCCGTTATTTTTATAGAAAGATAATTCTGTCGTTTTCTCAATCCGACAATAATTCCGTTGTGGGGTCCACCAATGATTGTGCCGTCGTACGAATATTCCCCGACAAAAAGAATATTCTCCGACCAAACGAATATTTTATAACAACTTGCTTACTTTGCAAAATTTATAAATATTACCCACAACTATAACATTATATCAAATTAACTCCATAATATTCAAAAATGATATTTATAGAAAATTCATCTTTATTTATAAAAATTGGGGTCTTACAACCTCCCCTTCTTATGAAATTTCGCCCTCGAAATTAGGGTACGTACCTGGTATGTCGAAGAGGTAAGGATACCTTGATTTCATTTCTGATTCTAACTCCCAAGTCATTTCCTCAACATCGTGGTTTCTCCACAAAACTTTGACTTGAGGTATAACCTTGGAGCGTAGAATATGTTCCTTCTTATCCAAGATTTGAACAGGAACTTCTTCATACGTCAAATCCTCCGCTATTTCGTCCGGTTCTAACTCAATAATGTGGTTCGGGTCTTCCACATATTTGCGTAACATGGATATGTGGAAAACGTTATGAACACGAGACATACTTGGCGGTAAAGCGAGTCTATAAGCCACAGTTCCTACTCGATCGAGGATTAAAAATGGACCGATGAATCGAGGATTTAGCTTTCCTCTCTTTCCAAATCTCGTAACTCCTTTCCATGGAGCAACACGTAAGAACACATGATCTCCTACATCAAATTCCACGTCCTTTCGATGAAGATCAGCATAACTCTTTTGTCGATCTTGTGAGGTTTTTATACGTTGTCGGATCGTTTGAATCTTTTCTGTAGTCATACGTACCAACTCCGGTCCCAACAACGTTGCTTCGCCCACCTCATCCCAGCATACTGGAGAACGACATTTTCTTCCATACAATGCTTCGAATGGAGCCATGCCAATACTTGCTTGATAACTGTTGTTGTAGGAAAACTCCACCAATGGTAAGAACTTGTCCCAACTTCCCTTGAAGTCAAAGACACAGAGTCTTAATAGATCTTCAAGAGTTTGAATAGTCCTCTCTGATTGTCCGTCCGTCTGAGGATGATATGCTGAACTAAATCGTAACTCCGTGCCCATAGCTTTTTGTAAACTAACCCAAAATCGTGAAGTGAATCTTGGGTCTCGATCAGAAATTATGGATACTGGCATACCATGCAGTCTTACAATCTCGTTTATGTACATACGAGCAAGACGTTCAAGTGTATAAGTTTCTCGTATCGGTAAGAAATGAGCAGACTTGGTCAATCTATCAACAATGACCCAAATCGCATCAATACCTTGAGAAACCCTAGGAAGACCGGTAACGAAATCCATGGTAATGTGCTCCCACTTCCATTCTGGAATTTCAAGTGGTTGCAATGGACCTTTTGGTACTTGATGCTCCGCTTTGACTCGTTGACAAGTTAGACACCTTGAGATAAACAACGCTATCTCTCTCTTCATATTGCTCCACCAAAATGTATGACGAAGATCATGATACATTTTGGTACTTCCAGGATGGATTGCAAACGGTGTGTTGTGCGCCTCCATCATGATTTCATACTTTAAATCAGGGTTGTTAGGAACACAAAGTCTGGAGTTGACTCGAAGTATTCCTTCCTCATCGATTCTTGCTTCCGGCATAACACCTTCTTGCACTTTCTTCCTCATACGCATCAGCTCCAGGTCTGTAGCTTGAGCAGCTTTAACTTTATCGATTAAAGTCGGTTCTACTCGTATATTCGCCATCATCACATGGGTCCCTGGAGTCTTCAACTCTATCTCCATCCTTTGCAAGTCACACAAAATGGGCCTTTGCGTTGTTAATATTGCACTTGTACCCGCATATGATCTTCTACTCAATGCGTCAGCTACCACGTTCGCTTTTCCAGGATGGTATTGAATGGTATGATCATAATCTTTCAACAGTTCAAGCCAACGTCGTTGTCGCATGTTGAGTTCCTTTTGAGTGAAGAAATATTTGAGGCTTTTATGATCCGTAAAGATCTCCACTTTCTCCCCATACAAGTAATGCCTCCAAATTTTAAGTGCAAAGACAACAGCTGCCAACTCTAGATCATGAGTAGGATAATTCCTCTCATATTCCTTGAGTTGTCTTGATGCATAGGCTATGACTTTTCCATGTTGCATGAGAACGCATCCCAACCCTTTGCTCGAAGCATCACTGTAGATGACAAATCCCTCCGAGCCAGATGGTATTGTTAGAACAGGTGCTGAAATGAGTCTCCTCTTGAGTTCTTGAAAACTCTGCTCACATTCTTCGCTCCAACCAAACTTTGTATCTTTCCGAGTCAGCTGAGTTAATGGAGTAGCGATTCGAGAAAATCCTTCCACGAATCTCCGATAATAACCAGCTAAACCAAGAAAGCTACGTACCTCGGTCACTGATTTAGGTTGCTCCCAGCTTTGAATAGCTTCAATCTTTGCCGGGTCAACCGATATTCCACGACTTGATACTACGTGCCCAAGGAATGCTACCTCCTCCAGCCAGAACTCGCATTTCTTCAACTTGGCATAAAGCTTGTATTCACGAAGCTTTTGGAGTACCAGCCTCAAGTGTTGCTCATGATCTTCACGGCTTTTGGAATAAATAAGGATGTCATCAATAAAGACGACCACAAAGTGATCCAAATATTCCTTGAATACCCGGTTCATCATATCCATGAAGGCAGCAGGAGCATTAGTCAATCCAAAGGACATGACTAGGAATTCATAATGCCCGTACCGAGTTCTAAAAGCCGTCTTTGGAATATCCTCAGTTCTAACCTTCAGCTGATGATATCCAGAACGAAGATCGATCTTTGAAAAGAATTGTGCTCCTTGCAACTGGTCAAACAGGTCATCAATACGTGGCAATGGGTACCTGTTTTTGATGGTGACATGATTCAACTCCCGATAATCAATACAAAGTCGCATACTTCCATCTTTCTTCTTCACGAATAGAACAGGAGCTCCCCAAGGAGAAGTACTAGGACGAATAAAGCCAATGTCTAACAATTCCTGCAGTTGGATCTTTAACTCCTGAAGTTCAATAGGAGCCATTCGATATGGGGCTTTGGAAATGGGTTTTGTACCGGGTTCAAGATCGATACAAAATTCAATTTCACGCTCTGGGGGTAGGCCAGGAAGTTCTTCAGGGAATACGTCAGGGAATTTATTAACAATAGAAATATCATTCAAAACTGACGTATTTTTGTTTAGATCTGTGACATGAGCTAAGAAAGCTTGACATCCGTTTTTCAATAAACGAATAGTTTTATGGCTTGAGATGACAGCGATTGATTTTAATGGTTTGGTTGCTTGAATTCGCATAATAGGTCGATTAGGAATATGAAAACTAACAACCTTACGAAAACAATCAATTTTTGCATAATGAGTAGTTAACCAATCAATCCCTAGAATCACGTCAAATGCAAGTATTTTTAATGAAATCAGATCGATAGGTAATGTGTGGGTACCAACTTGAACCAAACAAGACTTATAAACAGTGGAGGTAATGAAGGTTTCTCCCAACGGAGTTTCCACAGATAAGTCAAAGTCTAATTTCTCCGGAATCAAATTTAATCGATGAGCGCAAGTAGGAGAAATAAAAGAATGGGTTGAACCGGTATCAAATAAAGTATAAACTTCTTTAGAGTTTATAATAAGCTTACCCGTGATGACCTCATTCGGGTTCCTTGCTCTCTGGGAGTTCACAACAAACGCTCTCCCTTGCACAACCGGTTTTGACTTTTCTGGGACGGCTTTTGGTGCCTCCATCCTAGCTGAATTTGTCTTCGGTAAACGACAAAATCGGGCTAAATGACCTTCTCTTCCACAATTATAACATGCTTTGGACGGCATCGCGCAGTTTGGACTGATGTGCCCCTCCCCTCCGCATTTGAAACATATGATAGGTGGTCGTTCTCCTTCCTTAACGACAGGTGCTGGTGCTGACGTCTTTCCATCATTGTTGAATCTCCTCTTCTTGAAATGTCCATTCTTATTGTTTTGGCCCTGATTACCACCGAAGTGGTTACCATTTCTGGCCTGTTGATTCCCTCCACGCTTGTTGTCACCGCTTCGATGACTGCTCTCACTGGTATTATCATTTTGCCGGCTGCTCTCTTTTGGTTGCGTTGTCTCGTTATCGCGCTCCACCAACTGAGCCCTATTTACAACATCTGAATACAAACACAGTTTATGAGAAACAAGATGTTGACGTATCTCCGGCTTCAAACCTCTTAAAAACATCCGCGTCATTCTTTCTTCATTATCCACCAGGTGGGACGCAAACCGGGATAACTCCGCAAATTTTGCCTCGTACTGCGACACGGTCATATTATTCTGCTCCAATTTGATGAACTCCACCTCCTTCATGTGACGAATACTCTCGGGAAAGTATTTGTCGTTAAACAGCTCTTGGAACTTCTCCCAGGACATCTTCAGTGCGGCAGGTTGAGTACGCTTTATCGATTCCCACCAGTAATCTGCCTCTCCTCGCAACATAAAGGCGGCAAAGGGAACCTTTTGCTCCTCGGAGCAACCCAAGACATCAAATATCTTGGTGATCTGCTTTATCCATGTTTCAGCTACAAGTGGTTTGGGTTCTCCCTTAAACTCCGGTGGTCCCAGCTCCTTAAACTGTTTAGCGGTGACCGCCAGAGAGTTTCCAGTATTTCCACCTACGTTGTGGACAGGAGCCGCTTTCACCTGTTGTTGCATGAATTGCATAAAGCCTCTGAACATTTGATCATTCATCATTTGGTCAGTGTTGTTGTTTGCATGAGGATTGACACCTTCCTGATGCACATTATCCTGATTATTGATATGTGGTGAATCAACAGTCGTCTGTGCTCCATTGCTATTCTCAACATTCTCAGATGCCATTTTCAGATACTGCCACAAAATAAAAATTAATTGATATGTCATATATTATCCTTATATTATGACCGACCAATTAAATACCATGCAAATAAACTTAGGTATGTCATACTAGCGAAGGAATTCCCCGTCTCTCCCCTCCTAGTTCTATTCTCACATCTTAGCCAGGGATCATATCCCTAAGCTCTGATACCAACTGTGACGCCCCCAAAATTAGGTATACATCACCCATCTTGGGTCGTCAGATACATAGTACAGAATACAAATACAACTTAATAATACAACTGTCGTGTACAATACGACAAAACATAAACTGTGAGTTTGAATACAAATATTATCTTCTAGAGAGTATTCATACTCAAAAGGAGTCCTCATTACATTTATTAACACACCATTACATAGAATAGTGAGGACTACTAACTAATACTATCATTCGGACCATCACTCCGTTCCCCGACTTGCCCCAGCTACGTTCTCATTTCCTGAAGAGAACAGTGAAAGAAAGGGTGAGCTCAACTAGCCCAGTAAGAAATATTATGACTAAGATAATGCAGAATAAATTATCATTAGCCTTCAACAATGTTAAACTGATAAAATATAATAGACATCAAGTTTAACTGTAGCGGAACAAGCAATCCATTAAAAGAGTCAAGTAGAAAATAAACTCTACTATCTTTTATGATTTAAAAAGTTTTTCAACACTGTGATCGCTGAGACTCAGCTTAATAAAATAATCCACATCATCGAATCACCCCTGCACTACGGCCAAGGATATTCGTATATTCATTAATGGTCATGATCATGCCAACAACTGTCCATCAATGCACTACGGGCCAATGAGGACTTTTACCACATCATTTGTAACATTACGGTCATGATTATACCGAATAATCCCTGGTCATAATCATACCAAGTCCATCTATGCACTACATGCCACAGATGACTTTCAACATTTTATAAACATGAGGATGATGACAATGATATAAGAATTCAATAAAACAAGTTCAAGAATTAATTTATCCAGGAATTAACAACGTCCAAATTGTCAACATGATACTGCATTGTGGAGTAAAATTCAAGAATGCTTAGAAGAATATTTTCTTGAAAAGATACTGGATGAAACGCAACTATCAAGGATATTCCACAAATTTCATGGAGTATAGAAGTCAAAACTTAACCAACTGAGTACAATAAAGAATGGAATAACAAAAGAAATCACCATGCATGCGATAGACCGCACAGACAGGTTATTCCAATAGAATAATAAATAATGGAACCAGGTCCGGCGTAAACGCACAGACAGGATATTCCGACAGAATAATAAATAATGGAACCAGGTCCGGTGTAAAACACACAGACAGGATATTCCAACAGAATAATAATAAAACGGAACCAGGTCCGGTGTAAAACACACAGACAGGATGTTCCAACAGAATAATAAACGGAACCAGGTCCGGTGTAAAACACACAGACAGGATGTTCCAACAGAATAATAGAAGAATGTCACCAAGTATAGGGTAGACCGCGTATACTGGTTATTCCAACAGAATAATAACAAATGGAATAACAGAAGTTCTCTTCATGAATATAAAAGAAATAATATTCCCTACCTTAAAAGAACTGGATATTGGAAAAGTGATGTAGCAGAATACTTTTATTCTCTCTCTCTTATTCTCTCTATACTTTCTCTCTCTATAGCTTGAATGAATTCGTGAAAAATAATGAAGCCCTAGGCCTCTATTTATAGAAAAACTGAGGGTGGCTCTTGGTCTTAACGAAGGGTCAAATGACTCTTGGTCTTAACGAAGGGTCAAATGACTCTTGGTAATATTGAAGGGACAACTACTATTGACGAAAGTAATTACTATTGACCAAGGTAAATACTATTGACGAAGGTAATTACTATTGACCAAGGTAAATACTATTGACGAAGGTAATTACTATTGACGACGGTAATTACTATTGACGAAGAGACTCTTAGATGATGACATATGGCCCCCCATAAAATAACCAAACTTACCACAACGTCTCAATTATTGATTTAATAATATAACATATTATACAGATGATACTATGACAATAATTTAAGAGATATGATGCAGCAATTACTGTAGCAATAATTGAGTATAGCTGAGTGACTTCTCACGTAAGCATCAATAATCAATACAGTGTGCTACTATGCAACCACGCGTATTACTGTACTTTTACTACCGAGTAGTTCAACAGTTTTAACGGTTTTAACGGTAACACCTCAGCCGTTATTTTTATAGAAAGATAATTCTGTCGTTTTCTCAATCCGACAATAATTTCGTTGTGGGGTCCACCAATGATTGTGCCGTCGTACGAATATTCCCCGACAAAAAGAATATTCTCCGACCAAACGAATATTTTATAACAACTTGCTTACTTTGCAAAATTTATAAATATTACCCACAACTATAACATTATATCAAATTAACTCCATAATATTCAAAAATGATATTTATAGAAAATTCATCTTTATTTATAAAAATTGGGGTCTTACGCAAAGGATGGAGATAGAGATAAAGACTCCAGGGACCTACGTGATAATGGCGAATATACGAGTAGAACCGACTTTAATTGATAAAATTAAAGCTGCTCAAGTTATAGATCCGGAGCTGATGCGTATGAGGAAGAAAGTGCAAGAAGGTGCGATGCCGGAAGCAAGAATCGATGAAAAAGGAATACTTCGAGTCAACTCCAGACTTTGTGTTCCTAACAACCCTGATTTAAAGTATAAAATCATGATGGAGGTGCATAACACACCGTTTACAATCCATCCTGGGAGTACCAAAATATATCATGATCTTCGACATACATTTTGGTGGGGCAATATGAAGAGAGAGATATCGTTGTTTATCTCAAGGTGTCTAACGTGTTAACGAGTCAAGGCGGAGCATCAAGTACCAAAAGGTCGATTGCAACCACTTGAAATTCCAGAATGGAAGTGGGAGCACATTACCATGGATTTCGTTACCGGTCTTCCTAAAGTTTCTCAAGGTATAGATGCGATTTGGGTCATTGTTGATAGATTGACCAAGTCTGCTCATTTCTTACCGATACGAGAAACTTATACACTTGAACGTCTTGCTCGTATGTACAAAAATGAGGTTGTAAGATTGCATGTTATGCCAGTATCCATAGTTTCTGATCGAGACCCAAGATTCACTTCGCAATTTTGGGTTAGTTTGCAAAAAGCTATGGGCACAGATTTATGATTTAGATCGGCATATCATCCTCAGACGGTCAGGCAGTCAGAGAGGACTATTCAAACTCTTGAAGATCTATTAAGACTTTGTGTCCTTGATTTCAAGGAAGTTGGGAAAAGTTCTTACCATTGGTGGAGTTTTCCTACAACAATAGTTATCAAGCAAGTATTGGCATGGCTCCATTCGAGGCGTTGTATAGAAGAAAGTGTCGTTCTCCAGTATGTTGGGATGAGGTGGGTGAAGCAACGTTGTTGGGACCGGAGTTGGTACGTATGACTACGAAAAAGATTCAAACGATCCGGTAACGTATAAAAACCTCACAAGATCGACAAAAGAGTTATGCTGATCTTCATCGAAATGACGTGGAATTCGATATAGGAGATCATGTGTTGTTACGTGTTGCTCCATGAAAAGGAGTTACGAGATTTGGAAAGAGTGGAAAGCTCAATCCTCGATTCATCGGCCCATTTTTAAGCCTCGATCGAGTAGGAACTGTGGCCTATAGACTCACTTTACCGCCAAGTATGTCTCGTGTTCAAAATGTTTTTCACATATCCATGCTACGTAAATATGTGGAAGACGCTAACCACATTATTGAGTTAGAACCGGAAGAAATAGCGGAAGATTTGACGTATGAAGAGGTTCCTGTTCAAATCTTGGATAAGAAGGAACATATTCTACGCACCAAGGTTATACCTCAAGTTAAAGTTTTGTGGAGAAACCACGATGTTGAAGAAATGACTTGGGAGTTAGAATCTGAAATGAAATCAAGGTATCCTTACCTCTTCGACATACCAGGTACGTACCCTAATTTCGAGGGCGAAATTTCTTAAGAAGGGGAGGTTGTAAGACCCCAACTTTTTGAATAAAAATGAATTTTCCATAATTATCATTTTTTAATATTATGGAATGAATTTAATATAATGTTATAGTTGTGGGTAATATTTATAAATTTTGCAAAGTACGCAAGTTGTTATATAATATTCGATTGGTCGGGGAATATTCGTTTTAACAGGGAATATTCGTACAACGGTACAATCATTGGTGGACCCCACAACAGAATTATTGTCAGATTGAGAAAACGACAAAAATATTTTATTGAAATAATGGCGAAAGTTTTACCGTTGATACTGTTGAACTACTCGATAGTAAAAGTACAGTAATACATGTGGTTGCATAGTAGCACACGGTATTGATTATTGATGCTTACGTAAGAAGTCACTCAATTTTGCTTCTTAGTTGGACCCTCATTTACCCATTTTTTAAAATAACCGGTAGGAAGTTATTCAGTGTATATATACATAATATTGGTAGGGGGGCATGAGTGGGGCTAGTGTTGCCCACATGTTGGTAGAAAATGAGATTCTCGGATGGTGGGAAGAAAAAGGGTCAGGAAGGTGTTAACATTATTGGTGTTATTATATATATATTATATATATATATATATTGTAAGACCCCAACTTATTAATGAATAAAATCAAATTTTCTCAAATTATTATTATGAATAATAAGGTGTTAATTTGATATAATATTTTGGTTATGGGTGAAATGTGTAAAATTTGCAAAATAAACAAATGGTTATAAAATATTCGTTTGGTCGTGGAATATTCTTTCTGTCGGGGAATATTCATACGACGGCGCAGCTATCTGTGGGCCCCATAACGGAAAACAATCGGGGGAAGATAACGACAAAAGTTGAGTTTTTATAAATAACGGCGTAGTTGTTACCATTAACACTGTTGGAATACCTGGTGGTTAAAAATACAGTAATACGCGTGGTTGCACAGTAGCACACGGATTGCACAGTATTTTTGAATTATTGATTCTTACGAAGGAAGACACAACTCAATAATTGTCACAGTAGTTACTGTTCAATATTTTATTTTATTGATTCAATAATTGCTGCGTTGATATTTTATATTATTGTTGTTTCAATAATTGTTACTGCACAATATTTCCCATTATCAGATCAATAATTCATATTATTTGAATAATACTATTAGATAACATTATTGGCAATGTCTAGTAAGTTCTGTCTAATGAGAGGTTTGGTCACCTAATTGCGCGCCAGTAAGGAGAAATCCTTATTGGAAAGCCCCCTCTTTCCTGAAAACGGCCTGGTTGTCATAAATGTGATTCTGTAATATTATTTGTGAATAATTAATTATTGAATCATATGATAAGGAAATATTTATTTTATATAGATATAAATGTTGGATATATTTATTGTGGTTAAAAATGAAGGAGTTAATGTTGAGGTTTTTATCAGTATTTTTGTCGGAATGGAGGTATTAAAAATCAGGGTTTTTGAGATATTTTGCGGGGGTTATAATTTTTAATCCGACCGTTGGATCGTGGTAATTTTTGGATATGTTATACATACATAAGTTGAGTATATGTCCCCAAATTTTGAACCATTAAAAATGAACGTATGATTTATTATGAATTTTACGAGATGACTGGTTTAGAAATTGTTGAATTTTCGGAGTTTATCATTTTGGTAGAAAATTTTAGAATTGGTGGGCCCCACTCTTGGTTGGTGAAGAAATGTGCTGAGATTTTTATTCAAATGTGGTAGGCTTGAATAGTAGTAGGTAAAGTCACCAGGTTACAGGTTAAGTCTGCTTCGGCGTGCTAACAATTTCCTATAAATAGAGGGCTAAGTTAGAATTGAAAATCACACCAGAAACAAGTTTTCTCTCTTTCTCTCTCTAGATTATTGAGTGTATTTTGTGAGTATTTGATACTTTGAGAGTTGTTATTCAGCACAAGTTTCATTCAGCCTCATATCCGCTATTCAGTCAGAAGTACGGTTATTTTGAGGTAAGGGATGTTATTTTTTTTCTAATGATATTATTCTTTCAATATCATTATGCCAAAATATTGATCTGAAGTTTTTATCAAGTTTTCACTGAAAAATAAAATTTTCTTCTTTTTGTCTAAGTTGTCTATTATGGTTACTTTCTTTGATTATATCCATGTTTTGATCTTTATTTTTGAATTCTGCTTCAAAACGGGTTATTCTGGAGTATTATTGAACTTGGATAAACTGTAATACGAATCCCTAATATTTGTCCTTTTGTTTCACTGGATTCGTTTTCTTTAAAATATTTTTCATCATCCTCAGTCCTAAATGATGATATAAATGAATATCTTTGGCCTGTAGTGCAAAGATGAATGATTACCTAATGAATATCTTTGGCCCGTAGTGCAAAGATGAACAGGTGTTGAGATGAACATGACCAACTGATGATACAAATGAATATCTTTGGCCTGTAGTGCAAAGATGAATATTTGATTCAAAATGAATATTGATTGTTGTTACATGGATAAAATATTGATGATGGATTTTTAAATCTTAGAAGATAGTAGAACTCATTCTCTACTTGACTCTTCTAATGGATTGTTGTTTCCGCTGCAGTTGTTGATCAAAAACTTGTTGTCGATTATATTCTATCAGATTTTTCCCTGTTGAATACTAATGATAATTTATTGTATATTATCTTAGTCATAATATTCTTTACTGGGCTAGTTGAGCTCACCCTTTTTGTTCCATTTTTCTCAGGAGGCGAGAATTTAGCGAGAACTAGTCGGGGTGCGTAATGAGGTTTTCAGTCAGTGGTGTTAGCAGTCCTGATAATAATTGTAATAAGGACTCTTTTTGAGTTTGTATAATCTCTAGTAGAGAGTATTTGTATTCAAACTCACAGTATTGGGTTGTTGTATTTTACACAACAATTGTATTAATGAAGTTGTAGTTGTTTCTGTACCAAGTTTTTGGCGAATCATAATGGGTGATGTATACCTATTTTGGGGGCGTCACAGTTGGTATCAAAGCTTAAGGATATGATCCCAGGCTGAGATGTGAGAAAAGAACTAGGAGGGGAGAGACGGGGAATTTCCTTCGCTAGTATGACATGACTAAGTTTATTTGGTATTTATTTGGTCGGTCAGAGTATAGGGATAATATATGACATGATTATTAACCCTTGTTTTATGGCAGTATTTAAGAATGGCAGCTGAGAACGTTAATAATAGAGTAAATCAGACCGTGGAGACACCTTTGATCACCACCCAGGGGAACGTGCAACAGGAAGGCAATATTCCTCCTGTAAACAACGTTACTGAACAAATGATAAATGATGGGATGTTTAGAAGCTTTTTGCAGTTCATGCAAAATCAGACGAGGGAGACTCGTGCACAAAATACGGGTGGAAGTGATAGCAACGCGCGGCTTGTCACAGCCAAGCAGTTCAAAGAGTTGGGACCACCAGAATTTAAGGGAAAGCCGGATCCGATCATGGCGGAAACATGGGTCAAACAAATTACCAAGATATTCGATGTCTTGGGATGCACGGAGGAACATAAGGTTCCATTCGCCACCTTTATGTTCCGCGGTGAGGCAGACTACTGTTGGGAGTCTGTGAAGCGTACCCAGCCTGACACACTCAACATGTCCTGGGAAACGTTTCAGAAACTATTTAATGACAAGTACTTTCCTGAAAGTATTCGTCATATGAAGGAGGTAGAGTTTATTAGACTTGAGCAAAATAACATGACGGTGTCCCAGTACGAAGAAAAATTCACAGAGTTATCCAGGTTTGCACCTCATTTGGTCGAAAATGAGGAACGAATGACAATGATGTTTCTGAGAGGTCTAAACCCGAGATTCTGCAATATCTTATCTCTCATAAATTTTCTTTATATTCAGATGTTGTAAACAGGGCTCAATTATTAGAGCGAGATAATGAGTATGTTCAACCGAGGGAACACAACCAAGGTAATACCGGTGGCAGCGGTCATCGGAGCAATGAAAACCAGCAGGGAGGAAAGCTTTCGTGTGACCTCCCCAAAATTAGGTATACATCACCCATCTTGGGTCGCCACTTACATGGTACAGAATTCAAATACAACTTAATAACACAATTGTCGTGTACAATACGACAAAACATAAACTGTGAGTTTGAATACAAATATAATCTACTAGAGATTATTCAAACTCAAAAGGAATCCTCATTACAATTATTCTCACACTATTTAACAGAATAGTGAGGACTACTAATACTATCATCTGGTCCATCACTCGGTTCCCCGACTCGTCCCAGCTATATTCTCATTTCCTGAAGAGAACAGTGAAAGAAAGGGTGAGCTCAACTAGCCCAGTAAGAAATATTATGACTAAGATAATGCAGAATAAATTATCATTAGCCTACAATAGTGTTAAACTGATAAAATATAATAAACATCAAGTTTAACTGCAGCGGAACATGCAATACATTAGAAGAGTCAAGTAGAGAATAAAATCTACTATCTTCTATGATTTAAAAGGTTTTTCAACACTGTTATCGCTGAGACTCAGCTTAAATAATCCACATCATCGAATCACCCCTGCACTACGGCCAAGGATGTTCTTTAGTATCACGACCACAATTATCCATGCACTAAAGCCAAGAATATTTGTGTATTCATTAATGGTCATGATCATGCCAACAACTGTCCATCAATGCACTACGGGCCAATGAAACTTTTGCCACATCATTTGTAACATTACGGTCATGATTACACCGAATAATCCCTGGTCATAATCATACCAAGTCCATCTATGCACTACAGGCCACATATGACTTTCAACAGAATATAAACATGAGGATGATGACAATGATATAAGAATTCAATAAAACAAGTTCAAGAATTAATTTATCCAGGAACTAATAACGTCCAAATTGTCAACATGATACTGTTTTGTGGTGTAAAATTCAAGAATGATCAGAAGAATATTTTCATGAAACGATACTAGATGAAGCGCAAATATCAAGAATATTCCACTAATTTCATGGAGTATAGAAGTCAAAGTTTTAACCAACTGAGTATAATAAAGAATGGAATAACAAAAGAAATCACCATGCACGCGATAGACCGCACAGACAGGTTATTCCAACAGAAAAATAATAATAACGGAACCAGGTCAGGTGAAATTCACACCGACAGGATGTTCCAACAGAATAATAAAGACGGAACCAGATCCGGTGTAAAACACACAGATAGGATATTCCAACAGAATAATAAAGACGGAACCAGGTCCGGTGTAAAACACACAGACAGGATGTTCCAACATAATAATAAAGACGGAACCAGGTCCAGTGTAAAACACACAGACAGGATGTTCCAGCAGAATAAAAGAAGAATATCACCAAGTATAGGGTAGACCGCGTATACAGGTTATTCCAACATAATAATAAGAAATGGAATAACAACAGTTCTCTTCATGAATAAGAAAGAATAACACCCCTTACATTAGTAGGAGATTTGAATACTACAGTAGTGTAGTAATAGAATACTCTTCTTCTTTCTCTCTTATTCTCTCTATACTTTCTCTCTCTATAGCTGAATGAATTCGTGAAAAATAATGAAGCCCTAGGCCTCTATTTATAGAAGATTTCTAGCTTAGCACTTGAAATGTGAAAAGGCAAGTGGCTTGACGCCTGTAATGTGAAACGACAAGTGGTTCGACGCCTGTAATGTGAAACAACAAGTGGTTTGACGTCTGGTAAAGATAATTACTATTGCCGAAGGTAATTAATATTGACGAAGGTAATTACTATTGACGACGGTAATTACTATTGACGACGGTAATTACTATTGACGAAGGTAATTACTATTGACGAAGGTAATTACTATTGACGAAGGTAATTACTATTGACGAGGGTAATTACTATTGACGAAGGGACTCTTAGATGATGACATATGGGCCCCCCCATAAAATAACCAAACTTACCACAACCGTCTCATAAAAGACTCTTTATATACATCAAGGATTTAATAAATATTACCACAAATCATTTTATTTTTAATCAACACATAATTAATCTTTCAATAATTATTAATCATTTATAACTTGTCATCTCAGTTATTGATTTAATAATATTACATATTATACAGATGATACTGTGACAATAATTGAATCAATACTATAAGAGATATGATGCAGCAATTACTGTAGCAATAATTGAGTATAGCTGAGTGACTTCCCACGTAAGCATCAATAATCAATACCGTGTGGTACTATGCAACCACGCGTATTACTGTACTTTTACTACCGGGTAGTTCAACAGTTTTAACGGTAACACCTCCGCCGTTATTTATAGAAAGATAATTTTGTCGTTTTCTAACTACGACAATACTTCCGTTGTGGGGTCCACCAATGATTGTGCCATCGTACGAATATTCCCCGACAAAAAGAATATTCTCCGACCAAACGAATATTTTATAACAACTTGCGTACTTTGCAAAATTTATAAATACTACCCACAACTATCATTATATCAAATCCATACCATAATTTAAAAAATATAATTCGAGAAAATTAAATATTTATTCATAAAATCTGGGGTCTCACAATCTCCCCTCCTTATGAAATTTTGCCCTCGAAATTTACGTACGTACCCGGTATGCCGAATAGGTGAGGATACCTTAACTTCACTTCAAATTCTAACTCTTGAGGTATAACCTTTGAGTGTTGAATACAATCTTTCTTATCCAAGATTTTAACATGTATCTCCTTATATGTTAAATCTTCTACTATCTCGTCCGGTTTTAAATTACTAATGTGATTCGGTTCGTCCACATATGTACGTAACATCTATACGAAAAAAAACGTTTTGAACACGCAACATACTTGGCGGTAAAACGAGTCTATAAGCCACAATTCCTACTTGATCAAGGATTTCAAATGGGCCAATAAAATCGAGCGTTTAGATTTCCTCTATTCGTCAATTCTTGCCTCTAGAATAACGCCCTCTTGAACCTTCTTAATTCTTCACATTCATCAGCTCCGAGTGTGTAGCTTGAGCGGCTTTAATTTTATCGATTAAAGTCAATTCTACTCGTATATTCGTTATCTTCACATGGGTTCGTATATTCGCACTTGTGACCGCATACGATCTTCTACTCAACGCGTCAGGTACCACGTTCGCTTTTCCACGATGGTATTGAATAATATGATCGTAATCTTCAGCAGCTCGAGCCAACGTCTTTGGCACATGTTACGTTCGTTTTAGGTGAAGAAAATATTTGAGGGTTTAAGAAATGGGTTTTGTACTGGGGTCAATACAAAATTCGATTTCACGTTCTAGGGTAGACCAGGAAGTCTTCAAGAATACGTCAAGAAATTTATTAGCAATATCATTCAAAGCTGTGACTCTCATCCAAGACTTGGATAACACGTCACATTGATACCTATCAACTTGTCATCGTCATTCACAACGTCTCCTACGGAAAGTCTGGCTTCGGTGCGTTCCACACAAGAAAGTAAACAACGAAAGGATCGGGGCTCTTTATTTATAGTTTGATATGACAATGATTGACTTTAGTGGTTAGGTTACTTTGAATTCGCATAACAGGTTGGTTAGGAGTATGAAACCTAACAACCTTACGAAAAGCATGATCAGTAGTTAACCAATCGTTTCCAAAAATCACATCAAAGGAAAGTATTTTCAAAGAGATAAGATCGATAGGTAACGTGAAAGTGTTGATTTAAACAAGATTTATAAATAGTGGAGGTAACGAAGGTTTGTCCCAACTGAGTTTAAACAGATATATCAAAGTCTAACTTCTCCGGAGTTAACTTCAAATATTGAACACAACTAAGTGAAATAAAAGAGTGAGTAGAACCGATATCTAACACGGTATAGATTTCGCAAGAGTTTATGACTAGCATACCCGTGATAATTTTATTCAGGTTCCTCGTCACGAAAAAAAAACGCTCTCCCTTAAACTATCGACTTTGGCTTTTCTGGGACGGCCTTTAATGCCTCCATCCTATCTGAACTTGTCTTGGGTGAACGACAAAATCGGGCTAAGTGACCTTCTCTTCCACAATTATAACATGCTTTGGATGGCATCGCGCAGTTTGGACTGATGTGCCCCTCCCCTCCGCATTTGAAGCATATGATAGGTGGTCGTTCTCCTTCCTTAACGACAGGTGCTGGTGCTGACGTCTTTCCATCATTGTTGAATCTCCTCTTCTTGAAATGCCCATTCTTATTGTTTTGGCCCTGATTACCACCGAAGTGGTTACTATTTCTGGCATGTTGATTCCCTCCACGCTTGTTGTCACCGCTTCGATGACTACTTTCACTGGTATTATCATTTTGCCGGCTGCTCTCTTTTGGTTGCGTTGACTCGTTATCACGCTCTACCAACTGATCCCTATTTACAACATCTGAATACAAACATAGTTTATGAGAAATAAGATGTCGACGTATCTCCGGCTTCAAACCTCTTAAAAACATTCGCACCATTCTCTCTTCATTATCAACCAAGTGGGACGCAAACCGGGACAACTCAGCAAAGTTGGCTTCGTACTGCGACACGGTCATATTATTTTGCTCCAACTTAATAAACTCCATCTCCCTCATATGACGAATACTTTCGGGAAAGTATTTGTCATTGAACAACTCTTGGAACTTCTCCCAAGACATCTTCAGTGCGGCAGGTTGAGTACGCTTTACCGATTTCCACCAGTAATCAGCCTTTCCCCGCAACATAAAGGCGACAAAGGGAACCTTTTGCTCCTCGGAGCATCCCAAGACATCAAATATCTTGGTGATATGCTTTATCCATGTTTCAGCTATAAGTGGTTTGGGCTCTCCCTTAAACTCCGGTGGTCCCAACTCCTTGAACTGTTTAGCGATGACCATCAGAGAGTTGCCAGTGTTTCCACCTGCATTTTGGATAGAAGCCGCTCTCGCCCGTTGTTACATGAATTGCTCCTTGAACTGCTTAGCGGTGACCGTCCGAGAGTTATTTTGTTGTTGCATGAATTGCATAAAGCCTCTGACCATCTCATCATTCACCATTTCATCGGTGTTATTTTTTTCATGAGGATTATTGTCCTCTAGTTGCACATTACCCTGAGCATTGATCGTTGGTGACTCAATGGTCTCATGTGCTTCATTGATTATCTCAACATTTTCGGATGCCATTTGCAAATACTGCAACAAAACAAGGGTTAGTTAATATATAACATATTATCCATATACTCTGACCAACCAATAAAATAGGACATAAACTTAGGTAGGTCATACTAGCGAAGGAATTCCCCGTCTCTCCCCTCCTAGTTCTAATCTCACATCTTAGCCAGGGATCATATCCCTAAGCTTTGATACCAACTGTGACGCCGCCAAAATTAGGTATACATCACCCATCTTGGGTCGCCACTTACATGGTACAGAATTCAAATACAACTTAATAACACAATTGTCGTGTACAATACGACAAAACATAAACTGTGAGTTTGAATACAAATATAGTCTACTAGAGATTATTCAAACTCAAAAGGAGTCCTCATTACAATTATTCTCACACTATTTAACAAAATAGTGAGGACTACTAATACTATCATCTGGTGCATCACTCGGTTCCCCGACTCGTCCCAGCTATATTCTCATTTCCTGAAGAGAATAGTGAAAGAAAGGGTGAGCTCAACTAGCCCAGTAAGAAATATTATGACTAAGATAATGCAGAATAAATTATCATTAGCCTACAATAGTGTTAAACTGATAAAATATAATAAACATCAAGTTTAACTGCAGCGGAACATGCAATCCATTAGAAGAGTCAAGTAGAGAATAAAATCTACTATCTTCTATGATTTAAAAGGTTTTTCAACACTGTTATCGCTGAGACTCAGCTTAAATAATCCACATCATCGAATCACCCCTGCACTACGGGCCAATGAAACTTTTGCCACATCATTTGTAACATTACGGTCATGATTACACCGAATAATCCCTGGTCATAATCATACCAAGTCCATCTATGCACTACAGGCCACAGATGACTTTCAACAGAATATAAACATGAGGATGATGACAATGATATAAGAATTCAATAAAACAAGTTCAAGAATTAATTTATCCAGGAACTAATAACGTCCAAATTGTCAACATGATACTGTTTTGTGGTGTAAAATTCAAGAATGATCAGAAGAATATTTTCATGAAACGATACTAGATGAAGCGCAAATATCAAGAATATTCCACTAATTTCATGGAGTATAGAAGTCAAAGTTTTAACCAACTGAGTATAATAAAGAATGGAATAACAAAAGAAATCACCATGCACGCGATAGACCGCACAGACAGGTTATTCCAACAGAAAAATAATAATAATGGAACCAGGTCAGGTGAAATTCACACCGACAGGATGTTCTAACAGAATAATAAAGATGGAACCAGATCCGGTATAAAACACACAGATAGGATATTCCAACAGAATAATAAAGACGGAACCAGGTCCGGTGTAAAATACACAGACAGGATGTTCGAACATAATAATAAAGACGGAACCAGGTCCGGTGTAAAACACACAGACAGGATGTTCCAGCAGAATAAAAGAAGAATGTCACCAAGTATAGGGTAGAAAACGTATACAGGTTATTCCAGCAGAATAATAAGAAATGGAATAACAACAGTTCTCTTTATGAATAAGAAAGAATAACACCCCTTACATTAGTAGGAGATTTGAATACTGCAGTAGTGTAGTAACAAAATACTCTTCTTCTTTCTCTCTTATTCTCTCTATACTTTCTCTCTCTATAGCTGAATGAATTCGTGAAAAATAATGAAGCCATATGCCTCTATTTATAGAAGATTTCTAGCTTAGCACTTGAAATGTGAAAAGGCAAGTGGCTTGACGCATGTAATGTGAAACGACAAGTGGTTCGACACCTGTAATGTGAAACGACAAGTGGTTCGATGCCTGTAATGTGAAACGACAAGTGGTTTGACGTCTGGTAAAGGTAATTACTCTTGACGAAGGTAATTACTATTGACGAAGGTAATTACTATTGACGACGATAATTACTATTGACGAAGATAATTACTATTGACGAAGGTAATTACTATTAACAAAGGTAATTACTATTGACGACGGTAATTACTATTGACGACGGTAATTACTATTGTTGAAGGTAATTACTATTGACGAAGGTAATTACTATTGACGAGGGTAATTACTATTGACGAAAGGACTCTTAGATGATGACATATGGGCCCCCCCCATAAAATAACCAAACTTATCACAACCGCCTCATAAAAGACTCTTTATATACATCAAGGATTTAATAAATATTACCACAAATCATTTTATTTTTAATCAACACATAATTAATCTTTCAGCAATTATTAATCATTTATAACTTGTCATCTCAATTATTGATTTAATAATATAACATATTATACAGATGATACTGTGACAATAATTGAATCAATACTATAAGAGATATGATGCAGCAATTACTGTAGCAATAATTGAGTATAGCTGAGTGACTTCCCACGTAAGTATCAATAATCAATACCGTGTGCTACTATGCAACCACGCGTATTACTGTACTTTTACTACCGGGTAGTTCAACAGTTTTAATGGTAACACCTCCGCCGTTATTTATAGAAAGATAATTTTGTTATTTTCTAACTACGACAATACTTCCGTTGTGGGGTCCACCAATGATTGTGCCATCGTACGAATATTCCCCGACAAAAAGAATATTTCCCGACCAAACGAATATTTTATAACAACTTGCGTACTTTACAAAATTTATAAATACTACCCACAACTATCATTATATCAAATCCACACCATAATTTTTAAAAATATAATTCGAGAAAATTAAATATTTATTCATAAAATCCGGGGTCTCACCATTCGGACAAAAGCGGTAACTACTTTGGTGGTAATCGTGGCCGTGAGAATAAAAGGAGCGAGTCCGGAGGAGATTTCAAAAGGAGGAGGTACAACAATGATAGCGTAAAGACGTCAGCAGCAACATCAGCTGTTTCTAGGGGAGGAGAACGACCACCGGTCGTATGTTACAAATGCGGGAAAGAGGGACACATTAGCCCAAACTGCCCACAACAATCCAAGGTGTGTTATAACTGTGGAAAGGAAGGTCATATAGCTAGAGATTGTCTAGTCACGAAACCAAGTTCGACGGGGATGGTGACTCCAAAGGCTGTCCCAGACAAGTCAAAGTCGGTGGTTCCAGGAAGGGCGTTTGTCGTAACTGCACAAAACACGAGGAACCCAAACGAGGTGATCACGGGTAAGCTAATCATAAACTCTTGCGAAGTTTATACCTTATTAGATACCGGTTCTACCCATTCTTTTATTTCTCCTGCTTGTGCTCAACGTTCAAATTTGACCCCGGAGAAATTAGACTTTGACTTATCTGTTGAAACTCCGTTAGGAGAAACTTTCGTTACATCTACCGTTTATAAATCTTACTTGATTCAAGTGGGTACCATCACATTACCTGCCGACCTTATTTCGTTGAAAATTCTTGCATTTGATGTGATTTTAGGAATTGATTGGTTAACCACGCATCATGCTAAAATTGATTATTTTCGTAAGGTTGTTAGTTTTCATATTCCTAACCAACCTATTATGCGAATTCAAACAACCAAACCATTAAAGTCAATCACTGTCATTTCAAGCCATAAAGCTATTCGTTTATTGAAAAATGGATGTCAAGCTTTCTTAGCCCATGTCACGGACTTGAACAAAAACACGTTAGATTTGAATACTATTTCTATTGTTAGTGAATTTCCTGATGTATTTCCTGAAGAACTTCCCGGTCTACCCCCAGAACGTGAAGTTGATTTCTTTATTGACCTTAAACCTGGTACAAAGCCCATTTCTAAAACCCCATATCAAGTGGATCCTATTGAACTTCAGGAGTTAAAGGTCCAACTACAGGAGTTGCTGGACATCGGTTTTATTCGTCCTAGTACATCTCCTTGGGGTGCTCCTGTGTTATTCGTAAAGAAGAAAGACGGGAGTATGCGACTTTGTATTGACTACCGAGAGTTGAACCATGTCACTATCAAGAATAGGTATCCGCTACCTCGCATTGATGACATGTTTGACCAGTTGTAAGGAGCACAATTCTTTTTAAGGATCGATCTTCGTTCTGGATATCATCATCTGAAGATTAAAACTGAGGATATTCCAAAGACTGCCTTCAGAACTCGGTACGGGCATTATGAATTCTTAGTCATGTCGTTTGGATTGACTAATGCTCCTGCTGCTTTCATGGATATGATGAACCGTGTATTCAAGGAATATTTGGATCAGTTCGTTGTTGTCTTTATTGATGACATCCTCATTTATTCCAAAAGCCGTGAAGATCATGAGCACCATTTGAAGCTGGTACTGCAAAGGCTTCGTGATAACAAGCTATATGCCAAGCTGAAGAAACGCGAGTTTTGACTTGAGGAAGTAGCATTCCCTTGGCACGTGGTGTCAAAACATGGAGTATCTGTCGACCCGACGAAGATTGAAGCCATACAAAGTTGGGAGCAACCGAAGTCGGTGACTGAAGTACGTAGCTTTCTGGGCTTAGCTGGTTATTATCGGAGATTTGTGGAAGGATTTTCTCAAATCGCTACTCCGTTAACTCAGCTGACTCGTAAAGATACAAAATTCGGTTGGAGCGAGGATTGTGAGGAGAGTTTTCAAGAACTAAATAGGAGACTCATTTCGGCACCTGTTCTGACAATACCATCTAGTTCGGATGGATTTGTTATCTACAGTGATGCTTCAGGCAAAGGGTTAGGATGTGTTCTCATGCAACATGAGAAAGTCATAGCCCATGCCTTGCGACAACTCAAAGAATATGAGAGGAATTATCCTACTCATGATTTGGAGTTGGCAGCGGTCGTTTTCGCGTTGAAGATCTGGAGACACTACCTGTATGGGGAGAAAATGGAGATCTATATAGATCATAAAAGCCTCAAATATTTCTTCACCCAAAAGGAACTGAACATGCGGCAACGACGTTGGCTCGAGTTGTTGAAAGATTACGATCACACTATTCAATATCATCCTGGAAAAGCGAACGTAGTAGCTGACGCATTGAGTAGAAAATCATATGCGGGTATGAGTGCAATGTTATTAACACAAAAGTCCATTTTGTACGACTTGCAAAGGATGGAGATAGAGATGAAGGCTCCAAGTACCCACGTGATGATATCAAACATACGAGTAGAACCTACTTTAATCGATAAAGTTAAAGCTGCTCAAGCTACGGACATGGAGCTGATGCGTATGAAGAAGAAAGTGCAAGAGGGTGCTATTCCAGAAGCAAGAATCGATGAAGAAGGAATACTTCGAGTTAACTCCAGACTTTGTGTTCCTAACGATTTTGACTTGAAGCATAGAATTATGATGGAGGCACACAACACACCATTTGCAATCCATCCTGGGAGTACCAAAATGTATCACGATCTTCGGTATACATTTTGGTGGAGCAATATGAAAAGAGAGAGCGCAGAGTTTATCTCGAGGTGTTTAACTTGTCAACGTGTAAAGGCGGAGCATCAAGTACCAAAGGGTCCGTTGCAACCACTTGAGATTCCGAAGTGGAAGTGGGAACACATTACCATGGATTTCGTTACGGGTCTTCCAAAAGTTTCTCAAGGCATAGATGCGATTTGGGTTATTGTTGATAGATTAACCAAGTCTGCCCATTTCTTGCCTATACGTGAGACTTATTCCCTTGAACGTCTTGCTAGTATGTACGTGAACGAGATTGTGAGATTGCATGGCATGCCAATATCCATAGTTTCGGATCGTGACCCAAGATTCACTTCACGATTTTGGGTTAGCTTACAGAAAGCTATGGGCACGGATTTACGATTCAGTTCTGCATACCATCCTCAAACGGACAGACAATCAGAGAGGACTATTCAAACTCTTGAAGATCTATTAAGACTCTGTGTCCTAGATCTCAAAGGGAGTTGGGATAAGTACCTACCATTGGTGAAATTCTCCTACAACAACAGTTATCAGGCGAGCATAGGTGTGGCTCCATTCGAGGCGTTATATGGAAGAAAATGTCGTTCTCCAGTATGCTGGGACGAGGTGGGTGAAGCAACATTGTTGGGACCAGAGTTGGTACGCATGACTACAGAGAAGATCCAAACGATTCGACAACGTATACAAACGGCACAGGATCGACAAAAGAGTTATGCGGATCTTCATCGGAAGGACGTAGAATTTAATATTGGAGATCATGTACTGTTACGTGTTGCACCATGGAAGGGAGTTAGAAGATTTAGGAAGAGATGAAAGCTCAATCCACGATTTGTTGGTCCATTTGAAATTCTTGACCGAATAGGAAATGTGGCCTATAGACTCGCATTACCTCCAAGCATGTCTCGTGTTCATAATATTTTTTACATATCTGTGCTTCGTAAATATGTGAAAGACCCGAACCACATTATTGAGTTAGAACCGGACGAGATAGCCGAAGATTTAACATACGAGGAGGTACCTATTAAGATATTGGATAGGAAAGAGCATGTCCTACGTACGAAGATTATACCACAAGTTAAGGTTTTGTGGAGAAATCATGCTATTGAAGAAATGACCTGGGAGTTAGAATCATAAATGAAAACGAGGTATCCTCACCTTTTCGAAACACCAGGTACGTACGCCAATTTCGAGGACGAAATTTCATATGGAGGGGAGGTTGTAAGACCTCAACTTATTAATGAATAAAATCAAATTTTCTCTACTTATTATTATGAATAATAAAGTGTTAATTGATATAATATTTTGGTTATGGGTGAAATGTGCAAAATTTACAAAATAAACAAGTGGTTATAAAATATTCGTTTGGTCGTGGAATATTCTTTCTGTCGGGGAATATTCGTACGACGGCGCAGCTATCTGTGGGCCCCATAATGGAAAACGGTCGGGGAAAGATAACGACAAAAATTAAGTTTTTATAAATAATGGCGTAGTTGTTACCATTAACACTGTTGGAATACCTGGTGGTTAAAAATACAGTAATACGCGTGGTTGCACAGTAGCACACGAATTGCACAGTATTTTTGAATTATTGATTCTTACGAAGGAAGACACTACTCAATAATTGTTACAGTAGTTACTGTTCAATATTTTATTTTATTGATTCAATAATTGCTGCGTTGATATTTTATATTATTGTTGTTTCAATAATTGTTACTGCACAGTATTTTCCATTATCAGATCAATAATTTATATTATTTGAATAATATTATTAGATAACATTATTGGCAATGTCAAGAAAGTTCTGTCTAATAAGAGGTTTGGTCACCTAATTGCGCGCCAGTAAGGAGAAATCCTTATTGGAAAGCCCCCTCTTTCCTGGAAACGGCCTGGTTGTCATAAATGTGATTCTGTAATATTATTTATGAATAATTAATTATTGATTCATATGATAAGGAAATATTTATTTTATGTGGATATAAATGTTGGATATATTTATTATGGTTAAAAATGAAGGAGTTAATGTTGAGGTTTTTATCAGTATTTTTGTTGGAATGGAGGTATTAAAAATCAGGGTTTTTGAGATATTTTGCAGGGGTTATAATTTTTAATCCAACCGTTGGATCGTGGTAATTTTTGGATATGTTATACATATATAAGTTGAGTATATGTCCCCAAATTTTGAACCGTTAAAAATGAACGTATGATT
Organism: Panax notoginseng; assembly: GCA_016801055.1. Taxonomy (NCBI): domain Eukaryota; kingdom Viridiplantae; phylum Streptophyta; class Magnoliopsida; order Apiales; family Araliaceae; genus Panax; species Panax notoginseng. The sequence goes on along the minus strand of CM029021.1, from coordinate 2,129,229 downwards.
TATTATAAATTTTACGAGATGACTGGTTCAGAAATTGTTGAATTTTCGGAGTTTATCATTTTGGTGGAAAATTCTAGAATTGGTGGGCCCCACTCTTGGTTGGTGAAGAAATGTGGTGAGATTTTTATTCAAATGTGGTAGGCTTGAATAGTAGCAGGTAAAGTCATTAGGTTGCAGGTTAAGTCTGCTTCGGCGTGCTAACAATTTCCTATAAATAGAGGGCTAAGTTAGAATTGAAAATCACACCAAAAACAAGTTTTCTCTCTTTCTCTCTCTAGATTATTGAGTGTATTTTGTGAGTATTTTGATACTTTGAGAGTTGTTATTCAGCACAAGTTTCATTCAGCCTCATATCCGCTATTCAGTTAGAAGTACGGTTATTTTGAGGTAAAGGATGCTATTTTCTTCCTAATGATATTATTCTTTCAATATCATTATGCCGAAATATTGATCTGAAGTTTTTATCAAATTTAGAACTTTTTGATGTCGGGGTTACTATTCATGTATACGGCACTATTCACGAATGTTAGTTCCCAGATGGCACAATAGATCTAGAAGGGGGGTTGAATAGATCCTTTTTCTTTTCTAAATACTTTTCGGGTTTATGATGTATTGTTCATATTAGAGTATATGACAAACATAGAATCTTTTCAAGCACAGCGGAATAAGTAAAAGATTCCGCTTCATTGATATATTCATAATCATTCATACATTGTTCATTAGTTTAGTTTAGTTGTAAGCAGTTAAAACATACATAGCAGTTATAGCAATTATAGACATAATGTAAATGACATAATGTAAAAGACACAAGGGGTTTTAAGTGGTTCAGAGACTCAAGCTCCTAATCTACTCTTCTGCTTTCAACTAGCAGGATTTCCACTAAGGAAGGGCAGCACCCTGAATCTCTACGATTCCTTCAAGGCCAGCAGCCTTGGAACTTCAGTTCACTAAGAACTCTTCAAGGCCAGCAGCCTTGGGACTCCTCTAGTTCTCTAGGAACTCTTCAAACCCAGCAGGCTTGGAACTTCATTTAGTCCCTCTAGACAAGGACCCTTTGGCCCTGCTTTGTTTAGTCCCTCCGAACAAGGACCTCTCAGGCCCTGCTTCATTTAGTCCCTATGGACAAGGACCCCTCAGGCCCTGGCTTTGTTGAGTTGTTTATTTGTTGTTGTTGGAGTCGGTGCTGAGCTGCTAAGATGTCTTCATGCTCTGATCATCTTCTATCTGTAGCAGCTTAGCTTGATCATCCTTGAAGAGCAGTTGAGTGTTGCATGATGCTCAGCTTCTCAAGTTGCTCAACTACTCCGGATGACCCCTTGATGAACTGCCTTGAAGATCTTTCTCCTTGGTACTTGATGGCTGCACATTAGAGGCTTCTAGGATGACTGTAAGCTCTTCTGCAAGGTACTTAGAAGCTTCCTCATGCTTGACACCAAGATGGCTTTTGTGATCTCCCTTCTTGCTACTAGATGCCTTCCCATGATGGACTTTCTAACGACCCCAAAATAGTCCATTCCATCCAACCCATTCTGAGTCGCCAAATACATGGTACAGAAAATAACTACAACTTTATTACAACAATTGTCGTACAAAATACAACAACACATATGCTGTGAGTTTGGATACAAATATATATCAAATGTGACACATGTCCCAACCGTGGACAGCACCTCACAATGACACCTTACATAAAGGTATAGTCAAAAACTGTTTTAGAAATTAGAATATTTGGGAAATGCTCAAGGAAACCTTCGTACATGGGAGGCCATGCTTCTAGGTTATGATAGACATCATATGGCCACAGAATTATCCTTGGTTGACCGAATAGACATCTTGTATGATAGTGAAAAAACACCCTTCCAATGTTGGGTTCGCCTCCCCCTATACGATTCACCAAATATAACTCCTAAAAGATGTATACAACACACTTGTCTATATTGTTAGGGAGAACTCCACAGCTAGAGACCACCGTTCTATTCCCTTGTTACCCCCGTTCGACCCAGCTACACTTTTATTACCTGAAAGGAATTGTGAAGCAAAAGGGTGAGCACAACTAGCTCAGTAAAGAATATCATGACTAAAGATAATTAAATTATCAATAGCCTTCATCAATAATAAATCAGAGATTTAGAACATATGGTAGATGATAAAAATTTCAACCATAGTTGCAGCGGAATGAGCAATCCATTAGAAGAGTCAAATAGACCATAAAATCTATTAACTTCACCATGTTAAAAGTCCACCAACAATGTTTTATCCCTGTAACATCATTCAACAATTCCTGTCCGCAATCACGTCTATAACTCATAATCGTAATTGTAGTTCTAAATTCCTTTTCTCATTCAGGACAAAGATAATTTTCATCACCCATCTTTACCTGAAACATCAAAGATCATGGTTACACCAAATCACATTTCATGTTCATAATCATACTAATAACTTCATCTTTGCACTACGGCCAAAGATAGTCATTTGTATCTCCAGTTGGTCATGTTCATCTCAACACCTGTTCATCTTTGCACTACAGGCCAAAGATATTCAACAACTGGTCATCTTTGCATTACGAGCCAAAGATATTCATCAACAACTCATCTTTGCACTACAGGCCAAAGATATTCTTCAACACTTCATATTTGCACTACAAGCCAAATATATTCATATCTCAAAGAAATATAATCATTTTAGAATTTATATAAACAATAATTATAACCATGTTGATCAATTCACCTTTGCACTTAAGCTTAAGATATTCAATTATAAATTCAATGGTCATGATCATACCAGTCAACAATTCAACTTTACACTACTGGCCAAAGAGAACCCATAGTCATGATCATACCAAAAATCTACCCATCTTTACACTCAAGTCAAAGAGAAATGAATATCAGGGTTATAAAAATGTTATATATGATAATAAAAACAATATAATCAATACATAGTTTTAACCTCCAGAGTAATATTCATAAATTAACTATAATTTGGTTAGAAAAAGAAACTAATTTTGTCATGAATAGTACCCGTGAATAGTAACTCGTGAATAGTAACTCGTGAATAGTAACTCCGATTCAAAAAGGTAGAAATTTCACAATAAAATACATACCAGTATTTCGGTATAATGATATTGAAAGAATAATATTTCTTAAGCTTATAAACAATTTACTTAAATTGTTTACATTTTACTAAATAATGCATTTAATCATCCTAAAATGCCAAACTTATAAGATTTCATCACCAATAACCAAAAATCCTCATCAAAAATCTGCATATAACTCATATATGATATTCAAGCCATAAAATCATATTTTCCAATTTTTTTACTTCATATAACGTATTTAATTCATTTACTCATAATTAGACCATTTTCATGAAAAATACTAAATCAGTTTCAAAAATATTTCTTTTCTGGGATTTAGCAGAATATAGTCCCATATTGAACATATATTTTTCTCAAAATTTTTAAAATTCATTTACTATTTTTCATATGGCCAAAACCACCGAATATTTAGATATTTATCATAAATTATACTTTTATCTAAAAATTCTGAAATTCACAGAGTATACTTCTATCATATACATGTACTCCCAATAAAAATTTCATCAATTTTGGAGTTAACAACAAGGAATTATAAGCGGTTACTTTTAAAATAGTCTTTTCTCGTAAAATTCATAACTCTTAATCTATACATCCAAAAATCGTCATTTTTAGACACAATCAATAAAACTCATCAAAATATCATTTCAAATTTTTTTAGAATTTTCTGAAGGACGGAAGAAATACGAACTGAAAAACATAATAACCCTTAAAATCTCTTACCTCAAAAGAGCAGTACTTCTGACCGGACGAAAAGTCGAAGCAAACTTGCACTGAATAGCAACTCTCAAAGTATCTAAATACTCACTAGAATATGCTTGACAATATAGAGAGAAATAAAACTTGTTTCTGTTGTGATTTTTAATTCTAACATAAGCTTCTATTTATAGGAAAATGCTAGAATGCCAAAGGAGACTAAAATAATATAATAATATTATTTCTTTTCTTCCTTCTACACCACTTCACCAACCAAGCCACCATCAGCCATCAACATGCCAACTTTAAACAAAAATCAGCTCACATGTTTTCAACAACCAAAGTGGGTCCCACCCATAATTTAATAAAAATTATTTTATTTTTCGAAACTTCAATAATTCATAGAAAATATCCCGGTTATCAAAAAAATACGAATCTCAAAACGTTTTATAGGAAATTTAATTCTCTACAACTTTGCAGAAGAAAGTTTTTCCAAATTCCAGACCGAAAATATCCGAAATCCACAAACGGATGATTTTAAACATCGTTTCAACACCTTTTAAAATTCATAACAAATCATGCGTTAATCTTCAACGGTTCAAAATTTGTGTACATATACTCAACTCATATATGTATAACATATCCAAAAATTACAACGATCCAACGGTCAGATCAAAATTATAACTCATGCAATAGAGCTTTAAGAACACCGATTTGATCTTTTAATACCTCCAATCCGACAAAATACTGAATAAATACCTCAACATTAATTCATTCATTTATAACTACATAAATAAATCCATCATTTATATCCACATCAAATAAATATTTGCTTATCATATAAATCAATAATTAATTATTCACAAATAATATTACAGAATCACAATTATGACAACCAGGCCGTTCTCAGGAAAGAGGGGGCTTGCCAATAAGGATTTCTCCTTACTGGCGCGCAATTAGGTGATCAAACCTCTCCTTGACAGAACTTTCTAGACATTGCCAATAATGCTATCTAATAATATTATTCAAATAATATGAATTATTGATCTGATAATGGAGATACTGTGCAGTGACAATTATTGAAACAACAATAATATCAAATATCAACGCAACAATTATTGATTCAATAAAATAAAATATTGAACAGTAATTACTGTAACAATTATTGAGTAGTGCCTTCTTACGCAAGGATCAATAATTCAAAAATACTGTGTAAAACCGTGTGTGACAACCCCAAAATAGGTCCATTCCATCCAGCCCATTCTGAGTCGTCAAATATATGGTACAGAAAATAACTACAACTTTATTACAACAATTGTCGTACAAAATACAACAACACATATGCTGTGAGTTTGGATACAAATATATACCAAATGTGACATTGGACACCATCATGTATCAGCACCTCACAAAGGTACCTTACATAAAGGTACAGTTAAAAACTGTTTTAGAAATTAGAATCTTTGGGAAGTGCTCAAGGAAACCTTCGTACATAGGAGCCCATGCTTCTAGGTTATGATAGATATCATATGGCCACAGAATTATCCTTGGTTGACCCAATAGACCCCAAAGAAAAATGAGAAGGTTACTATCATATTCTTCCCAATGGTGAGTCTTCTCTTGACTTATCATTATCTCCACTGTCTCTAATTGAGAATTATACTTCAAACAAACACCAAGATTATATAGGTAGTGCTCGTATATATACTCAGCAAGTGGATGAGCACATCCCTGTCTTATGATGACACGAGGTTGTATATCGTTAGACATCTTATATGATAGTGGCAAACCACCCTTCCAACGTTGGGTACACCTTACCCTATTGGATTCACCAAATATAACTACTAAATGAACTTTTCTATACTGCTTCGGGAGAACATCTACAGCTAGAGACCACCGTTCTATTTCCCCGTTACCCTCGCTCGACCCAGCTACACTCTTATTACCTGAAAGGAATTGTGAAGTAAAAGGGTGAGCACAACTAGCTCAGTAAAGAATATCATGACTAAAGATAATTAAATTATCAATAGCCTTCATCAATAATAAATCAGAGATTTAGAACATATGGTAAATGATAAAAATTTCAACCATAGTTGCAGCGGAACGAGCAATCCATTAGAAGAGTCAAATAGACTATAAAGTCTATTATCTTCTCCATGTTAAAAATCCATCAACAATATTTTATCCCTGTAACATCAATCAACAGTTCCTTTCCACAATCATATGAATAACTCATAATCATAATTGTGATTCTAAATTTTTCTTCGCACCCAGGACGAAGAATATTTTCATCACATGTCTTTACCTGAAACATCAAAGATCATGGTTATACCAACTCACAGTTCCTGTTCATAATCATACTAATAAATCCATCTTTGCACTACGACCAAAGATATTCAACAACAGTTCATCTTTGCACTACAGGCCAAAGATATTCATCAACAGACCATCTTTGCACTACAGGCCAAAGATATTCAACAACAGTTCATCTTTGCACTACAGGCCAAAGATATTCATCAATAATTCATCTTTGCACTACGGCCAAAGATATTCATCAACAATTCATCTTTACACTACAGGCCAAAGATATTCCTCAACAGTTCATATTTGCACTACAGGTCAAATATATTCATCAACAGTTCATATTTGCACTACAGGCCAAATATATTAATATCTCAAAGAAATATATAATCATTTCAGAATTTATATAAACAATAATTATAACCATGTTGATCAATTCACCTTTGCACTTAAGCTTAAGATATTCAATGGTCATGATCATACCAGTCACAATTCAACTTTGCACTACAGGCCAAAGAGAATCCTAGTCATGATCATACCAATAATCTACCCATCTTTACACTCCAGTGAAAGAGAATTTCAACATCAGGGTTATAAAAATGTTATATATGATGATAAAAATAATATGATCAACATATAGATTTAATCTCAAGAGTAATATTCATAAATCAACTATAATTTGGTTAGAAAAAGAAACCAATTTTTATCGTGAATAGTAACTCGTGAATAGTAACTCATGAATAGTAACTCGTGAATAGTAACTCATAAATAGTAAACTCGACACAAAAAGGTAGAAATTCCACAATAAAATCTATACCAATATTTCGGTATAATGATATTGAAAGAATAATATTTCTTAAGCTTATAAACAATTTATTTTAATTGTTTACACTTTACTAAATAATACATTTAATCATTCTAAAATGTCAAACTCATAAGATTTCATCACCAATAACCAAAATCCTCATCAAAAATCTGCATATACCTCATATATAGGATTCTCAAGCCATAAAATCTATTTTCCAATTTTCTTACTTCACATAACATATTTAATTCATTTTCTCATAACTAGACTATTTTCATGAAAAATACCAAATCCGTTCCAAAAATATTTCTTTTCTGGAATTTAGCATAATATAGTCCCATAGTGAACATATATTTTTCTCAGAATTTTTAAAAGTCATTTACTATTTTTCATATGGCCAAAATAGCCGAATATTTAGACATTTATCAAAAATTGTACTTTTGTCTAAAAATTCTGAAATTTACAGAGTATACTTCTATCATATACATGTACTCCCAATAAAAATTTCATCAATTTTGGAGTTAACCACAAGGAATTATAAGCGGTTACTTTTAAAATAGTCTTTTCTCATAAAATTCATAACTCTCAATCTATACATCCAAAAATCACCATTTTTGGACACAATCAAGAAAACTCATCAAAATATCATTTCAAATTTTTCCAGAATTTTTGAAGTTCAGAAAAATTACGAAACTGAAAATCATAACAACCCTTAAAATCCCTTAATATCCCTTACTATCCCTTACCTCAAAAGAGCAGTACTTCTGACTGGATATCGGATATGATGCTGAAGGAAACTTGCACTGATGAATAGCAACTCACCAAGTATCTAAAAACTCACAAAATATGCTTCATAATATAGAGAGAGAAAAAGAGAAAGCTTATGTTTCTGGTGTGATTTTCAATTCTAACTTAGCCCTCTATTTATAGGAAAATTTTGGTAGGTTTGACCTGCAACCTGATGGCTTTACCTGCTACTATTCCCACCCACCACATTTGAAATATAATTCAGCACATTTCTTCACCAACCACAAGTGGGGCCCACCAATTCTAGAATTTTCCACAAAAATGATAAACTCCGAAAATTCAACAATTTTTGAAACAGTCATCTCGTAAAATTCATAATAAATCATACATTCATTTTTAACGGTTCAAAATTTGTGGACATATACTCAACTTATATATGTATAACGTATCCAAAAATTACCACGATCCAACGGTCGGATTAAAAATTATAACCCCCGCAAAATATCTCAAAAACCCTGATTTTTAATACCTCCATTCCGACAAAAATACTGATAAAAACCTCAACATTAACTCCTTCATTTTTAACCACAAAAATATATCCCTCATTTATATTCACATAATATAAATATTTTCTTATCATATAAATCAATAATTAATTATTCACAAATAATATTACAGAATCACATTTATGACAACTAGGCCGTTCCCAGGAAAGAGGGGGCTTTCCAATAAGAATTTCTCCTTACTGGCGCGCAATTAGATGACCAAACCTCTCCTTAGACAGAACTTTCTAGACATTGCCAATAATGCTATCTAATAATACTATTCAAATAATATGAATTATTGATCTGATAATGGGAAATACTGTGCAGCAACAATTATTGAACAACAATAATACAAAATTTCAACGTAGCAATTATTGAATCAATAAAATAAAATATTGAACAGTAATTACTGTAACAATTATTGAGTAGTGTCTTCTTACGTAAGAATCAATAATTTCAAAAATACTATGCAATACCGTGTGCTACTGTGCAATAACGCGTATTACTGTATTTTAACCACCGGGTATTCCAACAGTGTTAACGGTAACAACTACGCCGTTATTTATAAAAACTCAAATTTGTCGTTTTCCTTCACCCGACAGTTATTCGTTATGGGGCCCACAAATAGCTGCGCCGTCGTACGAATATTCTCCGACAGAAAAAGAATATTTCACAACCAAACGAATATTACCCGACAACAATGATTATTTTATAACCACTTGCTTATTTTGAAAAAAAATCATATTTCACTCATAACTTTAAACTTTTATCAATTTAACTATTTACTGAATAGTAATAAGAAGAAAAATTGAATACTTTTATTTCATAAAAATTCGGGGTCTTACAATCTCCCCTCCTTATGAAATTTCGTCCCCGAAATTTACGTACCTGGTATTTCAAAGAGTTGAGAATACCTTCCTTTCATTTCAAATTCCATCTTCTCTGTCATCATAATTTCTCCATTGCTCATCTCCTGTATTTCAAATAACATTCTAGAATACAGCTTCAAAACAAGTGTTAATTTAACAAATTAACATATCACATAATATCCCGATATTATGACTGACCAACAAATAAGCTTAGGTAGGACACACTAGCGAAGAATTTACTCATCTCTCCCCTCCTAGTTGTATTCCCCGATCTCCGCCAGAGATCATATCCCCAAGCTCTGATACCACCTGTGACAACCCCAAAATAGGTCCATTCCATCCAGCCCATTCTGAGTCGTCAAATATATGGTACAGAAAATAACTACAACTTTATTACAACAATTGTCGTACAAAATACAACAACACATATGCTGTGAGTTTGGATACAAATATATATCAAATGTGACATTGGACACCATCATGTATCAGCACCTCACAAAGGTACCTTACATAAAGGTACAGTCAAAAACTGTTTTAGAAATTAGAATCTTTGGGAAGTGCTCAAGGAAACCTTCGTACATAGGAGCCCATGCTTCTAGGTTATGATAGATATCATATGGCCACAGAATTATCCTTGGTTGACCCAATAGACCCCAAAGAAAAATGAGAAGGTTACTATCATATTCTTCCCAATGGTGAGTCTTCTCTTGACTTATCATTATCTCCACTGTCTCTAATTGAGAATTATACTTCAAACAAACACCAAGATTATATAGGTAGTGCTCGTATATATACTCAGCAAGTGGATGAGCACATCCCTGTCTTATGATGACACGAGGTTGTATGTCGTTAGACATCTTGTATGATAGTGGCAAACCACCCTTCCAACGTTGGGTACACCTTACCCTATTGGATTCACCAAATATAACTACTAAATGAACTTTTCTATACTGCTTCGGGAGAACATCTACAGCTAGAGACCACCGTTCTATTTCCCCGTTACCCTCGCTCGACCCAGCTACACTCTTATTACCTGAAAGGAATTGTGAAGTAAAAGGGTGAGCACAACTAGCTCAGTAAAGAATATCATGACTAAAGATAATTAAATTATCAATAGCCTTCATCAATAATAAATCAGAGATTTAGAACATATGGTAAATGATAAAAATTTCAACCATAGTTGCAGCGGAACGAGCAATCCATTAGAAGAGTCAAATAGACTATAAAGTCTATTATCTTCTCCATGTTAAAAATCCATCAACAATATTTTATCCCTGTAACATCAATCAACAGTTCCTTTCCACAATCATATGAATAACTCATAATCATAATTGTGATTCTAAATTTTTCTTCGCACCCAGGACGAAGAATATTTTCATCACATGTCTTTACCTGAAACATCAAAGATCATGGTTATACCAAATCACAGTTCCTGTTCATAATCATACTAATAAATCCATCTTTGCACTACGACCAAAGATATTCAACAACAGTTCATCTTTGCACTACAGGCCAAAGATATTCATCAACAGACCATCTTTGCACTACAGGCCAAAGATATTCAACAACAGTTCATCTTTGCACTACAGGCCAAAGATATTCATCAATAATTCATCTTTGCACTACGGCCAAAGATATTCATCAACAATTCATCTTTACACTACAGGCCAAAGATATTCCTCAACAGTTCATATTTGCACTACAGGTCAAATATATTCATCAACAGTTCATATTTGCACTACAGGCCAAATATATTAATATCTCAAAGAAATATATAATCATTTCAGAATTTATATAAACAATAATTATAACCATGTTGATCAATTCACCTTTGCACTTAAGCTTAAGATATTCAATGGTCATGATCATACCAGTCACAATTCAACTTTGCACTACAGGCCAAAGAGAATCCTAGTCATGATCATACCAATAATCTACCCATCTTTACACTCCAGTGAAAGAGAATTTCAACATCAGGGTTATAAAAATGTTATATATGATGATAAAAATAATATGATCAACATATAGATTTAATCTCAAGAGTAATATTCATAAATCAACTATAATTTGGTTAGAAAAAGAAACCAATTTTTATCGTGAATAGTAACTCGTGAATAGTAACTCATGAATAGTAACTCGTGAATAGTAACTCATAAATAGTAAACTCGACACAAAAAGGTAGAAATTCCACAATAAAATCTATACCAATATTTCGGTATAATGATATTGAAAGAATAATATTTCTTAAGCTTATAAACAATTTCTTTTAATTGTTTACACTTTACTAAATAATGCATTTAATCATTCTAAAATGTCAAACTCATAAGATTTCATCACCAATAACCAAAATCCTCATCAAAAATCTGCATATACCTCATATATAGGATTCTCAAGCCATAAAATTCTATTTTCCAATTTTCTTACTTCACATAACATATTTAATTCATTTTCTCATAACTAGACTATTTTCATGAAAAATACCAAATCCGTTCCAAAAATATTTCTTTTCTGGAATTTAGCATAATATAGTCCCATAGTGAACATATATTTTTCTCAGAATTTTTAAAAGTCATTTACTATTTTTCATATGGCCAAAATAGCCGAATATTTAGACATTTATCAAAAATTGTACTTTTGTCTAAAAATTCTGAAATTTACAGAGTATACTTCAATCATATACATGTACTCCCAATAAAAATTTCATCAATTTTGGAGTTAACCACAAGGAATTATAAGCGGTTACTTTTAAAATAGTCTTTTCTCATAAAATTCATAACTCTCAATCTATACATCCAAAAATCACCATTTTTGGATACAATCAAGAAAACTCATCAAAATATCATTTTAAATTTTTCCAGAATTTTTGAAGTTCAGAAAAATTACGAAACTGAAAATCATAACAACCCTTAAAATCCCTTAATATCCCTTACTATCCCTTACCTCAAAAGAGCAGTACTTCTGACTGGATATCGGATATGATGCTGAAGGAAACTTGCACTGATGAATAGCAACTCACCAAGTATCTAAAAACTCACAAAATATGCTTCATAATATAGAGAGAGAAAAAGAGAAAGCTTATGTTTCTGGTGTGATTTTCAATTCTAACTTAGCCCTCTATTTATAGGAAAATTTTGGTAGGTTTGACCTGCAACCTGATGGCTTTACCTGCTACTATTCCTACCCACCACATTTGAAATATAATTCAGCACATTTCTTCACCAACCACAAGTGGGGCCCACCAATTCTAGAATTTTCCACAAAAATGATAAACTCCGAAAATTCAACAATTTTTTGAAACAGTCATCTCGTAAAATTCATAATAAATCATACATTCATTTTTAACGGTTCAAAATTTGTGGACATATACTCAACTTATATATGTATAACGTATCCAAAAATTACCACGATCCAACGGTCGGATTAAAAATTATAACCCCCGCAAAATATCTCAAAAACCCTGATTTTTAATACCTCCATTCCGACAAAAATACTGATAAAAACCTCAACATTAACCCCTTCATTTTTAACCACAAAAATATATCCCTCATTTATATCCACATAATATAAATATTTTCTTATCATATAAATCAATAATTAATTATTCACAAATAATATTACAGAATCACATTTATGACAACTAGGCCGTTCCCAGGAAAGAGGGGGCTTTCCAATAAGAATTTCTCCTTACTGGCGCGCAATTAGATGACCAAACCTCTCCTTAGACAGAACTTTCTAGACATTGCCAATAATGCTATCTAATAATACTATTCAAATAATATGAATTATTGATCTGATAATGGGAAATACTGTGCAGCAACAATTATTGAACAACAATAATACAAAATTTCAACGTAGCAATTATTGAATCAATAAAATAAAATATTGAACAGTAATTACTGTAACAATTATTGAGTAGTGTCTTCTTACGTAAGAATTAATAATTTCAAAAATACTATGCAATACCGTGTGCTACTGTGCAATAACGCGTATTACTGTATTTTAACCACCGGGTATTCCAACAGTGTTAACGGTAACAACTACGCCGTTATTTGTAAAAACTCAAATTTGTCGTTTTCCTTCACCCGACAGTTATTCGTTATGGGGCCCATAAATAGCTGCGCCGTCGTACGAATATTCTCCGACAGAAAAAGAATATTTCACAACCAAACGAATATTCCCCGACAACAATGATTATTTTATAACCACTTGCTTATTTTAAAAAAAAATTATATTTCACTCATAACTTTAAACTTTTATCAATTTAACTATTTACTGAATAGTAATAAGAAGAAAAATTGAATACTTTTATTTCATAAAATTCGGGGTCTTACACCGTGTGCTACTGTGCAACCACGCGTATTACTGTATTTTAACCACCGGGTATTCCAACAGTGTTAACGGTAGCAATTACGCCGTTATTTATAAAAACTCAAATTTATCGTTTTCTTCATCCGACAATTATTCTGTTATGGGGCCCACAAATAGCTGCGCCGTCGTACGAATATTCCCCGACAGAAAGAATATTCCACGACCAAACGAATATTCCCCGACAATAATGAATACTTTATAACCACTTGCATATTTTAAAAAAAAAATTCATATATCACCCTTAACTTTAAGTTTTATCAATTTAACCATTTACTGAATAGAAAAATTGAATACTTTTATTTCATAAAATTCGGGGTCTTACAGACTTGCTAAGCTGACTGTAGGCTCTTCTCTAATGTACTTAGAGTCTTCCCATGATGGACATCCAGATGACATGATGCTCTCCTTTCTCTCGGCAGTTCAGAACACTCTTCATGTAGTAGAACTCTCACTTCTACATAGTAGAACTCACACTTCTACTTCTTTGTTGATCTGACTTCTGAGTGTTCTTGGTGGATCGTAGAGTGAGCCTCTGGACTCACTATCACTTGATTCGATCAGTCCACCTTCTCTCCAAAAACTCACAACTCCAGCAACCTTTGATCTTTGAAGCTCTTCTACATTTATACATCTTCCCAATCCTTCCGTTGGAAAGTAGCCGTTGGAAGCTATTCAAATGTCTTCACAGATCTCGAGTTGCTTAAGGTAGACTGCTTGATGTGACATGTCATACTTTTTCTGACTCTGCAGTCTACTGTTTCACCTGCCCTGTCAGATATATCACTTTACTGTCTTGGGCAGATTGAAGACTTTATTACTCCTGATTTCTAGATCAGAGGTTGTCCTTTTGCATCGATGCTCTCAATAAGCACTTGTCCAAATACTACCCTTCAGATTGAACCGTTGCCACTGCTTCAGTCTTCAGGTATTCGAACTCTACGATTCTGATGCACGTCTTCAAGGACCTGATCGTAGTGTCTTGTTGAGTATTGCTCATTGACTGGTAGAGTTAACACTACGATCTGGAAGAGTGTTGATTGGATCGTCACCTTAGAACACCTCTTCCTTGTATTGTGCAGTGCTTCAATACTTCTGTTTGCTTTGACTGTTCTCAGATACTGATGGCCTAATTCCTTGCTTCTGGTCCCCTTCTGAGTATCAAGACATCTCAGATTTGTGGTGCGTCCAGCTTACTTTCTCCTTGTGATCTCCCGTTCACTTATCATCAATGATCTGACCCACACTTAATCACTTTAGCCTTGCTCTTCAGAGGCTGACCAGTATCTCGGTTCACCTTCCATCAGTTCCTTCTTTGTTTAGCAAACACTACGATCTTGGTTGCTTCCAAGATCGTTGTCTTCTGTCCTTTTGACAGCTACTGCATCAGCTGACTTTTCCTTAGTCAGCTGCTGAAGTTTCCATTGGGTCTCCTTGTGGAAGACTTCATCACGAATGACTTATCAACCCAATCTTGATGCTGATTGGATTGTTGCTTAGTTCTTCTGCTAGCCTGTATACCATTCATTGAGTGCTCTCTGGTTCCCTTACTGTGGATTGCATCTTTGCAGTGCCAACCAGAGGCTTCGTACCTTTGGATATTCTGGGAGTGCTCATTTGTTGAGAATCGTATCTGCTCTACGATTCTGTCTTAGCATTGTGATCACTTCTGTTGGCGTCGTAGTTCTGCACTCTACGATTCAGCTTTGGCTGTGCAGACACTACGATCCCGAGATATAGTCCTGCACTCTACGATTCAGCTTTGGCTTTGCAGACATTACGATCTGGGATGTAGTCCTGCACTCTACGATTCAGCTTTGGCTTTACAGACACTACGATTTTGAGATCAGATCTTGACACTCTACGATTCTGCCTTGTTTGTTGTCTTCATCTGATCTTGTCTGACTACGATCTCTGCACTCATCCAATGGACTCTACGATCTCAGAGTGTAGTCTACGATCCATGTCTTGGCTTTGGCATCGCTAGACTCTACCACTCTGAGCGTAGTGTTCTTTTCATACTTGGCTTTGGCAGATGATCGTTCGGCTTATAGACAGGCTGTCTCTACGATTCTGAACATGACTTCCTCAGCACACTACGATCCCGAGGAAGCTCTTCTCGACACACTACGATCCTTCTTCGTTTTCCCTGGAAGTCTACGAACTCCGAGATCTCACTATCTTGCATACTCCTATTCTGCCTCGATAGCTCCCGAGTTATCTTTGACTCTCTTGGCAGACTACGACTTCTGGTGCAGTGCTCGACGATCAGACAGGCCTATCTATTACAATATACGATCAACCTAACATGCTTGATCTTTCTATATTTATAGTCCTTGTACATCATTTCTTTTTAAGGATTTTACAAAGCTATTTTGCTTATGTAGGATCAACCTAACATATTTGATCAATTCATTCTAAGTCCTTGTACACATATTTCTATTATCTATCAAGGGACTTTACAGCTTTTCTTCATGCAAGCATACTTGCATATTATTCATTCATATATATATATATATATATATATATATATATATATCATAATCAAATCATATATAAATAGGAATAGCACTCACATGCTTATTCCTGACAATGAATACGGCACTATTCACCGAAAAATAAAATTTTCTTCTTTTTGTCCAAGTTGTCTATTATGGTTACTTTCTTTGATTGTATCCATGTTTTGATCTTTATTTTTGAATTCTGTTTCAAAACGGGTTATTCTGGAGTATTATTGAACTTGGATAAACTGTAATACGAATCCCTAATATTTGTCATTTTGTTTCACTGGATTCGTTTTCTTTAAAATATTTTTCATTATCCTCAGTCCTAAATGATGATATAAATGAATATCTTTGGCCTGTAGTGCAAAGATGAATGATTACCTAATGAATATATCTTTGGCCCGTAGTGCAAAGATGAACAGGTGTTGAGATGAACATGATCAACTGATAATACAAATGAATATCTTTGGCCTGTAGTGCAAAGATGAATATTTGATTCAAAATGAATATTGATTGTTGTTACATGGATAAAATATTGATGATGGATTTTTAAATCTTAGAAGATAGTAGAACTCATTCTCTACTTGACTCTTCTAATGGATTGTTATTTTCGCTGCAGTTGTTGATCAAAAACTTGTTGTCGATTATATTCTATCAGATTTTTCCTTGTTGAATACTAATGATAATTTGTTGTATATTATCTTAGTCATAATATTCTTTACTGGGCTAGTTGAGCTCACCCTTTTTGTTCCATTTTTCTCAGGAGGCGAGAATTTAGCGGGAACTAGTCGGGGTGCGTAATGAGGTTTTCAGTCAGTGGTGTTAGCAGTCTTGATAATAATTGTAATAAAGACTCCTTTTGAGTTTGTATAATTTCTAGTAGAGAGTATTTGTATTCAAACTCACAGTATTGGGTTGTTGTATTTTACACAACAATTGTATTAATGAAGTTGTAGTTGTTTCTGTACCAAGTTTTTGGCGACTCATAATGGGTGATGTATACCTATTTTGGGGGCGTCACATATATTATATGATATATTATTCATATATGCAAAGTTTGTTGACAATTGGGGCAAGAAAGAAAATCAGATCACGGGAGTGTATCCCGTGAGATTTGTAACGCATGCTATATATATATATATATATATATATATATATATATATATATATATATATATATTTTATTTAAAAGATTTTGCTTTAAATATGGATCGTCAGATTAAAGTAAATCAATCTGGACCGTTCATGAGTTAGTTACTATGCATTCCATTCTTCTATAAATAGAAGCTCATTCCTTCATTATTTTCTTACGAATTCACTGAACCTCTAAAGAGAGAAATTATAAGAGCAGTTATAGAAAAGTATCCTGCTTCTTCCCCACTCTTATATTCAGTTTATTTTACGGTAAGAGATATTATTTCTTTTGTATTCATGAAGAGAACTTCTGTTATTCCATTCTTTATTATTCTGTTGGAATAACCTGTATACGCGGTCCACCCTATACTTGGTGACATTCTTCTATTATTCTGTTGGAACATCCTGTCTGTGTGTTTTACACCGGACCTGGTTCCGTCTTTATTATTCTGTTGAAACATCATGTCTGTGCATTTTACGCCGGACCTGGTTCCGTCTTTATTATTCTGTTGGAATATCTTGTCTGTGCGTTTTACGCCGGACCTGATTCCTTCTTTTTTATTTTGTTAGAATATCATGTCCGACCGTAATGTTACAAATGATGTGGTAAAAGTCCTCATTGGCCCGTAGTGCATTGATGGACAGTTGTTGGCATGATCATGACCATTAATGAATACACAAATATTCTTGGCCCGTAGTGCATGGATAATTGTGGTCGTGATACTAAAGAATATCCTTGGCCGTAGTGCAGGGGTGATTCGATGATGTGGATTATTTATTAAGCTGAGTCCCAGCGATAAAAGTGATGAAAAACCTTTTAAATCATAAAAGATAGTAGATTTTATTCTCTACTTGACTCTTTTAATGGATTGCTTGTTCCGCTGCAGTTAAACTTGATGTCTATTATATTTTATCAGTTTAACATTGTTGGAGACTAATGATAATTTATTCTTCATTATCTTAGTTATAATATTTCTTACTGGGCTAGTTGAGTTCACCCTTTCTTTCACTGTTCTCTTCAGGAAATGAGAATATAGCTGGGACGAGTCGGGGAACGGAGTGATGGTCAAGAGGATAGCATTAGTAGTCCTCACTATTCTGTGAAATAGTGTGATAATAATTATAATGAGGACTCCTTTTAAGTTTGTATAATCTCTAGTAGATAATATTTGTATTCAAACTCATAGTTTATGTTTTGTCGTATTGTACACGACAGTTATATTAGTAAGTTGTATTTGAATTTTGTACCATGTATCTGGCAACCCAAGATGGGTGATGTATACCTAATTTTGGGGGCGTCACATATGCGGTAAAATAGAATAAATTAAAGTGAGATTTTTTTTAACTTATATATGTATGTATGTATGGAAATTTTTTGTAATATAACATAACTATTTTAATAATTATTTAGATTTGGTTTAGCTCAATTATAACTCGATGCGACTCAATTCCACGAGGATTGATTAAGCTAGACCATAGAATGGGTTTGCTCTCTTCTTCTTTGCACTTCATAGTCCACAACAAACCAAATCTTCTCTTAACCCATTTGAATCACACCTTTGTTCTTGTTGATCCAATGACCAAGAAATAGCACTTTCGTCCGTTTTACATACGACCTTTTTTCGTGCTACAACTGTAACACAGGGTTCCAAACCTCCAGTTAGTTACTATTATAAACGATTATGTCATCAAGATTTTCTTTGTAAAAGTATTTGAGGTAATGGTTTGAGCTATCTATTCAAGTGTGGAACAAAACCTGAATTAGGATGATATTCTACTATATATGTACATTATGGAGTCTTCACTCCATGTTGAAAGTTGTTTGGTCTTCAATTAAACCTAGAGTGTTAGATTGTTTCTTCTTATTTATTTCAAAGGGGAATGAAGAAAAGAGAGGAGGAACGTAATTTGTTGGAGTTTTTTTTGTTGATAATTCGTTTTCTCAAGTTAGTTATAAGAATCATTGCGTAAAAGAGAATGAAGATCAAAGCCATAATTGATTAAGTTACATAATTTAAGTTATAAAGAGGAAAAATTTATTTCCTGAGTGTGTTGCTTAGTGGATTAGATTCCTATTTTTTTTTCATTATTAATTTTCATATCTAATTAGTTTTTTTTCAATTTTAACTAATTAAATTCTCCATTCCAATTTTAATTTGTCTGAAATACATATGAAGAATCATAATAGAAAATGTATTAGTCCAAGTTTTCAATTGACACTGTACGACTACTTGTGTAATGCTTATGCTACTTTTGATGTTGTGCAACCATGCTACTTGAATGTTAGTGTGTAAAGTTTAATTTTATTAGCAACAATAATTTATGATTGTTTGGGTGCGCATGTGATTTATAATTTATGAATAACCATAAATTTTATGTTATTGAGACATATTTTAAGTCATATTATGAATACTTTGTGCCAAATGATTACATTTAACTAGTGAAATTTGACCATAAATTAAGATAGCGACGACCATCATATACTTTCTCTGTTACAACTTTTATTGGATTAATTTTAAATTAATAAAATTGATTATAAGAAAATTTCATTTTTCAAATTAATTTAATTCATTTAATTTTTAAAATAAAAAATTATATAACTAGTAGTCTAGTTAGATTATTTATAATTTTCATTATTGTACGACCAAAGTTAATTTAATTTATATTTATTTTAAATTTAAAAATATCTTATTTTTACATCAAAAAATTAGTATTCATCTTCTATTACGCAACAAAGGTAGTTTATTTTTAGTTTAAATTTTAGACTTTATAATTAAAAACTATAAAGGAATGAAAAGAATGTTGAGCCTAGGGCTGAGCAAGTAACCAAATTGGAACCGAAACCGCACAAATTAAAACCGCACCAACGGTTCCGGAATATGTTGCGGATTTAGGTTGGTTGAATAACCAAATTTATGGTTCCGGTTTGGTTACTAGCCAAAACCGCAACCATAAAATCGAAACCGCACCATATGTGTGTATGTATGTATTCACCATTCACCGCGCATGCTGCTGAATTTGGGAGAAGTGAGTTTGGCACTATCTTGTGTAGCTTAATTAGTATCTCTCGTCCAACCGTAGTAGTACTTGGTTGTTTAATTTTACATAAGAATATGCACTTCTTAATGATGAAGGTGAGCATTGTACAATGAAATCAACTCAAAATTACTATACTAGTTTTTTTATTTTTTATTGTACGTACTTGTTTTCCTCTCATTGATGACATTTTCCCCCTATTTTATTTATGTATGTATAGGTGTGCAAACATTATGGATGGAACATGGAACATAACTTTTTGGCATTCATATAAGTGTTGATAAGACTGAGAAAAGTCTCGCACCTACTCCTGCATTCAAGAAATTAAAAGACACGCACAGAGGTTAATTGCTCATTTTGTATTTTGATTTAGAAAATATTCCACAGTTTCCATGTAATGAAGAAGTTGTTGCAGAAAAAAATTACATTTTAGATAGTTTATAGTTTTCATTGTTATATTTGTCTACATTAATGAACTTATATCAATTTCGAAAACAGAGAACTTATTTTATATCAATCGTTGTTTCAATTGGTTTTGGAACCGAAACCGTACCAAATAAAATTGCACCATACTTTTAAAACCGCACCGCACTAATCACAAGCGATTTCATGTGCGATTTTGAATTTATCAAACCGCACCTAAGCGATTTCGGATGCGATTTCGATTTCAAACCGTACGATGCTCGTTCTTAGTTGAACCCGATGATAATACCTATGAGAAGGAATAAGGACAAAATGGGGGATTGAATGTTTGGGCGTATTTTAATTTTGTGTATATATATAGAGATAAAATTACATATGTAAACGGGCTCAGTCGAACGAAAACATTTCCTCTCTCTAAAGTTATTGTTATGGAGGCAGCAGTCGGTGATGAATCTCAATCAGCCGTGGCGGCACCTTCAGCTGAACCACCTCTACCGCCGTCTGCGGAAGATGAAGAAGACGAGCAAGAAGAAACAAATAATGAAGAGGAAATATTGGTTTCAAAGGCACAGACACTTATGGACAAGATCACCTCCTCTCCTGATAATCCTAACCCAAATGTCCTCCATGCCCTAGCCTCCATTCTTGAATCCCAAGAATCTAGGTTCCCCTCCCCCTTATCTCCCTATCTCTCCTCGTCTTCATATGTACACAGATGTATTATGTATGAATGAATATACATACAGACATGATATATATGTATATATATATATATATATGTGTGTGTGTGTGTGTGTGTGTAATATATATACACACACATACCCAGTATGTAATAGTGATTTTATGATATGAAATGGGTCATCGAGGTGGATAACTGGGTTTTGATTGATTAGTATTTGTAAGGATTGAGATAGTGTTGTTTGGGTTTCTGTTTACAGAACAAAGAAGAAGAAATTACAGTGTAAAAATTTAGCTAAAGAGAAAGGGGAAAAAACAGATAAAATCTTCCATTCATTGCTTGCCTCAACTGGACTTCAGTACCCCCATTTATAGTAGGGAAGTGTACAACTGCTGCATCTAATTTAGGGTAAAAGAGAATACACGAATTTTATATTGCACGAGGAGAGCACGTGGGCTATGTAAAAAGAAAGAAAATAAAGATAATTGATACTCTTAGCTGAGATGATGGCACATGAAAACTGACTCCCTTTCGTAACAAAGCCTCCCCCTCTAAGAATCCTTGTCCTCAAGGATGAAAATTGGGAAATTTCTGATGAATCAAGGAGGCATCCTCCCAAGTGGAATCTGTCGGAATATTGCTGGACCATTGGATTAAGTATTGAACTATAGCAGCGTTGTTCCTCTTCACCATCCTGCGCTCAAGCACTGCAAGAGGTTCAACCAAAAGCTGTCCCTCATCCCCTACTGGTGGCAAGGTTACCTTAGCTATATTTGCACCACCCAGTTTTTTTTTTGAGGAGTGACACATGGAAAACTGGGTGAATTAGGCTACCTGCAGGAAGGTCTAATTTATAGGCCACTGCTCCAACCTTTTCCGTAATCTGAAACGGCCCATAAAATCGTGGGGCAAGCTTGAAATCCCGACGCATAGAAATACTTGCCTGCCTATATGGTTGCAAGCGAAGGTATACCCAATCCCCGGGAATGAATTCACGCTCAGTTCTATGCTTATCAGCCTGAAATTTCATTCTTTGTTGGGAGTTGGTTAGGTTGTCTTTGAGAATAGACAACCATAGAGTTCTGTCTTTAAGGAAGGTACGGACTTATTCCAGTTTAGGGGTCTCGGCAGCCTGTAGAGTCATCATTGGTGGTGGGTACCCAAACAAGGCTTGGAAAGGAGAGACCTTAAGAGTATTGTGGTAATTGGTGTTATATCACCATTGTGCTAGGCTGAGCCAATGTCTCCATTTCTTTGGTTTTTGACTAGTAGCACATCTCAAATATGTCTCCAGACATCTGTTCAATCTTTCGGTTTGGCCGTCGGTTTGGGGATGATAAGAAGTGCTAAAATTCAGCTGTGTTACTATGTACCCAATAACTTGAACAACTCCCTCCAAAACTGACTAAGGAACAAAGGGTCTCGATCACTTGCAATGGTTTGGGGAATGCCATGGAGTTTGGCAATGTTATCTAGAAACAGTTGGGCTAGGATTTTAGCTTCAATAGGGTGTTGCAGGGGAATGAAATGCCCAAACTTAGTAAACCTATCCACGATGACCCAAATGATAGTATAGCCTTCAGATTTTGGGAGTCCAGTTATGAAGTCCATGGATATGTCTTGCCAGGCTCCGTTTGGAATTGGAAGTTGCTGTAGCAGACCTGGGGTTGCCACGTTTTCAGTCTTGTGTTTTTGGCAAATGTCACATTGTTGTACGTAGCTTTGGATGTCTGTCCTTATATTTGGCCAGTAGAAGTATAGAGAGACTCTCCTGTAGGTGCCAGTGATTCCGGAGTGTCCGCCAAGCCCGGTTGAATTAAGTTGTTCAATAATTCTTGTTTTCAAGTTGCTATTTCTGCCCACATAAATTCGTTGGTTGTGCCGCAAGAGCCCGTTGTCCAGGGAAAAGGGTGGGTTGCTGGACTTGTCAATACTGAGCTGAGTAATCAACTTCTCAGCTTCCTTGTCTCCTTCTAAACTTACTATAACTTCTTTCATCCATTCAGGCTGTATAATTGTGACTGCCGCACAACTGCTTTCCACTTCTTGTTGTCTAGAGAGGGCATCTGCTGCCCTATTTTCGCTTCCCTTCTTATGTATAATTGTATAATCAAAGCCCAACATCCTTGTTATCCATTTTTGTTGGAGGGTATTTGTAATTTTCTGCTCAAGTAAATACTTGAGACTTTGATGATCTGTTTTAATGACAAATGGGTATCCCATAAGACAGTGTTTCCATTTCTGGACAGCAAAGAGTATTGCATACATTTCCTTTTCATAAGTAGACCATCCGAGCTGTTTTGGACCAAAAGATTTGCTGAGATAAGCAAGTGGATGTCCCTCTTGCATTAGACCGGCCCCAATCCCAAAGTGACAAGCATCCGTTTCCAGAGTGAATGGAATACTGAAATTAGGTAGGGCAAACACTGGTGTGCAACACATGGCTGCCTTGAGATGGTTAAAAGCTTGCTCCGCTGAGGAGTTCCACTGGAAAGCCCCCTTCTGTAATAAGTCAGTGAGTGGCTTACAAATAATCCCATAGTTCTTTACAAAACGTCGGTAATACCCAGTAAGCCCAAGGAAGCCTCTCAATGCCCTTAGGGTAGTGGGCCCGGGCCAATTCTGCATATTTTCTATCTTTGCTTTGTCCGCCGAGACACCTGCTGCAGAGATGATGTGACCCAAGTATTCCAGCTCAGTTTGACCGAAGACGCATTTACTCCATTTTGCCAAGAGTTGGTGTTGCTGCAAGAGACTTAGAGTAATCCGTAAATGTTCAAGGTGTTCTGCTTCACTTGAGCTGTAAATTAGAATGTCATCGAAGAAAACTAGTATAGACTTCCGTAAGTACGGCTTGAAAATTTCGTTCATTAACCCTTGAAAAGTGGCTGGAGCATTTGAGAGCCCAAAAGGCATAACTAAAAATTCGAATAAGCCTTGGTGGGTTCGAAACGCTGTTTTATACACATCCTTTGCAGCCACTCGAATCTGGTGATATCCCGCTCGCAAGTCTATTTTAGAATAAATTTTGGAGCCATGTAACTCATCGATCAACTCCTCAATGATAGGGATAGGAAATTTATCCTTGACTGTTATAGCATTAAGACCCCTATAGTCTACACAAAACCTCCAGCTTCCATCCCTTTTTTTGACTAAAATAACAGGTGCAGCAAAAGGGCTATTGCTGGGTTGTATAATTCCCGAGTTCAGCATTTCTTCTACCAATTTTTCAATCTCTTGTTTTTGGATGTGAGGATACCTGTAGCTCCTTAGATTCACAGGCTCACTGCCTTGTTTAAGGGGTATGTGATGATCTTGTGGTCTGGTAGGTGGCAGCTCTTTTGGTTCACCAAAAACTGTTGAAAAATCCTGAATTACCTCGTCGAGCCATGGAGGGACCTTAGTAGTATCCTGGCCTCTGTTGAAGGTCACTATAGCAGCAAGCATGGGCTCATTTTTCTTGATTAATTTTTCTAGTGATTTGTGGGACATCATCTTCAATGTGGGAGTGGTGTTGGTCGGGTTACAGCTGGTGAGTTTCACTATTTCTGTACCCTTTGAGAAGCTGAGATGCTGTTTAGAGAAATCAAATATAACTAGGCCCAGTGTTTGTAACCATTGTACGCCTAACACTGCATCATAACCTCCCAATTCAATTATCCTCATTTCAGTTTTAAACTTGTGACCTTGCAATTCCCAAGGAAAGTCCTTACACTTGACATGGCTGTAAATTTTGGTGCCATCTGCTACAGAAACGGGAAAAGCATCGGTGGGTTCTAGTTGGCAGTTTGTTCTCTTTGCAGCCGCTACATCGAGGAAATTGTGGGTGCTACCTGTGTATATTAATATATTGATTGGGCAACTTCTGCTATACCCTTGTAACACCAATGTTCGCCCATGTATGTTTCCAGATACAGCATGAAGGGAGATTCTCATTTCATCCTCCAAATTGGAGTTGTCCTCTTCAACCTCCATGGGTTCCGAATGAGCATCCACCATTTCGTCCTCACCTCCAATTAATGCATAGACCTGCTTGTTAGGACATTTATGGCCCAGAGTATATTTTTCATCGCATGTATAACAAAGGCCTTTCATTCTCCTATCTTGTGCCTCACTTCGGGTATAACTTCTATAGGATTGAGGGTTGGATTTGGTAATGCTCTGGGTAGGGATTGGGAATTTACTGGAGGCAGTTTGCTGGTTATTGAAGTTGGAGTTGGAGAAAGAGCTGGGGAAGCTAGTGGGCTGAGGTAAGGAAGTAGTTCTGGGGTAAGTTTTGTTTGTTGTGGATATGACCTTATTTCTTATCCCAACGGTGGACTCATGGAGTTTGGACAAAGAATAGGCCAAGGAAAGATCTGTAGGAAACGAGGTTTGCACCATGTTTCGTATTTCTTCTTTTAATCCTCCTACATAATGACCCACGTGGTCTTGTTTAGTCCAGTTACCATTTCGCAACTGCATCACTCCCTTTAGTTTCTCAAATTTCTCTTTATATTGTTGGACGAAGCCAGTTTGCCTTAATTCCTTGAATTCCCACAACACATTTTCATGAGGCAATGGATTGAACCGTACCGAGATTTCACTAAGGAATTCATTCCACGACATAAGGGGTTTACCAGCCTGTTCAGAACGATACCATAAACTAGCAACCCCATCTAAATGGATTGAAGCAATGATTACCTTCTGCATGTCATCCATAGGACTCATCAAAAAATAAGAGTGACATTTACAGATCCAATCCTGGACATCGGTCCCATCAAACCTAGGGAAATCGATTTTTGGTTTATAACCATGATGGTTGGAACCGTAGTATGGAACAGTTGGTGTAAAATGAGGAGCCGAGAAGAGGGGATTACCGAGAGGAGGGAAATGATGTATCGGAGGCCTGATCTGACTTGACCCACCAAATTGGTAATTGAATCCAGTTCCCTTCATTCCGAATTCCGGCGTTACTGGTACCTTGGGATCCAACCCATTTACAGAGGCCTCTTCATCGTCGACCACCCTATCTTTGTCCTTAGAAAGCCTAGAGACTTGCAGAGTTAATTGGGCTAGAGTCGATTGCACCTCCGCAAGAGTCCCCCTGTATCGATCCCACCGTTTCATCTACATGCTTCCGAAGGTCCTCGGTAGATTTCATTAATTCCTCATGTGGTCGCATCATGGAGGCGGAGGATCGGTAGCTTTGATACCACTTGTAAGGATTGAGATAGTGTTGTTTGGGTTTCTGTTTACAGAACAAAGAAGAAGAAGAAGAAATTACAGTGCAAAAATTTAGCTAAAGAGAAAGGGGAAAAAACAGATAAAATATTCCATTCATTGCTTGCCTCAACTGGACTTCAGTACCCCCATTTATAGTAGGGAAGTGTACAACTGCTGCATCTAATTTAGGGTAAAAGAGAATACACGAATTTTATATTGCACGAGGAGAGCACGTGGGCTATGTAAAAATAAAGATAATTGATACTCTTAGCTGAGATGGCACATGAAAACTGACTCCCTTTCGTAACAGTATTACACCAATTAAGATTAAGTTTTGGCTTAACAGAAAGGAATATGTAATTGGGGTCTGTGTTATGTAGGACACCAATTAGCCTACTGTGTCTTTTGAAATAGTTTAAACACCTTTTAATGTATTTTTTTTATTTTATTTTTGTTTTTGGATGCAGATACATGGAAGAGACGTGTTATTCCAATTTGAATAATGGTCGCGTTTCTCATAACATTGGCCGGTTGGGAAATTTGATCCGGGTAATCTATATTCGCTTTTGGATTTTATGCCCTTATTATTTGATTAATTATTTTAATATATATTTACTTGTGAACTTCCTGAATTGTTTGTTCCTTGAGTGAAGATGCTAGTTCTCAATTTTTGAGTTAATTACCCGTAACAATCCATTGGCGCCCTGAAACTTCTGTGATTATTTTTGCAGGAGAATGATGAATTTTTTGAATTAATATCTTCAAAGTTTCTGTCAGAATCTAGATATCCAATGTCTGTCCAGGCAGCTGCTCTAAGGGTTCTTTTCAGCTGTTCGTTGACATGGATGGTGTGATAGTTACTTAAGTTTATTTGATTTGATTATCTTTTAACACATTTAAGGATCACTTCATTGAAGTTTTATTTGAATACAGTACCCCCATGTTTTTGAAGAAGATGTTTTGGAGAACATTAAAGGCTGGGTGATGAATGACAACACTAGGTCTTCTGGTGAAGATCATAACTGGAAGCATGACTCTGGAAGAAGGAAATCCTCGACTCTGTTTTATTTTATCTGCGTTACATATTCTTTTAAAATTTTGGTTTGATGACTTGCAGTGGTGGTCAAGTAGTGGAAGATGTGTTAACATCTGGATTATCAGCCAAGCTGATGCGATATCTTCGTGTCCGGGCTCTAGGGGAGACAAATACAAGTCAAAAGGATGTTAACTATTTAACAGAGAGTAAACTTGCATCGGCAACTAGTTGCATAAGAGGTAAAGAAGAAGTTCGGAGTAGGTTCAGGCAAGTTTCAGGGACTTCTCAATTGGATGCTCCGAGGATAGTAGAGGACATATATTTAGACGAACATGTTACTGA
Source organism: Panax notoginseng (assembly GCA_016801055.1). Classification (NCBI taxonomy): domain Eukaryota; kingdom Viridiplantae; phylum Streptophyta; class Magnoliopsida; order Apiales; family Araliaceae; genus Panax; species Panax notoginseng. The sequence continues at coordinate 2,101,451 of CM029021.1, read as the reverse complement.
AAAGGATCCTGATATAAACATCAGTAGGCAGGCATGTGAACCCTGGATTGATGGCAGAGAACCACGTGATGATTTAGCTGAAGATGATAATTATGAGGCAGATGCAGAAGGTGGTAATAGATGGCATGGTTTACGTGATGGGAAGATAAAGTTTTTAGAGAGAAATGGTCAGGGCAGGCCATTAAGAGAGGAAGATTTGGATGATAGTGTCAGAGAAGACTCTTCAAGGCGTAGGGAAAACCATGGATGGGCAAAATCTAGAGGAAAAGGGAGGGTTAATGAAGATGCTATGGAGAATGAACATTGTTTGACCTCTCCAGGGACCGGAAGAGGACAGGAGCGGAGCGCCAAGGACAGGGGTTTAATAAGAAATCTAGATTTGGTAAGGGTAACAGATGTAAAGAAATGTTTGGGGACGATTGGTGCTGATAGTTTTGCTGTGGAAAGAGATGATAATGATGACTGCTTCCAAGAATGCAGAGTTGGCTCCAAGGATATCTCGGATCTGGTGAAGAAAGCAGTCAGAGCTGCAGAAACTGAAGCAAGGGGAGCTGCTGCTCCTCCAGAAGCCATCAAAGCTGCTGGCGATTCCGCTGCTGAAGTTGTTAAATCTGCTGCATTGGAGGTGAGTAAACCAGCTTTTTTCTTGCCTTCACTTTTTTAGGGTCTGTCCCTTTGGTAACATTTTTATGAAGTATGCTCTATAAGTAAAAACTTAATACATGATTCAAAATCGCGGCGGTTTAGGTTGCAGAAGTTTTTTTTTTATTGGGCTTCGGTTTTGGCTTCTTCGAGCTATACACACTGTTATTTTCAAAGTTATTTATTTATTACTTATTAGTATTATTTTTAATTGGTTGGTATGCTAGTAAACATATTTATTATTACTTCTTCTATTTCACAAAAGGAGTCCTATTGTTTGACAATATTATTATTATTATTACTCCCTTTGTTCTACAAATAAATTTCATTTGTTGATTTTCTGTTACATCATTATTTTATCTTGATTTCTCTGTTACGCCGTTATTTCTCCTTGATTTCTCCATTATACCCTTATTTATCCTTGATTTCTCCGTTATACTGTTATTTTTTTTCGTTACTGTGAAATTCCATCTATATGCTACTTTACACTGGTAATGCTTGAAATTACAACTTTCTATCGGATCAGTGAGCAACAAAATCAAACCAATCCACCAAGATTTCGGAAACTCGGCTGATACTTTGAACCATGAGTCGTAATGCAACCAAATTCTTTTAGAATTTCTTTTTTACTTGGAAGTTGTAGAAGACTATCTAAAGTATGTCTAGTAAATTATTTATAGAGCTCAATTTTAAAAGATAAATATACATATGAAAAAAGTATTAAGGAATAAATATAAATTCATAAATGATTTCAAACTTAAAGGATAAATATCAATGGTGAATGGAAGAAACAAAAACTTCTAAAGATCAATGTTCTAAAAGGCGTTGGGCGAGAGGCGGGCGGCCGTAGGGGCCTAGGCGGGATTTTTATTGTAAGTCAATTTTAATATTTTATATTACATTTATCCAAAAAAACCAATAATATAAAGCAAAACAATCTATAATAAAGATAATAAAGGCATTTACTTAAAATTCAAACACATATCCATATTGCTAATGTCAAAGTTCAAACACAAACATACAATTGTTCAAAGTTCAAACATGTTTTTAACGTATTAGTGCAATTGGGCCTAGGTGAGGCGCCAGGGAGCTTAGCGCCTAGGCGGGAATTTTTAGAACACTGCTAAAGATACAAAATTTAGGAGGAGAAAGAGAGGGAGAGATTGAGATAATTAAAATGTTGTCTAGAAGAAAATTTATTTTTACATATAGAGAGTTCGGAGATGAGAGAGATTTTGTATTTGATGCGCATTGAAAGATGATCGGCAGATGACATTTCTAAATTTTAATCCAAGGAGTGAGAGCAGCCACAATGCATAGAGAGCAGTGTGTTGAGGGAGGAGAGTGAGAGAGAATGGAGGGTGAAGCACTTTGGGCTTTTGAGAGAATAGAGGCTGGAGAGAGAGGAACAACTAAGAGTTGGGCTGGATTGGCGAATTTGTTCTGGAAGACTGGAAGTAACAACACAAGAGAATATACATGGAAACAGTACTTTATGCGTTTGAAAAGTAGTATGTAAATTCAAAAAAATTATTTATTTTTTCAATATTTAAAATTTGTCTCCTGTAATACAACCAGTTACAAAAACTACCTTTTTACTCTTTTATGTAAAAAAAATTTACTTAGAAAAATCTTTGCTAAATGAATACTTAATTATATGTATATATTGTATTCAACTTTAATTCTTAGTTTTGTGTTTTTACGTATTAGGAATTCAGAAGGACAAATGATGAAGAAGCTGCAGTTTTGGCTGCATCTAGGGCTGCATCTACAGTCATCGATGCTGCTAATGCAATTGAAGTCTCTCGGTTGGTAATTTTATTTGAATATGGGAAGTGCTTGAGTATATTATTTTGACCCGGAATAGTTGGTATAACATGATCTATGTGTTTGTGTCATGCTGGTGCTAGGATTTCAAGTGGTGTGGATGAGGATTCAGTGAATACGAAAGGAATAGAACCAAAAGTAAATGAAGAAGTTCACGAGTTTTTCATTCTGGACAGTGAATCCTTGGCAAAACTCAGAGAGAAGTTTTGCATTCAGTGTCTTGAGATACTGGGGGAATATGTTGAGGTTCTTGGCCCTGTTCTGCATGAAAAGGGTGTTGACGTTTGTCTTGCGTTGTTGCAACGAAGTTCCAGACATAAAGAGGCATCAAGGGTCTCCGTGCTTGTGCCTGATGTGCTAAAACTAATCTGTGCTTTGGCTGCTCACAGGAAATTTGCTGCCGTTTTTGTGGATCGCGGTGGCATGCAAAAACTTCTTGCTGTCCCAAGAGTTGGCCAGACATTCTTTGGTCTGTCTTCATGCTTATTTACAATTGGTTCGCTCCAGGTACTGGAATGCAGTGGTATTAGTTTCTTAATAGATTGTTATATTTTGTCTTTCCCGTCACCTTTCTTTATCTTGTTCTGTTTCAAAACCGTATATCTTCGTATATATGTTCTACTGAGTCTAACTTTAGAATGGTCTTTTAGGCAATAATGGAACGTGTATGTGTGCTCCCTTCAGATGTTGTTTCTCAGGTGATTGAGTTAGCTCTTCAACTTCTCGAGTGTCCCCAGGATCAAGCCAGAAAAAATGCAGCTTTATTTTTTGCTGCAGCATTTGTCTTCAGAGGAGTATTGGATTCTTTTGATGCTCAGGGCGGTTTACAGAAACTACTGAATCTTTTACATGATGCTGCTTCAGTAAGATCTGGGGTTAATTCTGCTGCACGGGGACAATCTTCTTCAGGATCGCTTCGAAATGATCGATCTCCCCCAGAAGTATTAACCTCTTCTGAGAAGCAGATAGCTTACCACACCTGTGTTGCATTGCGACAATATTTCCGAGCACATCTCCTCTTGCTTGTGGATTCAATCCGCCCAAATAAAAACAATCGAAGTGCGGCACGAAATATTCCAAGTGCTAGGGCAGCCTACAAGCCACTTGATATTAGTAACGAGGCTATGGATGCAGTATTTCGGCAGATTCAGAAGGATCGGAAGCCTGGTCCTGCATTTGCGAGAGCTCGTTGGCCTGCAGTTGACAAGTTCTTAAATTCAAATGGGCATATCACAATGTTGGAGTTTTGTCAGGTCTGGGTTTGAATTTCTCTTCATGTTTTTGTTTTAATCATGACTTGTTTCCTCTGCTATATATATAACTCTTGCTTTGTTTGTAGGCTCCACCCGTTGAACGTTACTTGCACGACTTGCTTCAATATGCGTTGGGTGTTCTGCACATTGTTACATTAGTACCCTACAGCCGCAAACTAATAGTGAATGCTACTCTGAGCAATGATCGTGTAGGGATAGCAGTCATTTTGGATGCAGCAAATGGTGCTGGTTATGTTGAACCTGAGGTAAAGGTTCTTGTAAACTTTTGGCTTTATTTTGTTGGATCCCACAACCGGACCTTTAGTGCAATTATTATGCTTCCAGTCTCACCTGATACCGGCTTATGTCTGATAGCTATTTATCTTAATTTGCCAGATTATTCAGCCAGCACTTAGTTTACTGGTAAATCTTGTTTGTCCTCCACCATCAATCAGTAATAAACCACCTCTACTTACTCAAGGTCAACAATCTATAGTCCAAACTTCAAATGGTCCTACAGTGGAAATGAGGGACAGAAATGCAGAACGGAATATCACAGACCGAACCGTTCACATGCCCAGCCAGAATGAACTGAGAGAGCGGAATGCGGATATGAGTGGCATAGAACGGGTCAGCTCGGCGGTATTCAGCACAACATCTTCTAGTAATACTTCACAAACACCTGCGTCAATAGTAACTTCGGGATTAGTTGGAGATCGTAGAATTTCCTTGGGTGCTGGAGCAGGTTGTGCTGGCCTTGCTGCACAACTTGAGCAAGGATACCACCAAGCGAGAGAGGCTGTCCGTGCAACAATGGCATCAAGGTTCTTCTTCAGCTGCTCCAACCACGCGTTGTTACACCTCCTGGTGCCCTTGATTGTCTTCGGGCTCTCGCATGCCGAGTTCTGCTTGGTTTATCAAGAGATGATACTATTGCACACATATTAACGAGGCTTCAGGTAAATGACTTTCAAACTTCATTCATTTTGGAGATTGAACATAGGTCATTACTTTGTATTATTAATGCATAGCATATATATATAGATAGAGTTTGTTCTTATTAATAAAGAATTCCGTTCTGGAGATGAGCTTTGAGCTAATATTTTGCTACTGCTTTGATGTCTACAGTTAAATAACTTAATTGTAACCATCTTCATTATTTCTTTTACAATATCCCGTGGGACAAAATTTTGTCAAGAAATGGGATAAGGGGCTGAGTGAGGAGGGAAAAAAGGGGGGCCCTCACTCTGTAAAATTTAATTACCCGAAAGGCGGTGTAGAAATATAGAAGCCTTAAAATAAATGATTAAATAAATGCAAAACTGTCCCAAAGTTCCACACTTTTGTCATTTTTGGTCATGAAGTTAAAAAATTTCAAATGGGTCCATCTAGCTGTCAGAATTTCCCTTTATACGTTGTCTAATACATATTATATTATTTAATTGATATTTGTACTTGTAAAAATAAATAAGTTTTTAAAATTAAAAATCCATTCCGCCAAAGCAATGCCCAGAGACTCCCATTCCCCCAACATCAAATTATATAGCTTAGAAGTTATCTCTTTGGCTGATTGTTAACTGTTAAGAACCTTGTAAGTACTTCTATTGAAGGGGTCAGAGACTTGGCTACCTAATTAACGTTAGCGCAGGGTGCATTCCCCTAATTAGACATGCACAGTATATGCATCATTGTCTTTTACTGAACTTCAACTAAATATTTCAAAACTTTGACTACCATAATACCATTTCTTGAAATACTCAAAGACATATAAAGATCAAATAAAATATTCACAACTGATAATAAGCCTAATGAACCTAACAATAGTGTATGTCTAGGAATTTGTGGGCGGGCTGTACTCGACATAAAAGGACTTTGACATAAAAAGAACATTACTAGAAGCAATTAGTCCATGGCAATGCAAATATGTTAGAATTGATTAGCAATACATTCAAAAACCCATTTTCCTTAAGTTGGTATGTTGTTTGTCTTTTATAATCCTCAAATGCTTGGAACATAGTTGTTAAACTGTTAAAGAAGCAAAAAAGGCGCCTGCCGCCTAGGCATAAGGTAAGGCGAGACGCACCTCTAGGGCCTTGTCTTATCTTGGCTAGGGCATGACACGTTGAAAGTGGCATGCGACTTTTGGGCCTAGGCTTGAGGTACATGTCACAATTAAGGCATGTCTTATTGAAGCTTCTAAAACAAGACTTCAAGTAATTATTTTTTCAAATTTTTTTCTTTCCTTTTTTTTCTTCCTTTGGTTTTTGCTTATTCTTTTTTATTTTTCCTTAGTTTTTCCTTACAATTTTTCCTGGATAACATTCATTCCTATGCTCTTTTTCTTCCTTTGTTTTTCTTCTTTCTTATGCTTTATTATGTATTTATGCCATATATTGTCAATCTATTCAGTACATGCTTTACTGTAACAAATGTGACACCACATAAGTACAATCCATTATTTAAGGTTGAGCACCTTAGTTCGGTGAGAGGCGCACATTGCCTTGCGCATCAGTTTCGGGGAGACCTTTGCACCTTGGTGTGCCTTTTGCCTTTAATAATTGTAGTTCTGAATATATAATACCTGATATCCAAATTTTCTTACTAAGTTGCGTTGTTTATTAGTTAATAGTGTTAACTAGTCATTTGTTGAATATGATGACTAGCTTGATCTTCTCTAAGCAATCATTAAATTTTTGCTTAGTCAAAATAGAGGGATTAGTGGAAGATTAGTTAAGCTAATTAGAATTAATTAGTGTTAATACTTGATTAAGGAATGGGGCAGGCTTACTTGAAAATGGCACATATCACATCTTTTGATAACTGGCTAATGATGAATAAAAATTTGTAGCTCCAACAAAATCAACATATTCGTGTAAATCTTTATACTCGTAATCCTTTTGAATTGATTTTTCTTCTTGTTGCTTCATAAGAGAAATATTAATCATCCCCATTTGGAATACTCCCAAATCTAAAAAAATAGTAACAATCAAGATAATATTGTGCTATTATCAATTTTACCATGAGTGGCCATGAACAAATAAGGGGTTTACTAATACGAATTCTTGATTGTTGCAGTCCTTCCCACCAATTCCTTGGTATGTCTTCAAGCTTGTTTACTACAAACGCAACATTATTATCATTTGGGATCAACAAATAGTTAAAATAATTATCTAAGTCATCATCTACCCAATCATCGATAAAGTATTTAAAGTCCCGATATCTTCAATAGCTATTAAACTCTTTAATGTCTTCATAATCAATTTTTGAAAGGCAGAAAGTTATCCAAGTCCCAATATGGTCTTTCCGCTTGAGAATAAAAATGCATATGGAATTGTTCGCACTTCACACGAGGGTGACTAGCTTCGTTTTTGTTATCTTCCATACCACGATACTAAAGAATTATGGTACCAACTGATGCAAGGCGGAAGTGGCTAGGGGCTAGATATCGTTCTAGTGCAGCCACAACCTACATAGGTAAAATAACCCAAGAATCCGTTAATCCGCTAAATGCCCATGATGAAACCATAAGGAAAATAGAATTCTAGAATCCACTAAAGACGGGGAAAAGAAACCCAAAGATATTTTCTATTTATCAAAAGATGTATTGCAATCAACATTAAAGACCTTTCTATAGTAAAGGTCTATTACAATTAAAAAGGTAAATTCAAATAAAAAATAATGATATAATCAGGTCCCTATTATTCCTTTATTATAGCCCAAAAATAGCCCTAGAATATCCTAATCACTATAATTTAGAAAATTATAAATAACATTACTTTATAAAATAATACAAAATATCTCCCTCCATCAAATACTACCTCCGTCCCAATTCACTTGGCAAACTTCAACTTTCGTGGTCAAATTGACCATTTTTAAAATTAATGATTGAGCGTAATTATTAAATTTTTGGAATGACGGAAGTTGGGATTAATATCAAATTCTATGTACTTTACTATGATTATAGTCCCTTCGCCAAGATTTTAGAAAAAGAAAAAGATATTTTGATTGTAAAAATGGTCAATTTGACCCTACTAACTCAACTTTGTCAAATAAACATAATATAACATGCATGTTTATTTGTGTGTTCTTGTTTAGATTGAATACAACTATTTAGATGTGGTAAGATTTCATATTAACTGTTGTTTGATAGCTAGTTAGTTTTAGATGTGCCATTTGGTTCTTAGCAGGACCTTTCCTTTATAGGAACTTGCTAGTTTTTCCATTGATCTTGAACTGTTTTTGGTAGTTGGATTTCTATTCTTTGATATGGCCTTAACTTGCTTCTTCTTTTTTCCCCTTGAAAAAGCGCCTTTACTTGCTTACAACTATTATGTGGGTTGGTAAATTGGACTCGTATTTCCTTTCTAGTCGGTTAGGAAAAAAATAGGCATCATCGAACCATTTCGCTATTTTTAGGTTACAGTTGAGAAGATGAGGATCTTCATGGTTGTTTGGTTTTAGGATCTTTATGAGATTTATTTAGAAGCTTCCTTCTAAAGGATCAATTTGTAAGATGATTTGAAGTGAATTCCAAAATCTTTTTTTAGATTTTTTTTAGCTCTGTTTAAGTTAATACTTATTTTCCTTTTACTGAACGAGTATGGTTTTTTCTTATGTGATATTTTTTCTTGTTTTATATATAGCGATACTTTGACTTTGTAGTTGTCAAGAGTTCTGGTAGTGTGGATATAGGTTGTGACTTATGACTTCGTGTCTGACCTGAACTTACTGTTTCAGGTTGGAAAAAAACTATAGAAACTTATTCGAGATTTGGGTGGCCAGGCACCTGCAAGTGAGCAGGGCAGATGGCAAGCAGAACTTGCTCAGGTTGCTATTGAGCTTATTGAGGTAAAGAATCATTGCTTATGATTGCATATATTCTTGCAGGCTGGAAACATGTTTGCGCTTATCATAGTTTCGATGTATTGTGAATCGAAAACCCCTGTATAATGTCATATATGTCATGTATTGTATCGTGAATCGTATCGTAAAATACAGAAACATTACATGAAATAATAATAATGATATTTATTTACATTGTCAACACAATTTATGACTTGATATAGTCCAACAAAATGCTAAGTCTTCAAGTGTATTAATTAAAAATTACAAAACATATTAATTAAAAACACATTAAACATTAAGTGTATTAATTTATTTAATTATAAGTTACAAACAAATTGTAATAAGACAATAGTATATGGGCGGACTAGGGAACTGCACTTGATTAGGGCCCGAGTTGAAATCACAATTTGCAAACATCTAGGCTAGTGCGGAATTGAAATCCGTTGAATACTCCATGAAAGAATCTAGTCGCAGAGCCACTTGATTAATGCGTCTTGCTTGGTGGCGTGATTCCTGAAGAAGCCCATATACTAACTCCTCAAGTGATCGTGACTGCCTAGATGTGGAAGTCCGATGTGGTGGCTCGGATGGTTCTTCAGTAACAGTCGAACTGACAGCAACAATAAAGTCGGCACACCTAGGATGAGAGATGTCGTCGTCCCACACCTTATAGCGGTTGATTGTTGATCTATTAATGCCTTGGGTGGCTGAAGAACTTCATCGTCACTCAACGTGACCTTCGCCCGTTTACATAACTCACGTGGGTGTTGCTCTAAAATCCTCTCTTGGCAACTGAATGAATGAGATTCGGCCTTTTTGCCCTGTTTTACGTGTAGTAAATTTCTTGGAAATCCATAAAAAAGAGTTAAAAGTTTTTAATTGAACTACTTGATTAAGTAAGATCGTTCTGTTACTCGAACAACTGAATCTTGACTTGGTGGGTATAGGAACACTGCGCATAAAACCGAGAGCCTTTGGCTAAAAGAAAACATAGCATACGTTTTTGAAAATGATCTAATTTATTCGATTGACAATGACACTTTTTAAAATTATCTACTAACTGAATTATCCAGACAGGTTACCGCCTGCCTGTTTTAAAGTGAACCAGATTATCAAATACTATCTTTATTGAAATCTACATGCTAGGATTGATGTTTGGTATAATTATATATTAATCTAAACTTTTTTTCAACTTCTTCCTGTAATGGTGATGTATATAATATATATTTAATAAAATCAAAAAATTTAAGCTCCATATAGTTCCCTTGTAAAATGTGACACCTGATAGCTTATAATTATGAAGAAGTGGTTGATGCATTTGATTAACCTACAAATTAATTAGAGAAAAATACATTGACTTCCCCTGTAGATAACCATAATAACAATCACCACTCTAGTTTTTCAAGTAAGAGTCGGTACTTTTCAAGACTATAATATGTAACATTCATTACCCCTAGTGTGGTTGACCAACTAATATTCAAAATTATTTTTAATATAATGTCTAATATACCCTTCAAGTTATAATGTTTAATATATCCACTAAATATAAATTTGTATATTATAATTTGTGCAATAATAAATAACATATTTCTCAAAAAGTAATAAATATTTATTTTATCATGAAAACAAAGTCACACTTTTTGCTAATTAAATTTTTTAAAGATTAAAATTTACGTAATATACATTCAAATATATTTTTTGTAATTAAAAAATTAAAATTTTAATAAGCATAAAAGTACAAATTAATGCATATATAATTATTTTTTCCAAATATTAAAATTTACGTAAAATAAACTTATTATTAAATAATGAATCTTATTATTCATATAAAAAAGTATTGAAAATTATATTAATTATTTTTCTCAAATATTAAACTAAACATAAGTAACTCTTAAGCATAATTATTTACAATAAAAATGACAAATATTATTACTCAAAAAAGGAAAATACATTAAAAAAATCTTTTAATAAGATAAAAGTAGTAATAAATATTATTATATTTTATTTAATTAAATATTGTATAAAAACAACACCAATTGTTTTCTAAAAAATGTAATTAAAATCATAAACATCCCAATTTTGACATACTTAAGAAAATTTAACATATAAAAATCAATATGAAACTAAGAATTCAAATAATAATTTTTGTTGTTAAACACCAAAAACTAAACTATTAACATACTCAATCACTTTAATTAGAAAACCTCCATTAACAATTTAATTTAAAATACTTAATATTTGTATCACTTATCCAAAAATGTGTTAATTAAATTAAATTATTTGAATTAGATAGTCTTAATTACAAATAAAATTATAATTAAAATTTAATGTATTAAAAAAGAATAATTAAACATATATATATATATATATATATATATATAATTCAAGAATTAAAATTTTATAACATACAAAGATAAATATATAATTTTATCTATTTAGTCAACCCTAAAAACTTGCAAAGTACTAACTGTTACTTAAAAAACTAGAGGGGAGGTGAGTGTTAATTATTATAGAGTCGTACTTTATGTCCGCAAATAATGACCTATTGATAAAAAATAAAGTGATAAATAAATTAAATTGGATTCTTTTTCCCTTGATTGTTTTATTTTCCTACGTGGAGTGAGAGTTGGTGTCATTCTTTGTTGGACATGCAAATTAGTGAACTGAGAGACAAAAAGAGGTTACACCGATCAAAGTACTCCCTCTGTACCATAATACAAGAATTGTATAGTATTAAATATAGTATTATTGTCATATACTTATCTCATACTCTCTAACTCTCATTTGTAATATTTTCCCATGTGGGGGTAATTTTGAAAAGATTGTGGTTAATTCTTGTAGATTATATGAAACATCAAATAATTTGGGACAAATGAAATCATCTAAAACATTATACTCCCTCCGTCCCTTTTATAGCCATATTCGATTGTTTTTGTGACATTTCTCCTTTTTATGCCATAATTTCTCTTTTTTTAGGTCTGAAACTGTTACATTACGTCGAGTTGTCGAAATTTCATTGAAAAATTACTCTTTACTTGAATAAGTTCTAATTTTGCGATTCGTGCCAAGGTTGTGGTTATCCGGCCGATACTCGCCGATACGCCAATAGTCGAAACTTTGAACCACACTTGTGAATATCAATTGCTTTTGTCATGTTTGGAAGTAGTTGATTGGTGACTCTATGCTTTCAGAAGAATAAGGTTTGCGTTAATTGGACAGAAGAAACATATACATATTGTTAACATTATTTGTGTAAGCACATGTTTTGGATGCATGCACATGTATTTCTTACCTAGTCTGTAGAAGTGCGTGAAAACTATGTTGACCACTTAAAACACTCCTATGGGCGACTTGAGAAATGAGTAAACTTCGTGTGAAAGATGCATGATGCTAAATCTGCTTTGATGAATTGTCATTATGCTTTCATCTTTTGATGGAAATATATATCGTAACTGTCAAAATGCACTTCAGAAGTTGTCTTTTAACTGGTGAAAGAAGCAGTCATTACTAGTAATATTACAAAATACCATTGTTACTATCCTGAGTAAGCTTGAAATATCTGGGCAATGTTTATTGTCATCGTTGGTAATAATCCATGCAACGGAGGCCTGCCCACTCTGAACTGCACTTCAAAAAATTTGGTAGTAGTTGGCATACGTAGTTAAAAAAGAAAAAAAATTGACTTTGTTACCCTGCATTCTATCCCGTCCTATCGTCTTTCAAAGCATGAGTTTTGATGTTGGAATTATTTTTAATGAATTCTAGATAGTAACTAGTTCCGGGCGTGCAAGTACATTAGCAGCTACTGATGCTGCTACACCTACTTTGAGGCGCATAGAGAGAGCTGCTATAGCTGCTGCCACTCCTATTACTTACCATTCCAGGTACTTGGTGATTTATTGATCCTGAGAATAGATGCAGTCACTTCCTACTCTTCAATTGATTTGTTTTTTTGTCCCCCTGCTGTAACATGTGTTTGCACTTTTCATATTCAGGGAACTTCTACTCCTTATCCATGAACATCTACAAGCATCTGGTTTGGTAACAACTGCAGCTTCACTTTTGAAGGAGGCTCAATTGATGCCTTTGCCATCATTAGCACCTCCTTCATCTGTAGCACATCAAGCCTCTGGACAGGAAACTCCATCACCACAAATTCAATGGCCTTCTGGGCGCACATCCTGTGGATTTTTTTTCTGAAAAATCGAATTTTACCTTGCGGGATGAAGATTCCAGTGTGAAGTATTATTCAGCAGTTTGTTCCTCAAAAAAGAAACCATTGGTTTTCTCATCTGCTCTTGGTTCACAATCAAAAAATCAGCCCCTATCTCAAGATTCCGACCCTCCATCTTGCAGTAAATTGAACAATACTTCAAAAAAGTCATCCGGCCCTGCAGACACACCAGATTCTCCATCAATATCTGCAATAAGACCTATTGCTGATGCAGAAATTCATTTAAAAACTCCAATTGTATTACCAATGAAGCGCAAGTTGTCCGACACAAAGGATACTGGGCCATTGCCATTGAGTAAACGACTCATGACCAGTGAGCATGGATTTCGGTCTCCAGTTTGTCTGACACCTAATATTGTTCGTAAAGGCAGTCTACTAACCGATGCAAATGTGTTTTACACACCAAGTTATTCGTTGAATGATAATCACGGGCGATTAGTACAACTTGATAACTTGGAGGATAGCCACAATAACAACAATTTGGGTCAAGTGACACCTTCACTTCAACATGGTCTTTTAAATGATCCACAACCCACCAACACAGAAAGGTTAACTTTGGACTCTCTTGTTATTCAGTATCTGAAGAACCAGCATCGCCAATGCCCGGCTCCTATTACCACATTACCACCTCTCTCTCTTCTGCACCCACATGTCTGTCCTGAATCAAGGCAAAGCATTGATGCACCATCAAATGTGACTGCCCGGCTTACTACACGGGAGTATAGAAGTACTTATGGTGGAATCCATGGAAGTCGCAGGGATCGTCAATTTGTGTATAATAGATTTAGACCATGGCGTACTTGTCGGGATGATGGTGGTGCCCTTTTGATGTGCATGACTTTTCTTGGAGATTCCTCTCGGATTGTTGTTGGTTGTCATTCTGGGGAGCTTAAAGTTTTTGACTCTGACAACAGCAACATGTTGGAGAGCTGTACTAGCCACCAATATCCTTTGACTATTGTTCAGTCATATTTCCATGGAGACACCCAATTGATTCTCTCTTCAAGCTCCCATGATGTTCGATTGTGGGATGCACCTTCAGTTTCAGCTGGACCTAGGCATTCATTTGAAGGGTGCAAAGCTGCAAGGTTGAGTAATTCTGGGAGCAGATTTGCAGCGTTATCACTGGAGTTAACACAAAGAGAAATTCTGTTGTATGATATACAGACATGCAATTTGGATTTTAAGCTTACGGACACGTCCTCAAGTCCATCGGGTCGGGGAAATATATATTCCCTCGTTCACTTTAGCCCTTCAGACACTATGTTGCTTTGGAATGGTGTCTTAATTAGGGACTCGGGATCCCCGCCCTGTACATCACTTTGATCAGTTTACAGACTATGGTGGTGGCGGTTTCCATCCTGCTGGGAATGAGGTATAGTGAACCTGCTTACTAATATGTATAATATAGATTTGCATGTGCTCAAGTATTTATTACTTTTTTTTAATAAAAATGTTCTTTTCAGGTGATTATAAACTCAGAAGTATGGGATCTTCGGAAGTTGAGGCTTCTTCGAAGTGTGCCTTCGTTGGACCAAACAGTGATAACTTTCAATGCTAGTGGAGATGTAATATATGCTACACTGAGAAGAAATATAGATGATGTTACTTCAGCACTAAATACCCGACGAGTCAAGCATCCCCTTTATTCTGCTTTCCGCACTGTGGATGTTGTCAACTACTCTGACATTGCTACTATTCCTGTAGATCGTCATGTACTCGACATTGCAACTGAGCCAACTGATTCTTTTGTTGGGTTGGTTACAATGGATGACCCAGATGAAATGTATTCTTCAGCTAGAGTTTATGAAATTGGTTGTCGGAGACTGACTGATGATGATTCTGATCTTGATGATGCCGAGACTGAGGAGGATGAAGACGATGATGAAGACCTAGATGAGGATTCATTAATGCAAACCAATGGGGAGGGTGAAACCGATGGGGATGATATGAGCAATGATGATGACAGCGTGAGCGAGCTCGGCGATGATGAAGATGAAGAAGATGGGGATTTCATGATGGATGACATAGACTTCGATGGTGGAGCTGGAGTGTTGGAGATCGTGAGTGAGGAAGATGACGACGACGATGACAGCCAGTTAGTTGAATCTCTTGGTAGTGGGGATGAGGACGATTTTGTAGGTGCATTCTAAATGTTATTGTATTAGTTTCTAAGTAAATCAAGTTGTATCAATAGTATTCACATTATATAATTATTGGTTTATGAATTTTAGGCGAGGAATGATGATTAGTCTAATTTTTGAGGAAGCTTGAGTTTGCATAATCAACATCATGAAAAGAGTGTATATGTTTCTTTACTCCAATCATCTCACAGACATTTGTCTGTATGGCTGCAGTTTCAAATATACCTCATCCCCCTCCCGGAACTCTCTTTCGGTTCAAACACGAGCTTCGGAAATGGTTGTGTTATTTTTAACAGTTTCATGTATGCTACAAATATATTACATAATTAGAACTTATTAGGCAGTGAAGCAAGCAGTCAACAAAATAGCTAACACGTTACTATATAATATGTACAGTAATTGCTAACACTATTGTGGCAGTGGCCTTAAGTGTAATTAGCCACAAAAAAATAGTAGTGGCATAATTACATTAATATTTTATACTTTTTAACGTATTTTAAATTTAACATAAAATATACAAATTAATAAAATAATTGACTATATAATATTACAAACATTCAAACAACGTACTTGTAATGTGTAGAACTTAAATATAATATACTCAATAAAAATATGATAAATACATCATAAATATGAAAATAATTAGTTAACATGTAATTACAATAATTAATTAACTAGTAATTACATATTTGTTAGCAAAATTCCAAATTGAAAGTGGCTAAAGCAAAAACATATACTATTAATGTCAGACCCCCCTTTTTAAAAGGAAAAGGGATGTCAACATAATAAATACAAACCTTTAATAAACTTTAAAATGATTCCAATCAAATTGAACAACAACTGTCGCATACTCCAATTAACATAGTCTCTACTTTTGAGAATAAATGTCCAAATGGCCCAAACATCATCTATAAAATATTAGAAAAAATGAGGCAAAACTATGAATTTGGCCACTATAGTTGGCAAGTTTTACTTAATGCACAACTGAGTTTTTAATTTTTTGAATTAACCCCTTAAACTAATGACTAAAAGACAATTTACACCCCAAACTTTACACTCATATTGACTTTTGCACTCCAAACCGAAAAAAGTGTTCAAGTACATCCCAAACTTTAATTACACTTAACAAAAAGAGAAGGTCTAGGTGGACCGGCCGGATTTTTTTTTTTGCTTTTGACTACAAAATAATTAATGTGATTTATTGAAACTGAAATTTTTACAAATTGCAGTGATTTAGGTATCTTTTTGGATACACATAACAAACAGGGTTATACAATCTGTACAACCCTGTTTTTTACGTGTATCTAAATGACACCTAAATCACTGCATTTTGTAAAAATTTCAGTTCCAATAAATCACATTAATTATTTTGTAGTCAAAAGTAAAAAAAAAAAAAAAAAATCCGACCGATCACTACCCCGGTCGAAAAAGGTCGGTCCGCCTAGAAGGACTCTAACAAAAAACACACTTTCTCTATTTAACCGGTCAAAAATGACCGGCTAAGACACACATTTGCATTTGAAGGATATTTAAGTCTTTTCCACATCTTCTTCATCTCTCATGTTTCTTCACCGAACCAAGCCATTTGATATTAAAGATCCAAAAATAATACTCCCTCCATTCTAAAATAAGTGATATTTTGGAAGAAAAATTTTGTTTCAAATTATCTGTCGTTTACGACTTTCAAGAAGAATAAATTATTTACTTTCTTATATTGCCCTTACCTTCTCTCATTGTTCCAAGAAATTCTCATATTTAATATTAATAGTTTTCAACTTCCTATAAAGGAGTAGTGATAAAATTTCACATATATTTTAATTATTATAAGATAGTATTAAATGACTTTGTTAATTGACGTGAAAAAGATCTTAAATGAGCGGAGGGAGTACATAGTTCGCCACTATCTATTATTCAGCTCCGGCAAGGCATTAACGTCGTCGCCGTTCTCGCCCGCGTCGGGGATGAGATCTAGTGGCCGTTGACGAAAGACGAGGCCGCTGTGAAGCTCAATGGGTACCACTATTTCTTTTCTCTCCGTGTTCCGACGGATGAGTATGAGAGGGGAAGTGGGAAGGAGGGTGAGAATTTATTGAATAATGGATTGATTATTACGTCGAAAGGACAGGAGCATATATTGAAGGAGGTGGATGGGATTTTGGAGAATTATAGTGGGTTTTCGGTGGAGGAGGTTAAGGGGATGTGAATTGGGGGAAGGCTGCTAAGGAGGTGTCGCCGGAGGAAATGGCGGCGGATGTCTGGAAGAAGGAGGAGATGGAGAGGAATTCGGGTGCTTACTGGACTGCTTTGGCTCCGAATTTGGAGGATTATAGTGGGAGTGTGGCAAGGATGATTTCGACTGGGTTGGGGCAAGTTATTAGGGGGATTTTGTGGTGTGGGGATGTGACTGTTGGTGGGTTGAAATGGGGGGATAAGTTCTTTAGGAAGAGAATGGGACCGTGTTCAGAGTCGAATATTAGTCCTGAAGCTTTGAAAAGGATGAAAAGGTTTGAAATTTTTGATCAACAGCTTATTATTCATTTATTTGCTTTATTTTTAGTTCCTAGATATAATAATGCTTTCTTTGTGTGTTTGTTCTTTCAATCCATTTATAGTTTTGGAAAGAATGTATTGCTTACGATTTTCCTTACTTAGTTGGTTTCTTGGTATAATGCTTTTTGTTTATAATCTTCTTTGTCATCCATTTTAGTTCATAAATTTGTTGATTATGTTTTATAAAGGATGGAAAGTGTTAAGTTGTCCATCAGTTCTTGATCAGTTGCTTATCATGATTTATTAGAGAACTTTTGATTTGTCCCACTGTTTCTTCGAGTGCGGGCTAGAGATGAAGGCAAAAGCTGAGTGAAAGACACTTTTCAGGTGACGAAGGTGTTGTCATTTGTGTGAGACCCCGAATTTTATGAAATAAAAATATTCAATTTTTCTATTTTGGTAAATGGTTAAATTGATAAAATGTTAAAGTTAAAGGTGATATGTGAAAATCTTTCAAAGTAGATAAGTTGTCATAAAATATCCGGTTACTATTCACTCTAGTATTGTTCACTCGAGTATTTGGACACTTTTTGTCAGAGTACTATTCACGAGTTACTATTCACGAGTTACTATTTACGGGGAATATTTGTACGACGGTACAATCATTGGTGGACCCCACAACAGAATTATTGTTGGATTGAGAAAACGACAAAAATATTTTATTGAAATAACGGCGGAAGTTTTACCGTTGATACCGTTGAAATACTCAGTAGTAAAAGTACAGTAATACGTGTGGTTGCATATTAACACACGGTATTGATTATAGATATTTATGTGAGAAGTCACTCAGTGTAATTCCATTATTGTCGATTAATAATATGAATTATTATAACGATGATGACGTTTTGTTATTAACGTAATAAAACAGAACATCTTTTTATATAAAATAGAAAGTGATAATGACGTTTTGTTTTATTCGTATTATTAACGTAATAAAACAGAAACATCTTTTTAAATAAAACAGAATACTTTATTAAAGTTATTCTATAAATAGAATATATTATATTTTATTTAAAAGATTTTTCTTTAAATATGGACCGTCAGATTAAAGTAAATCAATCTGGACCGTTCATGGATTAGTTACTATGCATTCTATTTTCCTATAAATAGAAGCTCATTCCTTCATTATTTTCTTACGAATTCACTGAACTCTAGAGAGAGAAACTATAGAGAGAAATTATAGAGAGAAAGAAGAAGAGTATTCTGCTACTTCAATACTTCTATATTCAGTTCTTTTACGGTAAGGGGTGTTATTCTTTCTTCTTGAAGAGAACTTCTGTTATTCCATTCTTTATTATTTTGTTGGAATAACCTGTAAAATTGGCATACCCTATACATGACTTGTATACGCGGCATACCCTATACTTGGTGAAATTCATTATGTTATTCCATTCTTTATTTCTGTTGGAATAACCTGTATACGCGGTCTACCCTATACTTGGTGACATTTTTCTATTATTCTGTTGGAACATCCTGTCTGTGTGTTTTACACCGGACCTGGTTCCGTCTTTATTATTATTCTGTTGGAACATCTTGTCTGTGTGTTTTACACCGGACCTGGTTCCGTTATTTATCATTCTGTTGGAATAACCTGTCTATGCGAAGTACCGCATGCATGGTGATTTCTGTTATTCTATTCTTTATTATTCTGTTGGAACATCCTGTTGGTGCGAATTTCGCCTGACCTGGTTTCGTTATTATTATTCTATTGGAATAACCTGTTTATGCGAAGTACCGCATGCATGGTGATTTCTGTTATTCCATTCGTTATTATGCTCAGTTGGTTAAAGTTTTGACTTCTATACTCCATGAAATTAGTAGAATATCCTTGATATTGCGCTTCATCCAGTATCTTTTCATGAAAATATTCTTCTGAGCATTCTTGAATTTTACTCTACAAAGCAGTATCATTTTGACAATTTGGACGTTATTGGTTCTTGGATAAATTAATTCTTGAACTTGTTTTATTGAATATTATGTCATTGTCATCATCCTCATGTTTATATTATGTTGAAAGTCATCTGTGGCCTGTAGTGCATAGATGGACTTGGTATGATTATGACCAGGGATTATTCGGTGTAATCATGACCGTAATGTTACAAATGATGTGGATAAAGTCATCTGTGGCCTGTAGTGCATAGATGGACTTGGTATGATTATGACCGGGGATTATTCGGTATAGTCATGACCGTTGATGATTTAAGGAATATCCTTGGCTCGTAGTACATGGATGATTAGTAGATGTGGTTTATTTATTAAGCTGAGTCTCAGCGATAAAAGTGATGAAAAACCTTTTTAAATCATAAAAGATAGTAGATTTTATTATCTACTTGACTCTTTTAATGGATTGTTTGTTCCGCTGCAGTTAAACTTGATGTCTATTATATTGTATCAGTTTAACACTGTTGAAGGCTAACGATAATTTATTCTGCATTATCTTAGTCATAATATTTCTTACTGGGCTAGTTGAGCTCACCCTTTTTTTCACTGTTCTTTTCAGGAAATGAGAACGTACCAGGGACTAGTTGGGGAACGGAGTTATGGTCCAGTGGATAGCATTAGTAGTCCTCACTATTCTGTGAAATAGTGTGATAATAATTGTAATGAGGACTCCTTTTGAGTTTGAATAATCTCTAGTAGACTATATTTGTATTCAAACTCACAGTTTATGTTTTGGCGTATTGTACACGTCAGTTGTATAATTAAGTTGTATTTGATTTTTGTACCATGTAAGTGGCGACCCAAGATGGGTGACGTATACCTAATTTTGGGGGCGTCACAGTTGGTATCAAAGTTTAGGGATATAATCCCTAGCTGAGATGTGAGATAAGAACTAGGAGGGGAGAGACGGGGAATTCCTTCGCTAGTATGACCTACCTAAGTTTATTTGGTATTTAATTGGTCGGTCAGAGTATAGGGATAAAATGTGATATGTTAATTAACCCTTGTTTTGTGATAGTGTTTGAGAATGACATCTGAAAATGCTGAGATAAGCAATGAAGCACATGAGAGTGTTGATTCAGCTCAAGCAAAAGGTAACGACCAACAACACGATAATAATCATACTGGTGGCAACGGCTATCGGAACAATGATAACCATTGTGGGGGAAATTATCATGCCAAGAATGGTAACCACTTCGGTGGTAATCTTGGCAAAGATAATAGAAGTGGAAATTGCAAGAAGAGAATGTCATTTAGCCCGATTTTGTCGTGCACCAAAGTTAAGTCCAGCTGGGACGGTGGCACCAAAGGCGGATACGGACAAAACAAAGTCGTTGGTTTTAGGAAGAGCGTTTTTCATGACTTCTCAAAAAGCGAGTAAACCAAACGAAGTTAGCACGGGTTAGTTAATTATAAATTCTTGCGAAGTCTATACCCTTTTAGATATCGGTTCTACCCATTCTTTTATCTCTCTTGCTTGCGTTCAACGTTTAAATTTGATTATAGAGAAGTTAGACTTTGACCTATCGGTTGAAACTCCGTAAAGAGAAACCTTCGTTTCATGTGCTATCCAAGTCTTGGATGAGAGTCACAGTTTTGAATGATATTCTTATTGTTAATAAATTTCCTGACGTATTCTTGAAGACTTCTTAAACTACCCCTAGGGCATGAAATCAAATTTTATATTGACCCCAGTACAAAACCCATTTCTAAAACCCTCAAATATTTCTTCAACTAAAAGGATCTGTTTACGGGATTATAATGAAAGTCATAATAAAAGCATTGGACTAATGAAAATCATGGGTATATGTGGTATTAGTCAGTGTTATGATGAGTTATGTTGGGTATTATGAGAAAACATGAAAGTTTCTTAGAAATCACAAAGGGTTGAAAAATCAGATTTTGGTAAAAACGTAACACGAAATTCTGTTGACCATATCTCCTATTATATTTTGAATTTTTTAGTATGGTCAAGTTCTAAAGTTAGATCTATGAGTTTTGTAACTTATCCAAGTGGAATCATTAGAAAAGGTGTTGTAGATTTTCGTGTGGACTGATTTTAGTAAAGGAGTCAAAAACTGAAAAGTGCCAAAAAGCTGCTGCAAGAAAATTTAAAAGGGCATTTTCGGCCACTTAATTTGTGAGAAAAATTCTACTCTTTTTGGACATGAAAGTATATGGTATAAAGAACCTTCTGTCCAAAAATGAGCTCATTCCGACTTAAAATGAGCAAGTTATGACCATTTCAATATTTAGGTTTTTCTGACGAAAAACGCTATAACCGGAGTTCTATAACTCCGATGACCATGAAATTTAAACTGGAAGCTCACGTTAACATGTGTAAGATCCTGCCAAGATTTGGAAATTTCTGGAGTTAACCGTGAGTTAGTTAATTTCTTAAGGAATTAATTAGAAATTTATTTTTGAAAAATAGTAAATGAATTTTAAAAAAAAAAATCCGAGGAAAATATATTTTCATTATGGGACTATATTATGCTAAATCTCAGAAAAGAAATATTTTTGGAACTGATTTGGTATTTTTCATGAAAATGATCTAGTTATGAGTAAATGAGTTAAATTTGTTATGTGAAGTAACAAAATTGGAAAATAGGAGTTTATGGCTAGAAAATCGAGTATATGCATATTTTTTTAATGAGAGATTTGATCATTGGTGATGATATTTTATGAGTATGGAATTTTTGAATGATTAAATGCATTATATGGTAAAGCATAAACAATTGAAATAATTTTTTTTTAAGTTTAAGAAGTGATTAAAATATTGTTATAATATTAATGATATTAGATTATGAGATTATTAAGTGATTGATAACATTGGGATACTCTTGAACCCTGGATAAATTATATTATAAATGTTTAATATTTATCATTTATCTCATTTGATTGATTCTTTATATCATTGTCATGATCCTCATGCTTATATTGTGTTGAAAGTCATCTGTGGCCTGTAGTGCATAGATGGACTTGGTATGATTATGACCAAGGATTATTCGGTATAATCATAACCGTAATGTTATAAATGATGTGGAAAAAGTCCTCATTGGCCCGTAGTGCATTGATGAACAGTTTTTGGTATGATTATAGCTATGGATTCTCTTTGGCCGTAGTGCAAAGATGAATTATTTTATGGCATGATCAGGACCGTTGATGAAAACACGATTATCTTTGGCACGTAGTGCATGGATAATTCGTGGTCGTGGTACTAAAGAATATCCTTGGCCTGTAGTGCAGGGATGATTCGATGATGTGGATTAATTATTGAGCTGAGTCTCAACAATAAAATATTAATTCATGGATGTGGTAAAAGTCATCTTTGGCCGTAGTGCATTGATGGACTTGGTATGATTATGACCAGGGATTGTTCGGTATAATCATGACCGTAATTGAAAACACGATTATCTTTGGCACGTAGTGCATGGATAATTCGTGGTCGTGATACTATTAAGCTGAGTCTCAGTATTATTGATTTTACAGCTGTATATCTTTGACCTGTAGTGCAAAGATGAACTGTTGATTATTGGTTATACAGTTGGCATGTAGTGCAAACATGAATTGTTAATAAATATCTTTGGCCGTATTGCAAAGATGAATTTAATGTTTTCAACGATAGATGTATTCAAGGTATCCTCACCTCTTCGTCATACCAGGTACGTACCGTAATTTCGAGGGCAAAATTTCATAAGGAGGGGAGATTGTGAGACCCCGAATTTTATGAAATAAAAGTATTCAATTTTTCTATTTTGGTAAATGGTTAAATTGATAAAATGTTAAAGTTAAAGGTGATATGTGAAAATCTTTCAAAGTAGATAAGTTGTCATAAAATATTCGGTTACTATTCACTCTAGTATTGTTCACTCGAGTATTTGGGCACTTTTTGTCAGAGTACTATTCACGAGTTACTATTCACGAGTTACTATGAGTTACTATTCACGAGTTACTATTCACGAGTTACTATTTACGGGGAATATTCGATTAGGCGGGGAATATTTGTACGACGGTACAATCATTGGTGGACCCCACTACAGAATTATTGTTGGATTGAGAAAACGACAAAAATATTTTATTGAAATAACGGCGGAAGTTTTACCGTTGATACCGTTGAAATACTCAGTAGTAAAAGTACAGTAATACGTGTGGTTGCATAGTAGCACACGGTATTGATTATTGATATTTATATGAGAAGTCACTCAGTGTGATTCCATTATTGTCGATTAATAATATGAATTATTATAACGATGATGACGTTTTGTTATTAACGTAATAAAACAGAACATCTTTTTATATAAAATAGAAAGTGATAATGACGTTTTGTTTTATTCGTATTATTAACGTAATAAAACAGAAACATCTTTTTATATAAAACAGAATACTTTATTAAAGTTATTCTATAAATAGAATATATTATATTTTATTTAAAAGATTTTTCTTTAAATATGGTCCGTCAGATTAAAGTAAATCAATCTGGACCGTTCATGGATTAGTTACTATGCATTCTATTTTCCTATAAATAGAAGCTCATTCCTTCATTATTTTCTTACGAATTCACTGAACTCTAGAGAGAAACTATAGAGAGAAATTATAGAGAGAAAGAAGAAGAGTATTCTGCTACTTCAATACTTCTATATTCAGTTCTTTTACGGTAAGGGGTGTTATTCTTTCTTCTTGAAGAGAACTTCTGTAATTCTATTCTTTATTATTCTGTTGGAATAACCTGTAAAAGTGGCATACCCTATACATGACTTGTATACGCAGCATACCCTATACTTGGTGAAATTCATTATGTTATTCCATTCTTTATTTCTGTTGGAATAACCTGTGTACGCGGTCTACCCTATACTTGGTGACATTCTTCTATTATTCTGTTGGAACATCCTGTCTGTGTGTTTTACACTGGACCTGATTTCGTCTTTATTATTATTCTGTTGGAACATCCTGTCTGTGTGTTTTACACCGGACCTGGTTCCGTTATTTATCATTCTGTTGGAATAACCTGTCTATGCGAAGTACCGCATGCATGGTGATTTCTGTTGTTATTCTATTCTTTATTATTCTGTTGGAACATCCTGTCGGTGCGAATTTCGCCTGACCTGGTTCCGTTATTATTATTCTATTGGAATAACATGTTTATGCGAAGTACCGCATGCATGGTGATTTCTGTTGTTATTCCATTCGTTATTATGCTCAGTTGGTTAAAGTTTTGACTTCTATACTCCATGAAATTAGTAGAATATCCTTGATATTGCGCTTCATCCAGTATCTTTTTATGGAAATATTCTTCTGAGCATTCTTGAATTTTACTCTACAAAGCAGTATCATGTTGACAATTTGGACGTTATTGGTTCTTGGATAAATTAATTCTTGAACTTGTTTTATTGAATATTATGTCATTGTCATCATCCTCATGTTTATATTATGTTGAAAGTCATCTGTGGCCTGTAGTGCATAGATGGACTTGGTATGATTATGACCAGGGATTATTCGGTGTAATCATGACCGTAATGTTACAAATGATGTGGATAAAGTCATCTGTGGCCTGTAGTGCATAGATGGACTTGGTATGATTATGACCGGGGATTATTCGGTATAGTCATGACCGTTGATGATTTAAGGAATATCCTTGGCTCGTAGTACATGGATGATTAGTAGATGTGGTTTATTTATTAAGCTGAGTCTCAGCGATAAAAGTGATGAAAAACCTTTTTAAATCATAAAAGATAGTAGATTTTATTATCTACTTGACTCTTTTAATGGATTGTTTGTTCCGCTGCAGTTAAACTTGATGTCTATTATATTGTATCAGTTTAACACTGTTGAAGGCTAACGATAATTTATTCTGCATTATCTTAGTCATAATATTTCTTACTGGGCTAGTTGAGCTCACCCTTTCTTTCACTGTTCTCTTCAGGAAATGAGAACGTATCAGGGACTAGTTGGGGAACGGAGTTATGGTCCAGTGGATAGCATTAGTAGTCCTCACTATTCTGTGAAATAGTGTGATAATAATTGTAATGAGGACTCCTTTTGAGTTTGAATAATCTCTAGTAGACTATATTTGTATTTAAACTCACAGTTTATGTTTTGGCGTATTGTACACGTCAGTTGTATAATTAAGTTGTATTTGATTTTTGTACCATGTAAGTGGCGACCCAAGATGGGTGACGCATACCTAATTTTGGGGGCGTCACAATTTGCACAGGTTCAGGAGGCGGAGTGAAAGATGCAGGAGACGAGGGCAGAGGAGAGGATGGTGGAGGTGGAGGAGTCAAAAGGGAGATGTGAGTTGACTTAGTATAGGAGTATGGATTTAACGGAGAGAGAAAGCAGGGGATTATGTGAAATAAACGTAAACTACCAAAATTACCCTTCTATAATAAACATTATAGCCTTAGCCGGTCAATTTTGACCGGTTAAATAGAGAAAGTGTGTTTTTTGTTGAGTGTAATTAAAGTTTGGGGTGTACTTAGACACCTTTTTTGGTTTGGGGTGCAAAAGTCAATATGGGTGTAATGTTTGGGGTGCAAATTGTCTTTTAGCCTAAACTAATTAAAATTTTATAATTGGATCAGTCTGTTAACTGAAACTCAATTCTGTTAAATTGAACGTTAATTTTTGCTTGCGTGGCTTTTTATCAAAAAAAGAAAAAATGACTCGGCCACTTCTATATTACTCAGCATCCATGATATAAGGGGTATTACCAAATCATACCTACCTTAAACCCAAATCATGTGGCGTGATTTGATGGTTTTGATACACTTGGCTCAGTTCCTTTCGATTGATTTATCCATCTTAATATATAGATTGAGGTGAGTATTTTGTTTATGTATTGTTCAATTTCTAGGGTTTTCAGATGATGTGTGGGTTAATTGATCTCAACACCTTCAACGAAGACGACGAGGAGATGACGCCGTCTTCCTTCGATTCGCCTACGGCTTCGTCGTCTTCTGCTTCGGCTCCGGCTAATTTGGCTGCATCGTCGCCGGCGGTATGTTTCGAGCTATGGCACTCCTGTGCTGGATCACTGTGCTGGATCACTGATTTCGTTGCCGAAGAAAGGGAGCGCGGTGGTCTTTTGTCGTGTTGTTGATGTCAAGCTTCATGTAAGTTTCTAGGGTTTCAATTTGGGAATTTGAGTAGTATAAGGTCATTGATGCTGAATGTTTAAAAATTGTACCGATTAACAGCTCCGATATTTTCCGGCAGAAATCTCCGATTCCCCAGCGGCAATTCTCTATTCTACCGCCACTTTCGACGGAGAATGATCGCCGCTCGAAAACCTATGTTGCTTCAATCGAAAAGCCTCTTTATGTTTCTTCACTTGAGGGTTTTGGGTCAATGAGAGGACCTTTGAGACATGATCAAAAGTCTTCCTCTCTGATCGAGGCGGATAAATCGGAGCCGGTTAATGGGAAAATCGAGCAAACAGAAACCCTAGCTGAAGCTGCGAGAAAGGTTAAGATCGGAATCTATTTTGCGACATGGTGGGTTTTGAATGTGGTGTTAAATGTATATAACAAGAAGGTCCTGAATGCTTTTCCCTTTCCATGGTTAACGTCCACTCTCTCTCTTGTCATTGTGTTGGTCTCTTGGACTCTAAGGATCGCTGAAGCTTCGAAGACTGACCTTGAGTTCTGGAAAACACTATTACCTGTAAGCATATTAGGAATTTTTGTGATCTGGGTTTTGAATTTCTGTGTTTGCTAAATCTTTGGGTTTGATGATCTGTCTGTGGTGTATCTGAGTCATTTTTTTTAAAAAGCCACGTAGGAAAAACTAACGTTGAAGTTAACAGAACTGATGAACAGTTAACAGAATGATCCAATTAAATTTTTTTAATTTGTTTAATGGGGTAATTCAAAAAAATTAAAAGTTTAATGGTGGATTAAATAAAACATGCCAAGTATAGTGGTGAAATACATAGTTTTGCCAGTCTAATAATAATCTCAAAAGATATTCTACTCATTTGGCCTGAATATAGTACCAAAACAATTCATCGAAGCCAAATATCACTCTGACCTCCTCAATTCGATTCATTCAGGTACGGATTTGCAGGGTACTGTTTTGTTTTCTTTTGTTTTGAAGATGTTTAGGATTGAAACTCAATTTCAGCTTTGGACTATGTCCGCAACTTAGATTCTTCATGAATTATGTCTCTTTCTTTATTTAATCCTATACATGTAATTTATGTGTCATTTCGTAAAAACTTGGGGTTGTTTATGTGCGTTGCTTTTAGTATTTTGCATTTTGGTTAATTTTGATCTCAAGGGTCATAAACTTTACTCTTTTGGGATTTTTATTGTTAGCTATGTGCTCTTGCTTATTTTGCCGTTTTGAATATTTTGTGAATCTTTTAGTTGATCATTTAGGGTTACAATCCTCAGTGATGGCTTACTTCGATCCATTCTTGTTTAATGCCTTGAGAGACACATTTTGTGTAATTTTAGAATTACTTTTTAAAATTGTTGTCTATTGCAATATTGCTATCTGATATGAGTGTTTGCTATTTTGAGATGAAAGTGTTGTATTTGTGGTCATTTGGTTGGGAGGAATTGAAAACACGAATTTGGGAAGGAGGAATAGAGATCTCTCTGGGAAAGGATGTTGATTTTGCTTCCTTGTGCCAGAACTATGGGATTGTAGATGCTTCTACTTTTTTATTTGAAAGAGTTGGTGATGTTGGCTGGCACTGCTCTATCACTTATTCTTTCTGGCCTAACTGACAAATTTTTAATGCTTGATGCCACTGTTCGAAGTTTACTTTATGATGTTGGTGTGGATCATTTCAACACTGTTTTGCAGAGGGAGGAGGTCTTGCACATATTTTATATTTTTTCTTCGTGAATCATTTGTAGTCGTTGGACAATTTATATTAATGTTATAATATTTTCATGTTGGTGAATGACATATTTGACATTACATGCATGTATTGGACTGTATCAGCGGAATAGCCCTCGGATGGATTTTGATGAATCCGAGTCCCTCTGGTTTCGATTACTTGATTCGTAAGCTTAAAAGTTGCTATCAGAGTGCTTATTTTCCTTGTTGTTGGACTTTAATTACGAAATCATTAGAGGAGCCTTCCTAATACGATAACTTTTATTTCAGTCTGTTGTACACAATATATGAGTTTTAGATTTCAATATGAACATTGTTCTCTTATCTTCTTTTTCAGGATTTTCTTAAAAAATGCTTTTTGTGAGGGTCTGATTTTTCCAGTCATTTCCATATAATTTAGTTACTTAGTACTGGCACGACACATCTCATTATTAACTCTTTATTACTCTGCCTTCTAACTTACCCTTTAATTTGAATGTCTCTAATAGTTTTCTTTTTAACATCATTATGGTGTTTATCATATATGTGAAACTGTTTGATAACCTTTGGTTGCTAAAGAAATCAAAGTCTTGTAGACCGTGTTTGTCCAGGTAAGGGAACTCACACACTCTCAACTGATGGGTTAGTGATCTGTGCACTAACACAAGTTACATTTGCTGATAAATTTAACCAATCTGCATCTTCTCCCAGAGCGTTGCTACTTGAATTATTATTTCTACATTCTTATGTTGCCACCAAAATTCATTTTCCTTCTCCAATGTTTCCAAATGATATTCTTATATGCGCAATGACTTGCACATGCATTTCTGCTGACATTATTTCCTTGATACTTCGCGT
The DNA here is from genome assembly GCA_016801055.1 of Panax notoginseng. NCBI lineage: Eukaryota > Viridiplantae > Streptophyta > Magnoliopsida > Apiales > Araliaceae > Panax > Panax notoginseng. The sequence continues at coordinate 2,072,328 of CM029021.1, read as the reverse complement.
GTTTACCCAATTCTAATAATTGTTATAGTTTCAATACAGGTTTTGTGAGCCATTAATGGATTCATATAATGGTCAAATGGATTCTGAAGGTGAAAAGAATTTGAGACTTCTAGCTGTATCATTGGGCAGAGAGGAGAATGAAGCGGCATACAAAATTAGGTGGAAGGTGTCAAGGTACCAAAGAAGCGCTCATATTTTGAGGAAATTATTTTCTGTGTTCATTAAAGAGATTGTTGAGGGAATGATCGGATATGTTCACCTTCCAACCATCATGCTGAAACTCCTTTCTGATAATGGTAACCAGGAATTTAGTGATTTTAAACTTACCATATTGGGAATGCTTGGAACATATGATTTTGAAAGAAGAATTTTGGTATGTTTGCTCTTCCTATCATTGTTTTTCTTATAATTTACTTGTTTTATAAACACTGAAGGATGAGAAACTCGTGATACACGTTTCTTTTGATTAATTACTTGTATATATTTACTATCATTGAGATAATTTTTTGAAAGGATCTCTTTGTTATCAACTTGAGATTGTTGTCCATCCATGTGATCTAGCTTCTAGATGCATTGTTTTCCATGAAAGGAGAAATTTGGAAATAATTTAGTATAAACTCGAGCTAAGTTTTCTATGTGGAGTTGCTGGTGATCAAGTCTTCACATTCTTGAAACCAGAAATTGTTGATTAAATATCTCTCGCCTTTCCTTTGGATATTCTTTTGTCTCAGCCTTGTCATTTCACACCAAAAACGCAAAATGGAGGTGGCAGACTGACATTTGGTTTTGTTTTTAGTACTATTTACTTGTACAATATCTTTTCAAATGAAGCCATATAAAAATATATAAATAACTAAATAAAAATTAACCAGAAATTATGCCAATACGGAAAAAGGCAATTATCGGCAATATGGTACTGAGAAGTCATATATCTTGTTTATTTTATTATTTATCAATTTTTAATAGACTCATTATTGTTTATTTGACTTGCATTGTGTTCATGAGTTTAAAAAGGTTGGAAAAAAAGAAAGGAGGAAAATGGAGGATTTTAAATGATTTCCTTCCCAAGTGTCATGTGTGTGAGTTTTTTTTAAGGAGGGAAGATGAGGGAAATGGGTGGAAAGTAAACCCAACTTTCTACCCACAATTTTTCCCCCAAGAATGGGAAGATTTGGTTGGAAAGTTATTTTTCCTCTTTAAAAAGTTCTTATTGTTCTCATTCTACCCCTCAAAATAACAAACCTTAAAATTTAAGTCATTCAATGTCCACTTCCTCTCATTAACTCACAAACACAAGAAAACTTTTTATCACTCCTCTATTACTCTTCTCTAGTAATTTTAACTCTCTTGTTTTATTTTCTACCCAAAATCGCAAACATTAATGTTGTACATTCTGACTTAACTTGTGGATATTGATTTTCATCCAAAACAAAATTTCCACTTTTGATTGGCTACATACAAGTAAAATGTTTTGGAAATTTATCATATTGTTGTTGCATGAATCAAATGAAAAGTTTCCATATTGACTAGTTGCTTGTAATGTCAGGACACTGCCAAGTCACTGATTGAGGATGATACTTTTTTTACCATGAGCCTACTAAAAAAGGGCGCTTCTCATGGGTACGGACCTAGGAGTCTTTTATGTTGCATATGTAATTACCCTCTTACCAAAAATTCCACAAGCTCTAGGACTCAAATATTCATATGTGGACATACAACCCATCTGCAGTGTGAACTTCAAGAAAAAGAGGCATCACAAAGAGATTCTTCAGCAGGATGCCCCATTTGTATACCATAGAAAAAGGCTGGCTTTGAGTTCGAAAAGTAAGTCTGCCCTTGCGGAGGATGGATTAGTGAGCAAGTATTTGTCAAGAAACCAGACAGCTCAAGGGACAATTGGTCTGCACCAGCATGAAAGCGATATATTTGAGGGTTCCTATGGTTATCATCCAATTTCAAGGGTTAGTCTAGATATAACTGTTAACCCATTGTACTCATTTATCTTGATACTAATTGGATTGCAACTTGGGTGCAGCAATTTGAAATCTTAACTAATCTTCAGAAAGAACATAGATTGAATCATGTGGAAAATCCTCCTCAGTTGAGGCTTGCACCACCAGCCGTTTATCATGAAAAGGTGAAGAAAGGGATTGATCTTTTCAGCGGAGAAAGTAGTGGTGGAAAGGTGCAGAAAGGAATTGATCCTTCAAGAGGAGAAAGTAGCAGTGGTTTTACAAAGGTAAAAGCAAGCAACTTAGAGAGTTGAAAGTGAAGGGATCTTCGATTCGATTACCCTTGAAATCACATAGTTTTGGTAAGTTGAGATATCACTCTGCCTTTATGATACTATGTTTTTGTGTTTGTTCTACTTGTATGTACTTTTGTTGGGAAGACGTGTTTGTGATGCTTCATTACTCTTTACTGTGTTTTTTGTTTACTGTTTAACCATGATGTGTTTTTGTAGGATATGTAAGCAGTGACATAAAATATCAAATATATTGAAGAACACACACCTACTAGAAAATATTTTGAAGAATTAGACCGGATATTATTTCCGTGAGGCAACACTGCAAATAAATGATAGCTTGATGTACTGCGAATGATTTACACAGACGGTGGAACTACAAATAAGAGAGTTGGAATAATTTTCACTAGGCATTCTGAAGGAGCGATGCCTCATTTGGAAAGGCAACGACGTCCTCCTCGTGAAGGTGAGAAATATTTAAATTATCAATATTAGATTAATATTTGTATAAGCTGGAATAGTTAGTCCTAGGGAACCAAGTTCTGCAGCCATGTAATGTTTCTGGTTTAGTCTGGTAGCATATGCATAATGTATGTACTTGTTCTCCCATATTTAAAATCCTCAAATGCCCATCTTCCATCAGTTCACCAATTAGTAGCTAGTTGCATATTTTTATTGGTGCATTTGTCTTCAGTACTCCATTCTTTATGTTGGTTGTAATAGAATTGGCTGCCCTGTATAAACTCATTCCATTTATTCCAGCAGTAGCATCTCCATGTAATTAGTAGTAACATCCTGCATCACTTTCAGCTTTGAAATTAGTAGTAATTAGTATTTAGTTGTAACGGTCTAATAATGACTAAATTCTACATCATAGCACAACTCAATATGAATCTTGTTTGTGTTTATACCAATACGGTCCCTGTGGTCCTTTATATGGTTGCAAAAGCAATAGATCAAAACACTACAACTTGATGTATGGATTCCATTACCTAAAAATCTTCAAGATTTTACATCAATATGTAAGGGTGTGATTTAATCCATTATTGAAACTGTTTGAATGCATTTCACATAGTTATATTGGCGCTTTGGACACACTCACATAGTTGCATCAGCAATTTAGCTCTTTTATGTAAAGCATTTATGTCGTAATCTATACATGCATATGAAATTTAGTTGTGTTCCCAAAAAAAACATGCCCACATTACATAGATTTACATAATTAAAGTGTAGTAATCTCTACCTTTTAAAATAAGTGTGATACATGCATATGAAATTTAACTAAAAAGTTGTGTTGCTTAGAAAAAGCATGCCTAGATTGCACTAGTATGCATATATTAAATTGTTATACAATATTATATCTCAATGCACGTCACCATAGCTTGGGCATGATTTTTTCGGCCAATGTTATACAATACTAAATTTTCTTTTCTGTTTGTTTTATGTAGAAGTGAATAAGAAGACGACATTGTGAAGATGACTTTATGTCATTCACAAACTTGTCGTTGAGTAACTTGCTTACATTTAAAGAACCTAGAGGACATGGAAGAATTGAAGAACTTGGTGGAGTCGGAGTAGCAAGTTGAATTGGTACTCGTGGGTTAATAGATGAAGATGCTGATGGGAATTGGCAAGAAGCATCACCTTCTCAACCTTGGAATGATTTATGTTTTTTGTGAATTAAGTGTCATGGATTTTATTTTAGTAATTTAGTTGAGACTTTGTTTGGTGTTTTAGATATTTTTGCATTCACAATTTAATCAAACACTTGAACTTCTTGTTGAATTTTCAAATTTGAATGTATCCTAGAGATGTTTATGTTCATTTGTGTTTGATTTTACCACTATTGAGTTTTGATCATGATTTAATATCTTTCTTTTTATGTAGATTTAATATTTATTTGAATGGTATAAAGTAAACATTGTACAAATAGGTTTAGTTTTTTTTATAGATAAATTGATTAATTGTACATATTTACTAAATATTATATATAATATATAATAATTAGTTTTATTTATTTATTTATTATTTATTATAGATTAATGACGTCACTGGGTCAATAACAGTTCAACTACTTGTTGGACCAATGATCCATTCACTTGGTACCTTTTTTAGTTTGATGATATTAAAAGGGAAAATATTTTCAAAAAATGTAACATCTCTAGCTTCTATTATGGTATTTATTATAAATTTCACTAATTTTGGATTTCACAACCAAAAATCTATTTGCATTACTATTTTGAGCATATCCTACAAATATAACGTCTAAGTTTTAAGTCATACTTTCTTTATTTTTAGTTCGAGCATGACTTATTTTGCTGAACACCCCTACACTTTTAAGCAATTTAGCTGAGGAGATCTCTTTTTCCACAACTCTAAAAGAGATTTTTTCATTATCTTTCACGGTTACTCGATTCAAAATAAATTAAGAAGTTAAAATTGTATCCTCCCACAAATTCTCGAGTGCTCCAGACCTTAGTAACATTGCACTGACCACATCAATCAAAGTTCTATTTTTTCTCTTCGCTACACCATTTGATTGGGGTGAATACGGAAGTGTCATTTGATGTATTATTCCATTATCCTCACAATATTGATTAAACTCTTTTAGTTTTTTTCCCTGCATTCTCCACCCCCTATCAGATCTAAAAACCTTATTCCTTTTCTCTAATTGATTATCAACCTCATCTTTGTAAATTTTGAACTTATCAGAAATTTCATCTTTAGTTTTAATAAGATAAACATAATTATATTTAGAATAATCATTTATGAAGGTACAATATACTTATTACCGGCTCTGGTTGGAGATATATTTGAATCACAAATATCACTATGTATAAGCTCTAAAACAATTGAATTTCTCTGGACCGGGCCTATAAGATTTTTTCTGTTGTTTTGCTTGTACGCATATTTTACATTTAACTTTTATGTGTTATATTATATTTTGAAATTAGTCCCCAAAATCATTAATTTTTTAATTTTCTTAAAATTAACATGTCACAATCTTTCATGCCACATTATATGGCTAGATTTAGTATTGAAAACAAAATGAACTTTTATTAGAATAATTCATAACATTGAATTTAAACTTATTTTTTTCATTTTACCACCAACTTCATAATACGCCTTGTAAAAGGCAGGAAAAATCTTAAAATAACTATCCACTTCGCACAATTTATCTTTTTAATTTTCACCCAAATCAATTTCCATCCTTTTTCTCGCTCTACTCCTTTCATGATTTCACAACGACACCTCCCATATTTTATGACATTTATAGTTTATCTTTATTTTTATTCAATTTTAAGCATCAAATCCTAACTTTTTATTTATTTTTCTCTTATATTATCTTTAATATTTTTTTGCAGAAAATCATACGCGTAATACGTGAAATTAAGAGGGAGAGAGAGTGAGCAAACAAAGAGAGAGAGAGAGTGTGTGTGTTGACACCTTTATGTTATTGTTATGTTTAGATTGAGAAAATAAAATAGAAGAATAAATGAAATAAAAATAGTATATTTGATGATTATTTCGAAAACAAAAATTCATTTCATCCAGTAGAATGATATTGCCGATACTTCATACTTAAGACTTACAAACACACAACTTACAAAATAACTTCACAAATATATATATATATATATATATATATATATATATATATATATATATATATATATATATATATATGCTTTGGTTTCAGTGGTGCAATTTATATGCTTTTATTACTGATTTTGTTGGAGTACTCGAGTGTGATGTAATTGAGGTTGGTCAGAATCGATCGGGGCTTTATAGCCGGAGGAAGATCGACCAAATCGGAGGTTGGACGCGCCCTCACGCGCCGCTCTTCTTTCCCTGTAGTTAGGCGTTTGGAGCTGCTGTACAGTGCGTACAGTTACTGTTTGGTGATTTTACAGTTCGTACAGTCGGGGCGGGTTATCAGGCTCCCTCAGGTTATATGGGTTCCGTGCGGTAATGAACGTTTCCGGCTGTTCTGTGCCTTTTCTTTCGCGGTTTCTTCTGGGAGAAGCGTGACACCCTTCCAATTCGTGGCTTTGCTCAACTCCGAGCTTATTTCGATGGGAGTTGTTGAAATGGTAGAAAAAAGGGAGATTAGCAGACTGGTGGATGCATTGAACTAGATTTCCCAACATGTTACCTTGTCGTGATGCGTAAGTACAATGTACCAATTACTTTTCAATGTATTACTTGAAATTAGTTAATAAAAAAATGTGTATTTCTCAATTAGTTAAATGTGCTCGCTATGAAAGTGGAGTGAATTTAACAATTCCCTTTGATATCATATTTCATAATTTAGTTGGGTGGTACAAAAGATAAATACTTTTCACAATGGAAAAGAGGTTAGACTTTTATCCATTAGCCCTGTTCGGGAGTGTTTTATCGACCATCATGTTAGCTGTAGGCCCGGGCTAGAACTGATGAGATTCGGCCTAGATGGCCGAAAGCATACAGGATGTCGAAGGTGTTCGGGTTCGGGTATCCGAGCCCATTTGGCCGGAATCCGGTTGTGATCAGGAAGGTCGGGGTCGGGCCTTCGCGTCCTTTGGGCCGAAGCCCGGACTGGTGTTTATTACGTCTGTTGGGTTGGGCCTGTGCAGTTTGGCAGCCCATGCGCAGAGTTGGGAGTGATAAGGGGTTTGCGTGGTTAATGGTTCTAACCCTAATCATACTCTAGTAAAGCAACTCCAAAGGTAGTATTGGAAAGGGATTCTACTTATACCTTTTAAGGAGATTGTGTTGGACCCAAATATGGGTAACTGCCATATTTAGGAGTCCTATTCCGACTCAGAGAGGGACTCTTGGGAGATAAGAATGGCTATAAATACAAGACTTAACTACAATTAACAGGTAATACATCTTTGAGCACTAAACACTTAAGCCTCCATTGTTCAACCTTGTGAACGGCCTGTACTTATTCACACACCGGAGCTATCTCCCGGCGGCACAAGCCGTCAAGTTTCTGTGTGATATGTTATTGTGCAGGTTTCAGCGCGTGAATTCTGTGATTGGACGCGCAGACGAAACTTGGCGTTAACATTGGCGCTAGAAGGAGGGCTTTTAGTGTTTTCTTGCAATCACAATCAACTTTTCCGGCAGTAGGCTATGGCGAGTAAGGAGAACAATGTCTCTGCCCAAGAAAAGGCGAAGACCCAACAGTCACACCAGACCACACAGGTGAGGGGGTCGGTGAAGAACCGCCTAGGGTCCAAAATTCCGGAAGTTCAAGAGGTACCAGCCCATTCCCGCCGGCGTAAACTCTTCAACGACAGCCACCACACGCCCCATTCTGCGAGTCAGGCCGATGAAAATCATTCACTGGCCCTCGTAAGGCAAGAAGGAAGAGAAGATAGTTGGGACCAGCGGGAGTTCATCCTGAAAAGGAAGATGGAGCAGAACAAAGATGCCATATTGGCACTACGGCTACAACAAGAGGAACTCGAAGCACAGATGGCCAAAGTAGCAGGAGAACAGGAAGCCTGCTCGAAGAGGCGAACACATCATAGCCGATCCCGATCACCTCGACGGGAGGCGGCTAGAAAGGAAAGGAGCCGACCCCGGAGTCGCTCTCGAGAGGGCAGAAGCCGCAGGAGGAGTTGGTCGGCGGACGGACGATCTGGGCACCCAGGCAGGTCGGAGCAAAAGAGGAGGATCACGTCCCCCGAATACGAGCGGGACAGACATCATGCGTCCCCCCGTAAGGAGGAGGCCGATCCCCTCGTGAAAAGGGTTGCAGAATTGGAAAAGTAGTTGGCGGCCAAGAGTCCGAAGGGGACTTCTTCGAGCTATCCAGGATCGCCCTTCTCATCGGAAATCAATCAAGTCACAGCCGATCCGAAAAAAAAGATGCCCCCTATGGATACGTATAACGGGTTAGGGGATCCGTACGATCACTCAGATGAATATGACCATCTGATGTCTTACTATGGACACTCGGACGCTGTCAAATGTCATATGTTTGCCACGACATTCAAAAAGAGTGCCCGGGAGTGGATGGGGACTTTGGCAGCAGGATCGATCGGGTCGTGGAACGATCTTCGGGAAAAGTTCCATGCTCAGTTCGGAAGCAATAGGAGACGAGGAAAGATCACGGCTTCCCTCATGCAGGTTCGACAGAAGTCGGATGAGACCCTAGGTCAGTACGTAAAAAGATTTCGGGAGGCTGTAGGGTCGGTAGCAGAGTTGAACTCTCCACAAGCCCTAGGGTTCTTCACAACGGGCTTAGATATCGGGAGGTCGAAAAAATTAATGAAAGACTTGGTGATCAACCCTCCTGCAGATTTGACCGAAGCCTTCCATCGGGCTGAAGGATTTATTGCAATAGAAGAAGCCATGGGAAATTTTAAACCACACTCCCAGCCCTACGAGAAGTCTAAGGATCGGGACAAACAACATTATCAACGCTCGGATAACAACCAGTGGAGGTCGGACAATCCGGGCAAGAAAACTTACAATGGAGGAGGAGCAGGAAGCAGTCGACCTCCATTGCCTAATCGTAGTGTCATCAAAGTTTACACCCCTCTCACTGCAGATCTGGCTAAGATCTTGGAAGAAATAAAAAATAAATCCTTATATGAACCATGCTAGAGGCCAACCAAACCAGGGAGGAGGGGTCGAGACAAGTTTTGTGAGTATCACCAGAGTACTGGGCATTCGACAGAGGCATGTAACAATCCAATGGACATGATAGAGAAAAACGTTCAAAACGGCCAGTTAGTTCAGTATGTAGCCGGTCGGGATAATGGAACGGTGCCGAGGGAGGAGAGTAGAGACCAGGATCGGGACGCCCAGCCTCCACAGAATCCGCCAGCCCGAGGCGTAATTGATGTGATATCAGGCGGTTCAGTTGGACGGGTAACTGGAAAGAAAAGGAGTGGGCATCTCGAGGCGGTGTTATCGATTTCGGGGTCTATTACAAGAAAGGATCGGGCATACCCTGGAACATCCATCTCCTTTTCGGACGAGGATTATCCTACAGACCTCATCGAGCCACATGACGGCGCGCTGGTGATAACCGCACAAGCCGGGCCGTGGATATGAAGTGGATGATGGTAGACAACGGATCTTCGGTCGATATCTTGTACACTCACGCCTACCAGAGGATGGACCTACAAGGAAAGAAGATGGATTTGGGCGGAGAAGGATCTTTGTACGGGTTCAGTGGAGATCCAGTGTATGTGTCTGGTACCATTGAACTGCCAGTCAAGTTCAGCACGACACCCAATCAGGTCGAGATAATGGCCAGGTTTTTCATCGTCCAAGTAGATTCGGCATACAACGCGATCCTCGGGAGACCGACCTTGGCAGCCCTGCAGGCTGTGACTTCCATACCCCATTTCAAAATCAAATTTTCGACACCGAACGGGATCGGGGAGGTAAAATGTGATTTAGACATTGCCCGAAGGTGTTATCGGAACAGTTTGATCTCCTCAGGGGTCGGAGTTAGTAAGCAGAAACAGACAATGGCTATCGAAATAGAGCCATTCACTGATAGTAGTACAGAACCGCTTGCTCTGCCTGCCAAAGAAACTGAGGATATAGAACTGGTGCCAGGGAATATAGCGAAAATGATCAAGATCGGGTCGGGGTTAGCAGAACCATTCAGGACATGATTGATAGAATTGCTCCGAGTCTACGCCGACATCTTCGCATGGGAACCGAGTGATATGTCGGGGGTAAGGGAATCGGTAGCCCTGCGCAAATTACATGTAGACCCAAACAGAAAACCAGTCATTCAGAAATGAAGGATTTTTGCCCCAGAGAGACAAAAGATCATCGATGAGGAAATTGCTAAACTCTTGGAGGCTGAATTCATCTTCGAAATAGACTACCCGGAATGGTTGGCCAATGTGGTCTTGGTCCAGAAGCATAACGGGAAGTGGAGACTATGCATTGACTACACGGACCTGAACAGGGCGTGCCCGAAAGATTTATGTCCATTGCCCAACATAGATCAGTTGATAGACACCACTTCGGGGTATGGCATGCTGAGCTTCATGGACGCATTCTCAGGGTACCATCAGCTTTCAATGAGCAAGGAAGACATCCCAAAGACAAGTTTCATCACGTATCGAACAATATATGCGTATCGGAAAATGACCTTCGGGTTACTGAATGCCGTGGCAACTTATCAGCGAATGATGAACTTCGTGTTCACGAAGCAACTAGGGAGAAGTATGGAGGTCTACGTGGACGACATGATCGTCAAAAGCATGTCAGTCCGCGACCATCTTGACGATCTAGAGAACTTCTTCGAGACAGTCAGGAGACGCAAGCTGAGGTTGAACCCGACCAAGTGCACGTTTGGGTTGGGATCGGGAAAGTTCTTAGGGTATTTGGTCAGCAAAAGGGGAATTGAAGCGAATCCCGAGAAGATTCAGGCGGTCCTGGATATGAAATCTTCGAAGTCGTATAAGGATGTGCAAAGACTGACAGGTCAGATCGCGGCCCTCCGAAGGTTCGTCTCCAAATCAGCAGAGAGATGCCTACCATTTTTGACACCTTGAAAGGGCCCAAGAACGAGAAAAGCTTTCAATGGACTTCAGAGTGCGAAGATGCGTTCCAAGGGATCAAAAAATATTTATTTTCGGCACCACTGCTGATGAAACCGATCCCTTTGGAACCTTTGTATCTGTATCTGGCAGCGAGCTCGATGGTAGTGGGGGCGGCATTAGTTCGGGATAAAGGGAGAAATCAGTTCCCGGTATACTACGCCAGCCATGTACTTCGAGACGCAGAAACCCGATACCCGAATCTGGAAAAATTTGCCTACGCCTTGATCATTGCGAGTAGAAAATTGCGGCATTATTTGCAGGGTCGGTTGGTGGTGATATACACAGATCAGTCGCTAAAAAAGGTACTACACCGGCCAGAGGTCTCGGGAAGGCTGGCAGCATGGGCGATGAAATTGACGCAGTTTGCACTCGATTATCGACCCCGAACGGCAATTAAAGGACAGGCATTGGCAGATTTTGTGGTAGAATGCTCGTTCACAGAACCAGATGTAAGGTCGGTCACCGAAGTACAATATGTGGGGACCTCGTGGACACTGTATGTGGATGGTTCATCAACTTCAGACGTCAGCGGCGCAGGGGTCATATTGACAAGTCCCAAAGGGTTCAAGGTCCAATAGGCCATTCGGTTCCAATTTAAAGCGACCAACAACGAAGAAGAGTATGAGGCCATTCTAGCAGGGCTGAAGTTGGCCCGAAGCCTGGAGATGCAAAATTTAGTCATCTATAGTGACTCCCAGCTAGTCGTCAAATAGATATCGGGGGAATATGAGGCTCGGGGGGCAAGAATGACGAGATACTTAGCCGAGGCGAAGGATAAGCTGACATACTTCACTTCAGTCAGCTGTTAGGGACCTTCAAACACAAAACAAACGCATCTGAAGATAAATATTTGTATGACCTACGTCACTGATGTGTATCATTAGAGTTAAGCCGACCAAGAGTTAAGGAACGCAAAAAAAACCTTAATTGTTTAGTGGAGGGAAAAAGATATCCAAGTTTAGCAGTTGCAAACATCTGCATAGACCGGCCTTTGGCCCGAGTGGTATGACCTAACTCATGTTAATCATGAGGTTGGGGATTCAATCCTTGGAAGTGGCTAAGGAGAGTGTGTGTAGTGGGGTGTGTGTGTCAAATTAGCATAAAAAAAATCTACATAGTCAATGTGTCACAATTACTCATAGACCAAACAAAGAAATCAAAATTTTAAAATGCAATGAATAATTACTCAGCAGCCAAAAGATTAATATGTAAATTGATTCTAAGAAAAGAAATTGAATTAAAATGAACCATACTTACAGAAGTAGCATCTGCCAGCTCAGGAACCCGCCTATTCAGTAGGACTTTTTCCTCCTTTGTGAACAACTTACGAGGACCTACCCATTCAGCAACAGAGAATCAGATACTAAACCCCAAGCTCTCCAGAGAATATAAGAAAAGACCAACAATTACAACAATAATACTAACGTTTAGTTATTGGAAGAAAATGGAGAAAACATCCAATTTCCATAGATATAGTCGAATATATGAGTTTACCTCTAGGTTTTAGCATATAATGCATCAGATCATATGAAAGCATAATGCTAAAGGAATAAATACGAAATTAAGTGCACCACAACATAAGAACCACTGTATTTACTTTCAGTAGATAGTTCAGAGACGCCTAGATTTCAGAGGTCAAAGGCTCAAAACTTTGAGTTTGGACAAGTTAGTTAATATTTCAATTTGAAGTTCAAATTGGACAAAGATTCCAGACTAGTCAGTTTATAAGTGAAATGTTAAGCTGAGAGAACAATTTTTCTTTAATTATATAGTTTTACAATATTTTGTAAAGATGTTAGATGTAAGTGTTCATCGATTGCACTTCAAAAGAATAATTAGAAGATGACACATCCGAAAATAGTTTCCCTAAAGCCCCCATCTGATAAATTGGTTTGGAAGGAGGCGTCTTGAATAGAAGATTTTTTGAGATCAAGGCATTGCTAATAAAAGGTGTATTGTGTAGGCCCAAGGCCAAGAGCATTACACCTCTAGGGGTCTCGCCTGGCTAAGGCGAGTCACATTTAACAATTCTCGTGAACAACATAGGCGTTTCATTGAAGTTCTTGAAAAATAGCCCTTAGGTAGTTCTTTTTGTCTCCTTTGTTCTTCTTATGTATTTCTTTCTTCTTAGTCTTTCCTCTGTTTTTTTTCTCGTACATAACTATGTTCTTTTTTTGTATGCAGCTTCTAAATCAGTATTATAAATATAAATTCTACTGTAGCTTCAAAATCCAGTATTATGGCTTCTGAACTCTGCATTATAGCCATCACACACACACACACACACACACACATATATATATATATATATATATATATGTTGGATTTTGGGTATCCAAATGGAACGCCCATGGAGGATCCGATCTATTTGGCTTTATTAGCTAACCCATCCAAGTCAGTATTTATAAATGTTACGTGATTGGGAGTTGGAGGATTTACAGGGAAGTGGTTCAACCACTTCGGCTATTAAATACTCACGTCTCCACATTTCAACGTAATACAATTCAATTTCAGTTGGCCAAATACAGTGAGCGCTCCTAATACAGATGTGACGCCCCCAAAATTAGGTATACATCACCCATCTTGGGTCGTCAGATACATAGTACAGAATACAAATACAACTTAATAATACAACTATCGTGTACAATACGACAAAACATAAACTGTGAGTTTGAATACAAATATTATCTTCTAGAGAGTATTCATACTCAAAAGGAGTCCTCATTACATTTATTAACACACCATTACATAGAATAGTGAGGACTACTAACTAATACTATCATTCGGACCATCACTCCGTACCCCGACTTGTCCCAGCTACGTTCTCATTTCCTGAAGAGAACAGTGAAAGAAAGGGTGAGCTCAACTAGCCCAGTAAGAAATATTATGACTAAGATAATGCAGAATAAATTATCATTAGCCTTCAACAATGTTAAACTGATAAAATATAATAGACATCAAGTTTAACTGTAGCGGAACAAGCAATCCATTAAAAGAGTCAAGTAGAAAATAAACTCTACTATCTTTTATGATTTAAAAAGTTTTTCAACACTGTAATCGCTGAGACTCAGCTTAATAAAATAATCCACATCATCGAATCACCCCTGCACTACGGCCAAGGATATTCGTGTATTCATTAATGGTCATGATCATGCCAACAACTGTCCATCAATGCACTACGGGCCAATGAGGACTTTTACCACATCATTTGTAACATTACGGTCATGATTATACCGAATAATCCCTGGTCATAATCATACCAAGTCCATCTATGCACTACAGGCCACAGATGACTTTCAACATTTTATAAACATGAGGATGATGACAATGATATAAGAATTCAATAAAACAAGTTCAAGAATTAATTTATCCAGGAATTAACAACGTCCAAATTGTCAACATGATACTGCATTGTGGAGTAAAATTCAAGAATGCTTAGAAGAATATTTTCTTGAAAAGATACTGGATGAAACGCAACTATCAAGGATATTCCACAAATTTCATGGAGTATAGAAGTCAAAACTTAACCAACTGAGTACAATAAAGAATGGAATAACAAAAGAAATCACCATGCATGCGATAGACCGCACAGACAGGTTATTCCAATAGAATAATAAATAATGGAACCAGGTCCGGCGTAAACGCACAGACAGGATATTCCGACAGAATAATAAATAATGGAACCAGGTCCGGTGTAAAACACACAGACAGGATATTCCAACAGAATAATAATAAAACGGAACCAGGTCCGGTGTAAAACACACAGACAGGATGTTCCAACAGAATAATAAACGGAACCAGGTCCGGTGTAAAACACACAGACAGGATGTTCCAACAGAATAATAGAAGAATGTCACCAAGTATAGGGTAGACCGCGTATACTGGTTATTCCAACAGAATAATAACGAATGGAATAACAGAAGTTCTCTTCATGAATATAAAAGAAATAATATTCCCTACCTTAAAAGAACTGGATATTGGAAAAGTGATGTAGCAGAATACTTTTATTCTCTCTCTCTTATTCTCTCTATACTTTCTCTCTCTATAGCTTGAATGAATTCGTGAAAAATAATGAAGCCCTAGGCCTCTATTTATAGAAAAACTGAGGGTGGCTCTTGGTCTTAACGAAGGGTCAAATGACTCTTGGTCTTAACGAAGGGTCAAATGACTCTTGGTAATATTGAAGGGACAACTACTATTGACGAAAGTAATTACTATTGACGAAGGTAATTACTATTGACCAAGGTAAATACTATTGACGAAGGTAATTACTATTGACCAAGGTAAATACTATTGACGACGGTAATTACTATTGACGAAGAGACTCTTAGATGATGACATATGGCCCCCCCATAAAATAACCAAACTTACCACAACGTCTCAATTATTGATTTAATAATATAACATATTATACAGATGATACTATGACAATAATTTAAGAGATATGATGCAGCAATTACTGTAGCAATAATTGAGTATAGCTGAGTGACTTCTCACGTAAGCATCAATAATCAATACCGTGTGCTA
This sequence comes from Panax notoginseng, assembly GCA_016801055.1. Lineage (NCBI taxonomy): Eukaryota > Viridiplantae > Streptophyta > Magnoliopsida > Apiales > Araliaceae > Panax > Panax notoginseng. Next base: position 2,056,986 of record CM029021.1, on the reverse strand, counting down.
CTATGCAACCACGCGTATTACTGTACTTTTACTACCAAGTAGTTCAACAGTTTTAACGATTTTAACGGTAACACCTCAGCCGTTATTTTTATAGAAAGATAATTCTGTCGTTTTCTCAATCCGACAATAATTCCGTTGTGGGGTCCACCAATGATTGTGCCGTCGTACGAATATTCCCCGACAAAAAGAATATTCTCCGACCAAACGAATATTTTATAACAACTTGCTTACTTTGCAAAATTTATAAATATTACCCACAACTATAACATTATATCAAATTAACTCCATAATATTCAAAAATGATATTTATAGAAAATTCATCTTTATTTATAAAAGTTGGGGTCTTACAACCTCCCCTTCTTATGAAATTTCGCCCTCGAAATTAGGGTACGTACCTGGTATGTCGAAGAGGTAAGGATACCTTGATTTCATTTCTGATTCTAACTCCCAAGTCATTTCCTCAACATCGTGGTTTCTCCACAAAACTTTGACTTGAGGTATAACCTTGGAGCGTAGAATATGTTCCTTCTTATCCAAGATTTGAACAGGAACTTCTTCATACGTCAAATCCTCCGCTATTTCGTCCGGTTCTAACTCAATAATGTGGTTCGGGTCTTCCACATATTTGCGTAACATGGATATGTGGAAAACGTTATGAACACGAGACATACTTGGCGGTAAAGCGAGTCTATAAGCCACAGTTCCTACTCGATCGAGGATTAAAAATGGACCGATGAATCGAGGATTTAGCTTTCCTCTCTTTCCAAATCTCGTAACTCCTTTCCATGGAGCAACACGTAAGAACACATGATCTCCTACATCAAATTCCACGTCCTTTCGATGAAGATCAGCATAACTCTTTTGTCGATCTTGTGAGGTTTTTATACGTTGTCGGATCGTTTGAATCTTTTCTGTAGTCATACGTACCAACTCCGGTCCCAACAACGTTGCTTCGCCCACCTCATCCCAGCATACTGGAGAACGACATTTTCTTCCATACAATGCTTCGAATGGAGCCATGCCAATACTTGCTTGATAACTGTTGTTGTAGGAAAACTCCACCAATGGTAAGAACTTGTCCCAACTTCCCTTGAAGTCAAAGACACAGAGTCTTAATAGATCTTCAAGAGTTTGAATAGTCCTCTCTGATTGTCCGTCCGTCTGAGGATGATATGCTGAACTAAATCGTAACTCCGTGCCCATAGCTTTTTGTAAACTAACCCAAAATCGTGAAGTGAATCTTGGGTCTCGATCAGAAACTATGGATACTGGCATACCATGCAGTCTTACAATCTCGTTTATGTACATACGAGCAAGACGTTCAAGTGTATAAGTTTCTCGTATCGGTAAGAAATGAGCAGACTTGGTCAATCTATCAACAATGACCCAAATCGCATCAATACCTTGAGAAACCCTAGGAAGACCGGTAACGAAATCCATGGTAATGTGCTCCCACTTCCATTCTGGAATTTCAAGTGGTTGCAATGGACCTTTTGGTACTTGATGCTCCGCTTTGACTCGTTGACAAGTTAGACACCTTGAGATAAACAACGCTATCTCTCTCTTCATATTGCTCCACCAAAATGTATGACGAAGATCATGATACATTTTGGTACTTCCAGGATGGATTGCAAACGGTGTGTTGTGCGCCTCCATCATGATTTCATACTTTAAATCAGGGTTGTTAGGAACACAAAGTCTGGAGTTGACTCGAAGTATTCCTTCTTCATCGATTCTTGCTTCCGGCATAGCACCTTCTTGCACTTTCTTCCTCATACGCATCAGCTCCAGGTCTGTAGCTTGAGCAGCTTTAACTTTATCGATTAAAGTCGGTTCTACTCGTATATTCGCCATCATCACATGGGTCCCTGGAGTCTTTAACTCTATCTCCATCCTTTGCAAGTCACACAAAATGGGCCTTTGCGTTGTTAATATTGCACTTGTACCCGCATATGATCTTCTACTCAATGCGTCAGCTACCACGTTCGCTTTTCCAGGATGGTATTGAATGGTATGATCATAATCTTTCAACAGTTCAAGCCAACGTCGTTGTCGCATGTTGAGTTCCTTTTGAGTGAAGAAATATTTGAGGCTTTTATGATCCGTAAAGATCTCCACTTTCTCCCCATACAAGTAATGCCTCCAAATTTTAAGTGCAAAGACAACAGCTGCCAACTCTAGATCATGAGTAGGATAATTCCTCTCATATTCCTTGAGTTGTCTTGATGCATAGGCTATGACTTTTCCATGTTGCATGAGAACGCATCCCAACCCTTTGCTCGAAGCATCACTGTAGATGACAAATCCCTCCGAGCCAGATGGTATTGTTAGAACAGGTGCTGAAATGAGTCTCCTCTTGAGTTCTTGAAAACTCTGCTCACATTCTTCGCTCCAACCAAACTTTGTATCTTTCCGAGTCAGCTGAGTTAATGGAGTAGCGATTCGAGAAAATCCTTCCACGAATCTCCGATAATAACCAGCTAAACCAAGAAAGCTACGTACCTCGGTCACTGATTTAGGTTGCTCCCAGCTTTGAATAGCTTCAATCTTTGCCGGGTCAACCGATATTCCACGACTTGATACTACGTGCCCAAGGAATGCTACCTCCTCCAGCCAGAACTCGCATTTCTTCAACTTGGCATAAAGCTTGTATTCACGAAGCTTTTGGAGTACCAGCCTCAAGTGTTGCTCATGATCTTCACGGCTTTTGGAATAAATAAGGATGTCATCAATAAAGACGACCACAAAGTGATCCAAATATTCCTTGAATACCCGGTTCATCATATCCATGAAGGCAGCAGGAGCATTAGTCAATCCAAAGGACATGACTAGGAATTCATAATGCCCGTACCGAGTTCTAAAAGCCGTCTTTGGAATATCCTCAGTTCTAACCTTCAGCTGATGATATCCAGAACGAAGATCGATCTTTGAAAAGAATTGTGCTCCTTGCAACTGGTCAAACAGGTCATCAATACGTGGCAATGGGTACCTGTTTTTGATGGTGACATGATTCAACTCCCGATAATCAATACAAAGTCGCATACTTCCATCTTTCTTCTTCACGAATAGAACAGGAGCACCCCAAGGAGAAGTACTAGGACGAATAAAGCCAATGTCTAACAATTCCTGCAGTTGGATCTTTAACTCCTGAAGTTCAATAGGAGCCATTCGATATGGGGCTTTGGAAATGGGTTTTGTACCGGGTTCAAGGTCGATACAAAATTCAATTTCACGCTCTGGGGGTAGGCCAGGAAGTTCTTCAGGGAATACGTCAGGGAATTTATTAACAATAGAAATATCATTCAAAACTGACGTATTTTTGTTTAGATCTGTGACATGAGCTAAGAAAGCTTGACATCCGTTTTTCAATAAACGAATAGCTTTATGGCTTGAGATGACAGCGATTGATTTTAATGGTTTGGTTGCTTGAATTCGCATAATAGGTCGATTAGGAATATGAAAGCTAACAACCTTACGAAAACAATCAATTTTTGCATGATGAGTAGTTAACCAATCAATCCCTAGAATCACGTCAAATGCAAGTATTTTTAATGAAATCAGATCGACAGGTAATGTGTGGGTACCAACTTGAACCAAACAAGACTTATAAACAGTGGATGTAATGAAGGTTTCTCCCAACGGAGTTTCCACAGATAAGTCAAAGTCTAATTTCTCCGGAATCAAATTTAATCGATGAGCGCAAGTAGGAGAAATAAAAGAATGGGTTGAACCGGTATCAAATAAAGTATAAACTTCTTTAGAGTTTATGATAAGCTTACCCGTGATGACCTCATTCGGGTTCCTTGCTCTCTGGGAGTTCACAACAAACGCTCTCCCTTGCACAACCGGTTTTGACTTTTCTGGGACGGCTTTTGGTGCCTCCATCCTAGCTGAATTTGTCTTCGGTAAACGACAAAATCGGGCTAAATGACCTTCTCTTCCACAATTATAACATGCTTTGGACGGCATCGCGCAGTTTGGACTGATGTGCCCCTCCCCTCCGCATTTGAAACATATGATAGGTGGTCGTTCTCCTTCCTTAACGACAGGTGCTGGTGCTGACGTCTTTCCATCATTGTTGAATCTCCTCTTCTTGAAATGTCCATTCTTATTGTTTTGGCCCTGATTACCACCGAAGTGGTTACCATTTCTGGCCTGTTGATTCCCTCCACGCTTGTTGTCACCGCTTCGATGACTGCTCTCACTGGTATTATCATTTTGCCGGCTGCTCTCTTTTGGTTGCGTTGTCTCGTTATCGCGCTCCACCAACTGAGCCCTATTTACAACATCTGAATACAAACACAGTTTATGAGATGTTGACGTATCTCCGGCTTCAAACCTCTTAAAAACATCCGCGTCATTCTTTCTTCATTATCCACCAGGTGGGACGCAAACCGGGATAACTCCGCAAATTTTGCCTCGTACTGCGACACGGTCATATTATTCTGCTCCAATTTGATGAACTCCACCTCCTTCATGTGACGAATACTCTCGGGAAAGTATTTGTCGTTAAACAGCTCTTGGAACTTCTCCCAAGACATCTTCAGTGCGGCAGGTTGAGTACGCTTTATCGATTCCCACCAGTAATCTGCCTCTCCTCGCAACATAAAGGCGGCAAAGGGAACCTTTTGCTCCTCGGAGCAACCAAGACATCAAATATCTTGGTGATCTGCTTTATCCATGTTTCAGCTACAAGTGGTTTGGGTTCTCCCTTAAACTCCGGTGGTCCCAGCTCCTTAAACTGTTTAGCGGTGACCGCCTGAGAGTTTCCAGTATTTCCACCTACGTTGTGGACAGGAGCCGCTTTCACCTGTTGTTGCATGAATTGCATAAAGCCTCTGAACATTTGATCATTCATCATTTGGTCAGTGTTGTTGTTTGCATGAGGATTGACACCTTCCTGATGCACATTATCCTGATTATTGATATGTGGTGAATCAACAGTCGTCTGTGCTCCATTGCTATTCTCAACATTCTCAGATGCCATTTTCAGATACTGCCACAAAATAAAAATTAATTGATATGTCATATATTATCCTTATATTATGACCGACCAATTAAATACCATGCAAATAAACTTAGGTATGTCATACTAGCGAAGGAATTCCCCGTCTCTCCCCTCCTAGTTCTATTCTCACATCTTAGCCAGGGATCATATCCCTAAGCTCTGATACCAACTGTGACGCCCCCAAAATTAGGTATACATCACCCATCTTGGGTCGTCAGATACATAGTACAGAATACAAATACAACTTAATAATACAACTGTCGTGTACAATACGACAAAACATAAACTGTGAGTTTGAATACAAATATTATCTTCTAGAGAGTATTCATACTCAAAAGGAGTCCTCATTACATTTATTAACACACCATTACATAGAATAGTGAGGACTACTAACTAATACTATCATTCGGACCATCACTCCGTTCCCCCCGACTTGTCCCAGCTACGTTCTCATTTCCTGAAGAGAACAGTGAAAGAAAGGGTGAGCTCAACTAGCCCAGTAAGAAATATTATGACTAAGATAATGCAGAATAAATTATCATTAGCCTTCAACAATGTTAAACTGATAAAATATAATAGACATCAAGTTTAACTGTAGCGGAACAAGCAATCCATTAAAAGAGTCAAGTAGAAAATAAACTCTACTATCTTTTATGATTTAAAAAGTTTTTCAACACTGTAATCGCTGAGACTCAGCTTAATAAAATAATCCACATCATCGAATCACCCCTGCACTACGGCCAAGGATATTCGTGTATTCATTAATGGTCATGATCATGCCAACAACTGTCCATCAATGCACTACGGGCCAATGAGGACTTTTACCACATCATTTGTAACATTACGGTCATGATTATACCGAATAATCCCTGGTCATAATCATACCAAGTCCATCTATGCACTACAGGCCACAGATGACTTTCAACATTTTATAAACATGAGGATGATGACAATGATATAAGAATTCAATAAAACAAGTTCAAGAATTAATTTATCCAGGAATTAACAACGTCCAAATTGTCAACATGATACTGCATTGTGGAGTAAAATTCAAGAATGCTTAGAAGAATATTTTCTTGAAAAGATACTGGATGAAACGCAACTATCAAGGATATTCCACAAATTTCATGGAGTATAGAAGTCAAAACTTAACCAACTGAGTACAATAAAGAATGGAATAACAAAAGAAATCACCATGCATGCGATAGACCGCACAGACAGGTTATTCCAATAGAATAATAAATAATGGAACCAGGTCCGGCGTAAACGCACAGACAGGATATTCCGACAGAATAATAAATAATGGAACCAGGTCCGTGTAAAACACACAGACAGGATATTCCAACAGAATAATAATAAAACGGAACCAGGTCCGGTGTAAAACACACAGACAGGATGTTCCAACAGAATAATAAACGGAACCAGGTCCGGTGTAAAACACACAGACAGGATGTTCCAACAGAATAATAGAAGAATGTCACCAAGTATAGGGTAGACCGCGTATACTGGTTATTCCAACAGAATAATAACGAATGGAATAACAGAAGTTCTCTTCATGAATATAAAAGAAATAATATTCCCTACCTTAAAAGAACTGGATATTGGAAAAGTGATGTAGCAGAATACTTTTATTCTCTCTCTCTTATTCTCTCTATACTTTCTCTCTCTATAGCTTGAATGAATTCGTGAAAAATAATGAAGCCCTAGGCCTCTATTTATAGAAAAACTGAGGGTGGCTCTTGGTCTTAACGAAGGGTCAAATGACTCTTGGTCTTAACGAAGGGTCAAATGACTCTTGGTAATATTGAAGGGACAACTACTATTGACGAAAGTAATTACTATTGACCAAGGTAAATACTATTGACCAAGGTAAATTACTATTGACGAAGGTAATTACTATTGACAAGGTAAATACTATTGACGACGGTAATTACTATTGACGAAGAGACTCTTAGATGATGACATATGGCCCCCCATAAAATAACCAAACTTACCACAACGTCTCAATTATTGATTTAATAATATAACATATTATACAGATGATACTATGACAATAATTAAGAGATATGATGCAGCAATTACTGTAGCAATAATTGAGTATAGCTGAGTGACTTCTCACGTAAGCATCAATAATCAATACCGTGTGCTACTATGCAACCACGCGTATTACTGTACTTTTACTACCAGTAGTTCAACAGTTTTAACGGTTTTAACGGTAACACCTCAGCCGTTATTTTTATAGAAAGATAATTCTGTCGTTTTCTCATCCGACAATAATTCCGTTGTGGGGTCCACCAATGATTGTGCCGTCGTACGAATATTCCCCGACAAAAAGAATATTCTCCGACCAAACGAATATTTTTATAACAACTTGCTTACTTTGCAAAATTTATAAATATTACCCACAACTATAACATTATATCAAATTAACTCCATAATATTCAAAAATGATATTTATAGAAAATTCATCTTTATTTATAAAAGTTGGGGTCTTACAACAGACCCTAA
>CM029021.1:1868779-2049370 GCA_016801055.1 Panax notoginseng | reverse complement strand
TTGTAAGACCCCGAATTTTATGAAATAAAAGTATTCAATTTTTCTTATAATTACAATTCAGTAAATGGTTAAATTGATAAAAGTTAAAGTTATGGGTGAAATATGAAAATTTTTCAAAATACACAAGTGGTTATAAAATAATCATTGTTGTCGGGGAATATTCGTTTGTCGTCGTGGAATATTCTTTCTGTCGGGGAATATTCGTACGACGGCGCAGCTATTTGTGGGCCCCATAACAGAATAACTGTCGGGTGAAGAAAACGACAAATTTAAGTTTTTACAAATAACGGCGTAGTTGTTACCGTTAATACTGTTGGAATACCCGTGGTTAAAATACAGTAGGCACACTAATTGCAACCAATAATTGATTCTTACGTAAGAAGGCACTACTCAATAATTGTTACAGTAATTACTGTTCAATATTTTATTTTATTGATTCAATAATTGCTACGTTGAAATTTTTGTTCAATAATTGTTGCTGCACAGTATTTTCCATTATCAGATCAATAATTCATATTATTTGAATAATATTATTAGATAGCATTATTGGCAATGTCTAGAAAGTTCTGTCTAAGGAGAGGTTTGGTCATTTAATTGCGCGCCAGTAAGGAAAATTCTTATTGGAAAGCCCCCTCTTTCCTGGGAACGGCCTGGTTGTCATAAATGTGATTCTGTAATATTATTTGTGAATAATTAATTATTGATTCATATGATAAGAAAATATTTATTTATGTGGATATAAATGAGGAATATATTTTTTGTGGTTAAAAATGAAGGAGTTAATGTTGAGGTTTTTATCAGTATTTTTGTCGGAATGGAGGTATTAAAAATCAGGGTTTTGAGATATTTTGCGGGGGTTATAATTTTTAATCCGACCGTTGGATCGTGTTAATTTTTGGATATGTTATACATATATAAGTTGAGTATATGCCACAAATTTTGAACCGTTAAAAATGAACGTATGATTTATTATGAATTTTACGAGATGACTGGTTCAGAAATTGTTGAATTTTTGGATTTTATCATTTGGTGGAAAATTCTAGAATTGGTGGGCCCCACTTGTGGTTGGTGAAGAAATGTGCTGAATTATATTCAAATGTGGTGGGTGGGAATAGTAGCAGGTAAAGCCATCAGGTTGCAGGTCAAACCTACCAAAATTTTCCTATAAATAGAGGGCTAAGTTAGAATTGAAAATCACACCAAAACATAATTTCTCTCTTTCTCTCTCTATATTATGAAGCATATTTTGTGAGTATTTAGATACTTGTGAGTTGCTATTCATCAGTGCAAGTTTCCTTCGGCTTTACATACCGATCAGAAGTACTGCTCTTTCGAGGTAAGGGATAGTAAGGGATAGTAAGGGATTGTAAGGGATAGTAAGGAATATTAAGGGATTTTAAGGGTTGTTATGATTTTCAGTTTCGTAATTTTTCTGATCTTTAAAAATTCTGGAAAAATTTGAAATGATATTTTGATGAGTTTTATTGATTGTGTCCAAAAATGGTGATTTTTGGATGTATAGATTGAGAGTTATGAATTTTAGAAAAGACTATTTTAAAAGTAACCGCTTATAATTCCTTGTGGTTAACTCCAAAATTGATGAAATTTTTATTGGGAGTACATGTATATGATAGAAGTATACTCTGTAAATTTCAGAATTTTTAGACAAAAATACAATTTTTGATAAATGTCTAAATATTCGGCTATTTTGGCCATATAAAAAATAGTAAATGACTTTTAAAAATTCTGAGAAAAATATATGTTCACTATGGGACTATATTATGCTAAATCCCAGAAAAGAAATATTTTTGGAACTGATTTGGTATTTTTCATGAAAATGGTCTAGTTATGAGTAAATGAATTAAATATGTTTTGTGAAGAAAGAAAATTGGAAAATAGGATTTTATGGCTTGAGAATCCTATATGAGGTATATGCAGATTTTTGATGAGGGTTTGGTTATTGATGATGAAATTGTAAGAGTTGGCATTTTATGATGATTAAATGCATTAATTAGTAAAGTGTAAACAATTAAAATAAATTGTTTATAAATTTAAGTAATGTTATTCTTTCAATATCATTATACCGAAATATTGGTATGATTTTTTATTGTGGAATTTCTATCTTGTGTCGGGGTTACTATTCATGAGTTACTATTCACGATTACTATTCATGAGTTACGAATATTACTCTTGAGATTAAAATTATATGTTGATCATATTTTTTTATCATCATATATAACATTTTTATAACCTGATGTTGAAATTCTCTTTCACTAGTGTAAAGATGGGTAGATTATTGGTATGATCATGACTAGGGTTCTCTTTGGCCTGTAGTGCAAAGTTGAATTGTGACTGGTATGATCATGACCATTGAATTTATAAGTGAATATCTTTAGCTTAAGTGCAAAGGTGAATTGATCAACATGGTTATAATTATTGTTTATATAAATTCTGAAATGATTATATATTTCTTTGAGATATGAATATCTTTGGCCTGTAGTGCAAATATGAATTGTTGATGATATTTTGGCATGTAGCAAAGATGTGTTGATGAATATCTTTGGCATTAGTGCAAAATAACTGTGTTATGAATATCTTTGGCCTTAATGCAAAGATGAACTGTTGATGAATATCTTTGGCCTGTATGCAAAGATGAAATATTGATGAATATCTTGGCCTGTAGTGCAAAGATGAATTTTTGATGAATATCTTTGGCCGTAGTGCAAGATGACTTTTTGAATATCTTTGGCCAGTATGCAAAGATGAACTGTTGATGAATATCTTTGGCCTGTAGTGCAAAGATGATGTTGATGAATATCTTTGGCCGTAGTGCAAAGATGAATTATTAGTATGATTATGAACAGGAACTGTGATTTGGTATAACCATGATCTTTGATGTTTCAGGTAAAGACAGGTGATGAAAATATTCTTCGTCCTGGGTGCGAAGAAAAATTTAGAGTCACAATTATGATTATGAGTTATTCATATGATTGTGGAAAGGAACTGTTGATTGATGTTACAGGATAAAATTGTTGGTGGATTTTTAACATGGAGAAGATAATAGACTTTATAGTCTATTTGACTCTTCTAATGGATTGCTCGTTCCGCTGCAACTATGGTTGAAATTTTTATCATTTACCATATGTTCTAAATCTCTGATTTATTATTGATGAAGGCTATTGATAATTTAATTATCTTTAGTCATGATATTCTTTACTGAGCTAGTTGTGCTCACCCTTTTGCTTCACAATTCCTTTCAGGTAATAAGAGTGTAGCTGGGTCGAGCGAGGGTAGGGAAATAGAACGGTGGTCCTAGCTGTGGATGTCTCCCGAAGCAGTATAGAAAAGTTCATTTAGTAGTTATATTTGGTGAATCCAATAGGGTAAGGTGAACCCAACGTTGGAAGGGTGTTTTGCCACTATCATACAAGATGTCTAATGACATACAACCTCGTGTCATCATAAGACAGGGTTGTGCTCATCCACTTGCTGAGTATATATACGAGCACTACCTATATAATCTTGGTGTTTGTTTGAAGTATAATTCTCAATTAGAGACAGTGGAGATAATGATAAGTCAAGAGAAGACTCACCATTGGGAAGAATATGATAGTAATCTTCTCGTTTTTCTTTGGGGTCTATTGGGTCAACCAAGGATAATTCTGTGGCCATATGATATCTATCATAACCTAGACGCGTGGCCTCCCATGTACGAAGGTTTTCTTGAGCACTTCCCAAAGATTCTAATTTCTAAAACAGTTTTTGACTATACCTTTATGTAAGGTGTCTTTGTGAGGTGATGTCCACGATGGTGTCCAATGTCACATTTGGTATATATTTGTATCCAAACTCACAGCATATGTGTGTTGTATTTTGCACGACAATTGTTGTAATAAAGTTGTAGTTATTTTCTGTACCATGTATTTGACGACTCAGAATGGGTTGATGGAATGGACCTATTTTGGGGTCGTTACAGTTGGTATCAGAGCTTAGGGATATGATCTCTGGCGGAGATCGGGGAATAAAACTAGGAGGGGAGAGATGAGTAAATCCTTCGCTAGTGTGTCCTACCTAAGCTTATTTGTTGGTCAGTCATAATATCGGGATATTATGTGATATGTTAATTTGTTAAATTAACCCTTGTTTTGAAGCTGTATTCTAGAATGATATCTGAAATACAGGAGATGAGCAATGGAGAAATCATGATGACAGGGAAGATGAAATCTGAAATGAAAGCAAGGTATTCTCAACTCTTTGAAATACCAGGTACGTAAATTTCGGGGACGAAATTTCATAAGGAGGGGAGATTGTAAGACCCCGAATTTTATGAAATAAAAGTATTCAATTTTTCTTATAATTACAATTCAGTAAATGGTTAAATTGATAAAAGTTAAAGTTATGGGTGAAATATGAAATTTTTTCAAAATAACAAGTGGTTATAAAATAATCATTGTTGTCGGGGAATATTCGTTTGGTCGTGGAATATTCTTTCTGTCGGGAATATTCGTACGACGGCGCAGCTATTTGTGGGCCCCATAACGAATAACTGTCGGGTGAAGAAAACGACAAATTTGAGTTTTTACAAATAACGGCGTAGTTGTTACCGTTAACACTGTTGGAATACCCGGTGGTTAAAATACAGTAATACGCGTTACACAGTACGGTATTTGCACCAATTATTGATTCTTACGTAAGAAGGCACTACTCAATAATTGTTACAGTAATTACTGTTCAATATTTTATTTATTGATTCAATAATTGCTACGTTGAAATTTTTTTCAATAATTGTTGCTGCACAGTATTTTCCATTATCAGATCAATAATTCATATTATTTGAATAATATTATTAGATAGCATTATTGGCAATGTCTAGAAAGTTCTGTCTAAGGAGAGGTTTGGTCATCTAATTGCGCGCCAGTAAGGAGAAATTCTTATTGGAAAGCCCCCTCTTTCCTGGGAACGGCCTGGTTGTCATAAATGTGATTCTGTAATATTATTTGTGAATAATTAATTATTGATTCATATGATAAGAAATATTTATTTTATGTGGATATAAATGAGGGATATTTTTTGTGGTTAAAAATGAAGGAGTTAATGTTGAGATTTTTATCCGTATTTTTGTCGGAATGGAGGTATTAAAAATCAGGTTTTTTGAGATATTTTGCGGGGGTTATAATTTTAATCCGACCGTTGGATCGTGGTAATTTTTGGATATGTTATACATATATAAGTTGAGTATATGCCCACAAATTTTGAACCGTTAAAAATGAACGTATGATTTATTATGAATTTTACGAGATGACTGGTTCAGAAATTGTTGAATTTTTGGAGTTTATCATTTTGGTGGAAAATTCTAGAATTGGTGGGCCCCACTTGTGGTTGGTGAAGAAATGTGCTGAATTATATTTACAAATGTGGTGGGTGGAATAGTAGCAGGTAAAGCCATCAGGTTGCAGGTCAAACCTACCAAAATTTTCCTATAAATAGAGGGCTAAGTTAGAATTGAAAATCACACCAGAAACATAAGCTTTCTCTCTTTCTCTCTCTATATTATGAAGCATATTTTGTGAGTTTTAGATACTTGGTGAGTTGCTATTCATTGCAAGTTTCCTTCAGCATTACATACCAGTCAGAAGTACTGCTCTTTTGAGGTAAGGATAGTAAGGATAGTAAGGGATTGTAAGGATAGGATATTAAGGATTTTAAGGGTTGTTATGATTTTCAGTTTCGTAATTTTTCTGATCTTCAAAAATTCTGGAAAAATTTGAAATGATATTTTGATGAGTTTTATTGATTGTGTCCAAAAATGGTGATTTTTGGATGTATAGATTGAGAGTTATGAATTTTATGAGAAAGACTATTTTAAAAGTAACCGCTTATAATTCCTTGTGGTTAACTCCAAAATTGATGAAATTTTTATTGGGAGTACATGTATATGATAGAAGTATACTCTGTAAATTTCAGAATTTTTAGACAAAAGTACAATTTTTGATAAATGTCTAAATATTCGGCTATTTTGGCCATATGAAAAATAGTAAATGACTTTTAAAAATTCTGAGAAAAATATATGTTCACTATGGGACTATATTATGCTAAATCCAGAAAAGAAATATTTTTGGAACTGATTTGGTATTTTTCATGAAAATGGTCTAGTTATGAGTAAATGAATTAAATATGTTTTGTGAAGAAAGAAAATTGGAAAATAGGATTTTATGGCTTGAGAATCCTATATGAGGTATATGCAGATTTTTGATGAGGGTTTTGGTTATTGATGATGAAATTGTAAGAGTTGGCATTTTATGATGATTAAATGCATTAATTAGTAAAGTGTAAACAATTAAAATAAATTGTTTATAAATTTAAGTAATGTTATTCTTTCAATATCATTATACCGAAATATTGGTATGGATTTTATTGTGGAATTTCTATCTTTGTGTCGGGGTTACTATTCATGAGTTACTATTCACGATTTACTATTCATGAGTTACGAATATTACTCTTGAGATTAAAATTATATGTTGATCATATTATTTTTATCATCATATATAACATTTTTATAACCTGATGTTGAAATTCTCTTTCACTGGAGTGTAAAGATGGGTAGATTATTGGTATGATCATGACTAGGGTTCTCTTTGGCCTGTAGTGCAAAGTTGAATTGTGACTGGTATGATCATGACCATTGAATTTATAATTGAATATCTTTAGCTTAAGTGCAAAGGTGAATTGATCAACATGGTTATAATTATTGTTTATATAAATTCTGAAATGATTATATATTTCTTTGAGTATGAATATCTTTGGCCTGTAGTGCAAATATGAATTGTTGATGAATATCTTTGGCATGTAGTGCAAAGATGGCCTGTTGATGAATATCTTTGGCATGTAGTGCAAAGATGAGACTGTTGATTGAATATCTTTGGCCAGTAGTGCAAAGATAATGTTATGAATATCTTTGGCCTGTGCAAAGATGAATTGATGAATATCTTTGGCCTGTAGTGCAAAGATGAATTTTTGATGAATATCTTTGGCCCGTAGTGCAAAGAGACCTGTTGTTGAATATCTTTGGCCAGTAATGCAAAGATGAACTGTTGATGAATATCTTTGGCCTAGTGCAAAGATGATTGTTGATGAATATCTTTGGCCCGTAGTGCAAAGATGAAGTTATAGTATGATTATGAACAGGAACTGTGATTTGGTATAACCATGATCTTTGATGTTTCAGGTAAAGACAGGTGATGAAAATATTCTTCGTCCTGGGTGCGAAGAAAAATTTAGAATCACAATTATGATTATGAGTTATTCATATGATTGTGGAAAGGAACTGTTGATTGATGTTACAGGGATAAAACATTGTTGGTGGATTTTTAACATGGAGAAGATAATAGACTTTATAGTCTATTTGACTCTTCTAATGGATTGCTCGTTCCGCTGCAACTATGGTTGAAATTTTTATCATTTACCATATGTTCTAAATCTTTGATTTATTATTGATGAAGGCTATTGATAATTTAATTATCTTTAGTCATGATATTCTTTACTGAGCTAGTTGTGCTCACCCTTTTGCTTCACAATTCCTTTCAGGTAATAAGAGTGTAGCTGGGTCGAGCGAGGGTAACGGGGAAATAGAACGGTGGTCTCTAGCTGTGGATGTTCTCCCGAAGCAATATAGAAAAGTTCATTTAGTAGTTATTTGGTGAATCCAATAGGGTAAGGTGTACCCAACGTTGGAAGGGTGTTTGCACTATCATACAAGATGTCTAATGACATACAACCTCGTGTCATCATAAGACAGGGATGTGCTCATCCACTTGCTGAGTATATATACGAGCACTACCTATATAATCTTGGTGTTTGTTTGAAGTATAATTCTCAATTAGAGACAGTGGAGATAATGATAAGTCAAGAGAAGACTCACCATTGGGAAGAATATGATAGTAATCTTCTCGTTTTTCTTTGGGGTCTATTGGGTCAACCAAGGATAATTCTGTGGCCATATGATATCTATCATAACCTAGACGCGTGGCCTCCCATGTACGAAGGTTTCCTTGAGCACTTCCCAAAGATTCTAATTTCTAAAACAGTTTTTGACTATACCTTTATGTAAGGTGTTTTGTGAGGTGATGTCCACGATGGTGTCCAAGTCACATTTGGTATATATTTGTATCCAAACTCACAGCATATGTGTTGTTGTATTTTGCACGACAATTGTTGTAATAAAGTTGTAGTTGTTTTCTGTACCATGTATTTGACGACTCAGAATGGGTTGGATGGAATGGACCTATTTTGGGGCGTTACATTTGGTATCAGAGCTTAGGGATATGATCTCTGGCGGAGATCGGGAATAAAACTAGGAGGGGAGAGATGAGTAAATCCTTCGCTAGTGTGTCCTACCTAAGCTTATTTGTTGGTCAGTCATAATATCGGGATATTATGTGATATGTTAATTTGTTAAATAACCTTTGTTTTGAAGCTGTATTCTAGAATGATATCTGAAATACAGGAGATGAGCAATGGAGAAATCATGATGACAGGGAAGATGAAATCTGAAATGAAAGTAAGGTATCTCAACTCTTTGAAATACCAGGTACGTAAATTTCGAGGACGAAATTTCATAAGGAGGGGAGATTGTAAGACCCCGAATTTTATGAAATAAAAGTATTCAATTTTTCTTATAATTACAATTCAGTAAATGGTTAAATTGATAAAAGTTAAAGTTAAGTGAAATGTGAAATTTTTCAAAATAACAAGTGGTTATAAAATAATCATTGTTGTCGGGGAATATTCGTTTGGTCGTGGAATATTCTTTCTGTCGGGGAATATTCGTACGACGGCGCAGCTATTTGTGGGCCCCATAACGAATAACTGTCGGGTGAAGAAAACGACAAATTTGAGTTTTTACAAATAACGGCGTAGTTGTTACCGTTAACACTGTTGGAATACCCGGTGGTTAAAATACAGTTAGCACACGGAATTGCACCCAATTATTGATTCTTACGTAAGAAGGCACTACTCAATAATTGTTACAGTAATTACTGTTCAATATTTTATTTTATTGATTCAATAATTGCTACGTTGAAATATTTTTTGTTCAATAATTGTTGCTGCACAGTATTTTCCATTATCAGATCAATAATTCATATTATTTGAATAGTATTATTAGATACATTATTGGCAATGTCTAGAAAGTTCTGTCTAAGGAGAGGTTTGGTCATCTAATTGCGCGCCAGTAAGGAAAAATTCTTATTGGAAAGCCCCCTCTTTCCTGGGAACGGCCTGGTTGTCATAAATGTGATTCTGTAATATTATTTGTGAATAATTAATTATTGATTCATATGATAAGAAAATATTTATTTTATGTGGATATAAATGAGGGATATATTTTTGTGGTTAAAAATGAAGGAGTTAATGTTGAGATTTTTATCCGTATTTTTGTCGGAATGGAGGTATTAAAAATCAGGGTTTTTGAGATATTTTGCGGGGGTTATAATTTTTAATCCGACCGTTGGATCGTGGTAATTTTTGGATATGTTATACATATATAAGTTGAGTATATGCCCACAAATTTTGAACCGTTAAAAATGAACGTATGATTTATTATGAATTTTACGAGATGACTGGTTCAGAAATTGTTGAATTTTCGGATTTTATCATTTTGGTGGAAAATTCTAGAATTGGTGGGCCCCACTTGTGGTTGGTGAAGAAATGTGCTGAATTATATTTCAAATGTGGTGGGTGGGAATAGTAGCAGGTAAAGCCATCAGGTTGCAGGTCAAACCTACCAAAATTTTCCTATAAATAGAGGGCTAAGTTAGAATTGAAAATCACACCAGAAACATAAGCTTTCTCTCTTTCTCTCTCTATATTATGAAGCATATTTTGTGAGTATTTAGATACTTTGAGTTGCTATTCAGTGCAAGTTTCCTTCAGCTTACATACCGATCAGAAGTACTGCTCTTTTGAGGTAAGGGATAGTAAGGGATAGTAAGGATTGTAAGGGATAGTAATTAAGGGATTTTAAGGGTTGTTATGATTTTCAGTTTCGTAATTTTTCTGATCTTAAAAATTCTGGAAAAATTTGAAATGATATTTTGATGAGTTTTATTGATTGTGTCCAAAAATGGTGATTTTTGGATGTATAGATTGAGAGTTATGAATTTTATGAGAAAAGACTATTTTAAAAGTAACCGCTTATAATTCCTTGTGGTTAACTCCAAAATTGATGAAATTTTTATTGGGAGTACATGTATATGATAGAAGTATACTCTGTAAATTTCAGAATTTTTAGACAAAAGTACAATTTTTGATAAATGTCTAAATATTCGGCTATTTTGGCCATATGAAAAATAGTAAATGACTTTTAAAAATTCTGAGAAAAATATATGTTCACTATGGGACTATATTATGCTAAATCCCAAAAAGAAATATTTTTGGAACTGATTTGGTATTTTTCATGAAAATGGTCTAGTTATGAGTAAATGAATTAAATATGTTTTGTGAAGAAAGAAAATTGGAAAATAGGATTTTATGGCTTGAGAATCCTATATGAGGTATATGCAGATTTTTGATGAGGGTTTTGGTTATTGATGATGAAATTGTAAGAGTTGGCATTTTATGATGATTAAATGCATTAATTAGTAAAGTGTAAACAATTAAAATAAATTGTTTATAAATTTAAGTAATGTTATTCTTTCAATATCATTATACCGAAATATTGGTATGGATTTTATTGTGGAATTTTATCTTTTGTGTCGGAGTTACTATTCATGAGTTACTATTCACGATTTACTATTCATGAGTTACGAATATTACTCTTGAGATTAAAATTATATGTTGATCATATTATTTTTATCATCATATATAACATTTTTATAACCCTGATGTTGAAATTCTCTTTCACTGGAGTGTAAAGATGGGTAGATTATTGGTATGATCATGACTAGGGTTCTCTTTGGCCTGTAGTGCAAAGTTGAATTGTGACTGGTATGATCATGACCATTGAATTTATAATTGAATATCTTTAGCTTAAGTGCAAAGGTGAATTGATCAACATGGTTATAATTATTGTTTATATAAATTCTGAAATGATTATATATTTCTTTGAGATATGAATATCTTTGGCCTGTAGTGCAAATATGAATTGTTGATGAATATCTTGGCATGTAGTGCAAAGATGGCCTGTTGATGAATATCTTTGGCATGTAGTGCAAAGATGAACTGTTGTTGAATATCTTTGGCCAGTAATGCAAAGATGAACTGTTGATGAATATCTTTGGCCTGTAGTGCAAAGATGAATATTGATGAATATCTTTGGCCTGTAGTGCAAAGATGAATTTTTGATGAATATCTTTGGCCCGTAGTGCAAAGATGACCTGTTGTTGAATATCTTTGGCCATTAATGCAAAGATGAACTGTTGATGAATATCTTTGGCCTGTAGTGCAAAGATGACTTGTTGATGAATATCTTTGGCCCGTAGTGCAAAGATGAAGTTATTAGTATGATTATGAACAGGAACTGTGATTTGGTATAACCATGATCTTTGATGTTTCAGGTAAAGACATATGATGAAAATATTCTTCGTCCTGGGTGCGAAGAAAAATTTAGAATCACAATTATGATTATGAGTTATTCATATGATTGTGGAAAGGAACTGTTGATTGATGTTACAGGGATAAAACATTGTTGATGGATTTTTAACATGGAGAAGATAATAGACTTTATAGTCTATTTGACTCTTCTAATGGATTGCTCGTTCCGCTGCAACTATGGTTGAAATTTTTATCATTTACCATATGTTCTAAATCTCTGATTTATTATTGATGAAGGCTATTGATAATTTAATTATCTTTAGTCATGATATTCTTTACTGAGCTAGTTGTGCTCACCCTTTTGCTTCACAATTCCTTTCAGGTAATAAGAGTGTAGCTGGGTCGAGCGAGGGTAACGGGGAAATAGAACGGTGGTCTCTAGCTGTGGATGTTCTCCCGAAGCAATATAGAAAAGTTCATTTAGTAGTTATATTTGGTGAATCCAATAGGGTAAGGTGTACCCAACGTTGGAAGGGTGGTTTGCCACTATCCTACAAGATGTCTAACGACATACAACCTCGTGTCATCATAAGACAGGGATGTGCTCATCCACTTGCTGAGTATATATACGAGCACTACCTATATAATCTTGGTGTTTGTTTGAAGTATAATTCTCAATTAGAGATAGTAGAGATAATGATATGTCAAGAGAAGACTCACCATTGGGAAGAATATGATAGTAATCTTCTCGTTTTTCTTTGGGGTCTATTGGGTCAACCAAAGATAATTCTGTGGCCATATGATATCTATCATAACCTAGATGCATGGCCTCCCATGTACGAAGGTTTTCTTGAGCACTTCCCGAAGATTCTAGTTTCTAAAATAGTTTTTGACTGTACCTTTATGTAAGGTACCTTTGTGAGGTGCTGATACATGATGGTGTCCAATGTCACATTTGGTATATATTTGTATCCAAACTCACAGCATATGTGTTATTGTATTTTACACGACAATTGTTGTGATAAAGTTGTAGTTGTTTTCTGTACCATGTATTTGACGACTCAGAATGGGTTGGATGGAATGGACCTATTTTGGGGGCGTTACAAAGGTAATTACTATTGACGAAGGTAATTACTATTAACGACGGTAATTACTATTGACGACGGTAATTACTATTGACGAAGGTAATTACTATTGACGAAGGTAATTACTATTGACGAGGGTAATTACTATTGACGAAGGGACTCTTAGATGATGACATATGGCCCCCCCCATAAAATAACCAAACTTACCACAACCGTCTCATAAAAGACTCTTTATATACATCAAGGATTTAATAAATATTACCACAAATCATTTTATTTTTAATCAACACATAATTAATCTTTCAATAATTATTAATCATTTATAACTTGTCATCTCAGTTATTGATTTAATAATATAACATATTATACAGATGATACTGTGACAATAATTGAATCAATACTATAAGAGATATGATGCAGCAATTACTGTAGCAATAATTGAGTATAGCTGAGTGACTTCCCACGTAAGCATCAATAATCAATACCGTGTGGTACTATGCAACCACGCGTATTACTGTACTTTTACTACCGGGTAGTTCAACAGTTTTAACGGTAATACCTCCGCCGTTATTTATAGAAAGATAATTTTGTCGTTTTCTAACTACGACAATACTTCCGTTGTGGGGTCCACCAATGATTGTGCATCGTACGAATATTCCCCGACAAAAAGAATATTCTCCGACCAAACGAATATTTTATAACAACTTGCGTACTTTGCAAAATTTATAAATACTACCCACAACTATCATTATATCAAATCCATACCATAATTTAAAAAATATAATTCGAGAAAATTAAATATTTATTCATAAAATCAGGGGTCTCACAATCTCCCCTCCTTATGAAATTTTGCCCTCGAAATTTACGTACGTACCCGGTATGCCGAATAGGTGAGGATACCTTAACTTCACTTCAAATTCTAACTCTTGAGGTATAACCTTTGAGTGTTGAATACGATCTTTCTTATCCAAGATTTTAACATGTATCTCCTTATATGTTAAATCTTCTGCTATCTCGTCCGATTTTAAATTACTAATGTGGTTCGGTTCGTCCACATATGTACGTAACATCTATACGAAAAAAAAATGTTTTGAACACGCAACATACTTGGCGGTAAAACGAGTCTATAAGCCACAATTCCTACTTGATCAAGGATTTCAAATGGGCCAATAAAATCGAGCGTTTAGATTTCCTCTATTCGTCAATTCTTGCCTCTAGAATAACGCCCTCTTGAACCTTCTTAATTCTTCACATTCATCAGCTTCGAGTGTGTAGCTTGAGCGGCTGTAATTTTATCGATTAAAGTCGATTCTACTCATATATTCGTAATCTTCACATGGGTTCGTATATTCGTACTTGTGACCGCATACGATCTTCTACTCAACGCGTCAGGTACCACGTTCGCTTTTTTACGATGGTATTGAATAATATGATCGTAATCTTCAGCAGCTCGAGCCAACGTCTTTGGCACATGTTACGTTCGTTTTAGGTGAAGAAAATATTTGAGGGTTTAAGAAATGAGTTTTGTACTGGGGTCAATATAAAATTCGATTTCACGCTCTAGGGTAGACCAGGAAGTCTTCAAGAATACGTCAAGAAATTTATTAACAATATCATTCAAAACTGTGACTCTCATCCAAGACTTGGATAACACGTCACATTGATACCTATCAACTTGTCATCGTCATTCACAACGTCTCCTACGGAAAGTCTGGCTTCGGTGCATTCCACACAAGAAAGTCAACAACGAAAGGATCAGGGCTCTTTATTTATAGTTTGATATGACAATGATTGACTTTAGTGGTTTGGTTACTTTGAATTCGCATAACAGGTTGGTTAGGAGTATGAAAGCTAACAACCTTACGAAAAACATGATGAGTAGTTAACCAATCGTTTCTAAAAATCACATCAAATGAAAGTATTTTCAAAGAGATAAGACCGATAGGTAACGTGAAAGTGTTGATTTAAACAAGATTTATAAATAGTGGAGGTAGCGAAGGTTTCTCCCAACTGAGTTTAAACAGATATATCAAAGTCTAACTTCTCCAGAGTTAACTTCAAATATTGTACACAACTAAGTGAAATAAAAGAGTGAGTAGAACCGATATCTAACACGGTATAGATTTTGCAAGAGTTTATGACTAACATACCCGTGATAATTTTATTCAGGTTCCTCCTCACAAAAAAAAACGCTCTCTCTTAAACTATCGGCTTTGGCTTTTCTGGGACGGCCTTTGGTGCCTCCATCCTATCTGAACTTGTCTTGGGTGAACGACAAAATCGGGCTAAGTAACCTTCTCTTCCACAATTATAACATGCTTTGGATGGCATCGCGCAGTTTGGACTGATGTGCCCCTCCCCTCCGCATTTGAAGCATATGATAGGTGGTCGTTCTCCTTCCTTAACGACAGGTGCAGGTGCTGACGTCTTTCCATCATTGTTGAATCTCCTCTTCTTGAAATGCCCATTCTTATTATTTTGGCCCTGATTACCACCGAAGTGGTTACCATTTCTGGCCTGTTGATTCCCTCCACGCTTGTTGTCACCGCTTCGATGACTACTTTCACTGGTATTATCATTTTGCCGGCTGCTCTCTTTTGGTTGCGTTGACTCGTTATCGCGCTCCACCAACTGAGCCCTATTTACAACATCTGAATACAAACACAGTTTATGAGAAATAAGATGTTGACGTATCTCCGGCTTTAAACCTCCTAAAAACATTTGCGCCATTTTCTCTTCATTATCAACCAAGTGGGACGCAAACCGGGACAACTCAGCAAACTTGGCTTCGTACTGCGACACGGTCATATTGTTTTGCTCCAACTTAATAAACTCCACCTCCCTCATATGACGAATACTTTCGGAAAAGTATTTGTCATTGAACAACTCTTGGAACTTCTCCCAAGACATCTTCAGTGCGGCAGGTTGAGTACGCTTTACCGATTCCCACCAGTAATCCGCCTCTCCTCGCAACATAAAGGTGGCAAAGGGAACCTTTTGCTCCTCGGAGCATCCCAAGACATCAAATATCTTAGCGATCTGCTTTATCCATGTTTCAGCTATAAGTGGTTTGGGCTCTCCCTTAAACTCCGGTGGTCCCAACTCCTTGAACTATTTAGCGGTGACCATCCGAGAGTTGCCAGTGTTTCCACCTGCATTTTGGATAGAAGCCGCTCTCGCCCGTTGTTACATGAATTGCTCCTTGAACTGCTTAGTGGTGACCGTCTGAGAGTTATTTTGTTGTTGCATGAATTGCATAAACCCTCTGACCATCTCATCATTCACCATTTCATCGGTGTTATTGTTTTCATGAGGATTATTTTCCTCTGGTTGCACATTACCCTGAGCATTGATCGTTGGTGACTCAATGGTCTCATGTGCTTCATTGATTATCTCAACATTTTCGGATGCCATTTGCAAATACTGCAACAAAACAAGGGTTAATTAATATATAACATATTATCCATATACTCTGACCAACCAATAAAATAGCACATAAACTTAGGTAGGTCATACTAGCGAAGGAATTCCCCGTCTCTCCCTTCCTAGTTCTAATCTCACATCTTAGCCAGGGATCATATCCCTAAGCTTTGATACCAACTGTGACGCCCCCAAAATTAGGTATACATCACCCATCTTGGGTCGCCACTTACATGGTACAGAATTCAAATACAACTTAATAACACAATTGTCGTGTACAATACGACAAAACATAAACTGTGAGTTTGAATATAAATATAGTCTACTAGAGATTATTCAAACTCAAAAGGAATCCTCATTACAATTATTCTCACACTATTTAACAGAATAGTGAGGACTACTAATACTATCATCTGGTCCATCACTCGGTTCCCCGACTCGTCCCAGCTATATTCTCATTTCCTGAAGAGAACAGTGAAAGAAAGGGTGAGCTCAACTAGCCCAGTAAGATATATTATGATTAAGATAATGCAGAATAAATTATCATTAGCCTACAATAGTGTTAAACTGATAAAATATAATAAACATCAAGTTTAACTGCAGCGGAACATGCAATACATTAGAAGAGTCAAGTAGAGAATAAAATCTACTATCTTCTATGATTTAAAAGGTTTTTCAACACTGTTATCGCTGAGACTCAGCTTAAATAATCCACATCATCGAATCACCCCTGCACTACGGCCAAGGATGTTCTTTAGTATCACGACCACAATTATCCATGCACTAAAGCCAAGAATATTTGTGTATTCATTAATGGTCATGATCATGCCAACAACTGTCCATCAATGCACTACGGGCCAATGAAACTTTTGCCACATCATTTGTAACATTACGGTCATGATTACACCGAATAATCCCTGGTCATAATCATACCAAGTCCATCTATGCACTATAGGCCACAGATGACTTTCAACAGAATATAAACATGAGGATGATGACAATGATATAAGAATTCAATAAAACAAGTTCAAGAATTAATTTATCCAGGAACTAATAACGTCAAAATTGTCAACATGATACTGTTTTGTGGTGTAAAATTCAAGAATGATCAGAAGAATATTTTCATGAAACGATACTAGATGAAGCGCAAATATCAAGAATATTCCACTAATTTCATGGAGTATAGAAGTCAAAGTTTTAACCAACTGAGTATAATAAAGAATGGAATAACAAAAGAAATCACCATGCATGCGATAGACCGCACAGACAGGTTATTCCAACAGAAAAATAATAATAACGGAACCAGGTCAGGTGAAATTCACACCGACAGGATGTTCCAACAGAATAATAAAGACGAAACCAGATCCGGTGTAAAACACACAGATAGGATATTCCAACAGAATAATAAAGACGGAACCAGGTCCGGTGTAAAACACACAGACAGGATGTTCCAACATAATAATAAAGACGGAACCGGGTCCAGTGTAAAACACACAGACAGGATGTTCCAGCAGAATAAAAGAAGAATATCACCAAGTATAGGGTAGACCGCGTATACAGGTTATTCCAACAGAATAATAAGAAATGGAATAACAACAGTTCTCTTCATGAATAAGAAAGAATAACACCCCTTACATTAGTAGGAGATTTGAATACTACAGTAGTGTAGTAATAGAATACTCTTCTTCTTTCTCTCTTATTCTCTCTATACTTTCTC
This sequence comes from Panax notoginseng, assembly GCA_016801055.1. Taxonomy (NCBI): domain Eukaryota; kingdom Viridiplantae; phylum Streptophyta; class Magnoliopsida; order Apiales; family Araliaceae; genus Panax; species Panax notoginseng. The sequence continues at coordinate 2,031,619 of CM029021.1, read as the reverse complement.
TCTCTATAGCTGAATGAATTCGTGAAAAATAATGAAGCCCTAGGCCTCTATTTATAGAAGATTTCTAGCTTAGCACTTGAAATGTGAAAAGGCAAGTGGCTTGACGCCTGTAATGTGAAACGACAAGTGGTTCGACGCCTGTAATGTGAAACGACAAGTGGTTCGACGCCTGTAATGTGAAACAACAAGTGGTTTGACGTCTGGTAAAGGTAATTACTATTGACGAAGGTAATTAATATTGACGAAGGTAATTACTATTGACGACGGTAATTACTATTGACGACGGTAATTACTATTGACGAAGGTAATTACTATTGACGAAGGTAATTACTATTGCCGACGGTAATTACTATTGACGACGGTAATTACTATTGACGAAGGTAATTACTATTGACGAAGGTAATTACTATTGACGAGGGTAATTACTATTGACGAAGGGACTCTTAGATGATGACATATGGGCCCCCCCATAAAATAACCAAACTTACCACAACCGTCTCATAAAAGACTCTTTATATACATCAAGGATTTAATAAATATTACCACAAATCATTTTATTTTTAATCAACACATAATTAATCTTTCAATAATTATTAATCATTTATAACTTGTCATCACAGTTATTGATTTAATAATATAACATATTATACAGATGATACTGTGACAATAATTGAATCAATAATATAAGAGATATGATGCAGCAATTATTGTAGCAATAATTGAGTATAGCTGAGTGACTTCCCACGTAAGCATCAATAATCAATACCGTGTGGTACTATGCAACCACGCGTATTACTGTACTTTTACTACCGGGTAGTTCAACAGTTTTACCGGTAACACCTCTGCCGTTATTTATAAAAAGATAATTTTGTCGTTTTCTAACTACGACAATACTTCCGTTGTGGGGTCCACCAATGATTGTGCCATCGTACGAATATTCCCCGACAAAAAGAATATTCTCCGACCAAACGAATATTTTATAACAACTTGCGTACTTTGCAAAATTTATAAATACTACCCACAACTATCATTATATCAAATCCATACCATAATTTAAAAAATATAATTCGAGAAAATTAAATATTTATTCATAAAATCAGGGGTCTCACAATCTCCCCTCCTTATGAAATTTTGCCCTCGAAATTTACGTACGTACCCGGTATGCCGAATAGGTGAGGATACCTTAACTTCACTTCAAATTCTAACTCTTGAGGTATAACCTTTGAGTGTTGAATACGATCTTTCTTATCCAAGATTTTAACATGTATCTCCTTATATGTTAAATCTTCTACTATCTCGTCCGGTTTTAAATTACTAATGTGGTTCGGTTCGTCCACATATGTACGTAACATCTATACGAAAAAAAACGTTTTGAACACGCAACATACTTGGCGGTAAAACGAGTCTATAAGCCACAATTCCTACTTGATCAAGGATTTCAAATGGGCCAATAAAATCGAGCGTTTAGATTTCCTCTATTCGTCAATTCTTGCCTCTAGAATAACGCCCTCTTGAACCTTCTTAATTCTTCACATTCATCAGCTCCGAGTGTGTAGCTTGAGCGGCTTTAATTTTATCGATTAAAGTCAATTCTACTCGTATATTCGTTATCTTCACATGGGTTCGTATATTCGCACTTGTGACCGCATACGATCTTCTACTCAACGCGTCAGGTACCACGTTCGCTTTTTCACGATGGTATTGAATAATATGATCGTAATCTTCAGCAGCTCGAGCCAACGTCTTTGGCACATGTTACGTTCGTTTTAGGTGAAGAAAATATTTGAGGGTTTAAGAAATGGGTTTTGTACTGGGGTCAATACAAAATTCGATTTCACGTTCTAGGGTAGACCAGGAAGTCTTCAAGAATACGTCAAGAAATTTATTAGCAATATCATTCAAAGCTGTGACTCTCATCCAAGACTTGGATAACACGTCACATTGATACCTATCAACTTGTCATCGTCATTCACAACGTCTCCTACGGAAAGTCTGGCTTCGGTGCGTTCCACACAAGAAAGTAAACAACGAAAGGATCGGGGCTCTTTATTTATAGTTTGATATGACAATGATTGACTTTAGTGGTTTGGTTACTTTGAATTCGCATAACAGGTTGGTTAGGAGTATGAAAGCTAACAACCTTACGAAAAACATGATGAGTAGTTAACCAATCGTTTCTAAAAATCACATCAAAGGAAAGTATTTTCAAAGAGATAAGACCGATAGGTAACGTGAAAGTGTTGATTTAAACAAGATTTATAAATAGTGGAGGTAGCGAAGGTTTCTCCCAACTGAGTTTAAACAGATATATCAAAGTCTAACTTCTCCGGAGTTAACTTCAAATATTGAACACAACTAAGTGAAATAAAAGAGTGAGTAGAACCGATATCTAACACGGTATAGATTTTGCAAGAGTTTATGACTAACATACCCGTGATAATTTTATTCAGGTTCCTCCTCACAAAAAAAAATGCTCTCTCTTAAACTATCGGCTTTGGCTTTTCTGGGACGGCCTTTGGTGCCTCCATCCTATCTGAACTTGTCTTGGGTGAACGACAAAATCGGGCTAAGTGACCTTCTCTTCCACAATTATAACATGCTTTGGATGGCATCGCGCAGTTTGGACTGATGTGCCCCTCCCCTCCGCATTTGAAGCATATGATAGGTGGTCGTTCTCCTTCCTTAACGACAGGTGCTGGTGCTGACGTATTTCCATCATTGTTGAATCTCCTCTTCTTGAAATGCCCATTCTTATTGTTTTGGCCCTGATTACCACCGAAGTGGTTACCATTTCTGGCATGTTGATTCCCTCCACGCTTGTTGTCACCGCTTCGATGACTACTTTCACTGGTATTATCATTTTGCCGGCTGCTCTCTTTTGGTTGCGTTGACTCGTTATCACGCTCCACCAACTGATCCCTATTTACAACATCTGAATACAAACATAGTTTATGAGAAATAAGATGTCGACGTATCTCCGGCTTCAAACCTCTTAAAAACATTCGCACCATTCTCTCTTCATTATCAACCAAGTGGGACGCAAACCGGGACAACTCAGCAAAGTTGGCTTCGTACTGCGACACAGTCATATTATTTTGCTCCAACTTAATAAACTCCATCTCCCTCATATGACGAATACTTTCGGGAAAGTATTTGTCATTGAACAACTCTTGGAACTTCTCCCAAGACATCTTCAGTGCGGCAGGTTGAGTACGCTTTACCGATTCCCACCAGTAATCAGCCTTTCCCCGCAACATAAAGGCGGCAAAGGGAACCTTTTGCTCCTCGGAGCATCCCAAGACATCAAATATCTTGGTGATATGCTTTATCCATATTTCAGCTATAAGTGGTTTGGGCTCTCCCTTAAACTCCGGTGGTCCCAACTCCTTGAACTGTTTAGCGATGACCATCAGAGAGTTGCCAGTGTTTCCACCTGCATTTTGGATAGAAGCCGCTCTCGCCCGTTGTTACATGAATTGCTCCTTGAACTGCTTAGCGGTGACCGTCCGAGAGTTATTTTGTTGTTGCATGAATTGCATAAAGCCTCTGACCATCTCATCATTCACCATTTCATCGGTGTTATTTTTTTCATGAGGATTATAGTCCTCTAGTTGCACATTACCCTGAGCATTGATCGTTGGTGACTCAATGGTCTCATGTGCTTCATTGATTATCTCAACATTTTCGGATGTCATTTGCAAATACTGCAACAAAACAAGGGTTAGTTAATATATAACATATTATCCATATACTCTGACCAACCAATAAAATAGGACATAAACTTAGGTAGGTCATACTAGCGAAGGAATTCCCCGTCTCTCCCCTCCTAGTTCTAATCTCACATATTAGCCAGGGATCATATCCCTAAGCTTTGATACCAACTGTGACGCCCCCAAAATTAGGTATACATCACCCATCTTGGGTCGCCACTTACATGGTACAGAATTCAAATACAACTTAATAACACAATTGTCGTGTACAATACGACAAAACATAAACTGTGAGTTTGAATACAAATATAGTCTACTAGAGATTATTCAAACTCAAAAGGAGTCCTCATTACAATTATTCTCACACTATTTAACAAAATAGTGAGGACTACTAATACTATCATCTGGTCCATCACTCGGTTCCCCGACTCGTCCCATCTATATTCTCATTTCCTGAAGAGAATAGTGAAAGAAAGGGTGAGCTCAACTAGCCCAGTAAGAAATATTATGACTAAGATAATGCAGAATAAATTATCATTAGCCTACAATAGTGTTAAACTGATAAAATATAATAAACATCAAGTTTAACTGCAGCGGAACATGCAATCCATTAGAAGAGTCAAGTAGAGAATAAAATCTACTATCTTCTATGATTTAAAAGGTTTTTCAACACTGTTATCGCTGAGACTCAGCTTAAATAATCCACATCATCGAATCACCCCTGCACTACGGCCAAGGATGTTCTTTAGTATCACGACCACAATTATCCATGCACTAAAGCCAAGAATATTTGTGTATTCATTAATGGTCATGATCATGCCAACAACTGTCCATCAATGCACTACGGGCCAATGAAACTTTTACCACATCTTTGTAACATTACGGTCATGATTACACCGAATAATCCCTGGTCATAATCATACCAAGTCCATCTATGCACTACAGGCCACATATGACTTTCAACAGAATATAAACATGAGGATGATGACAATGATATAAGAATTCAATAAAACAAGTTTAAGAATTAATTTATCCAGGAACTAATAACGTCCAAATTGTCAACATGATACTGTTTTGTGGTATAAAATTCAAGAATGATCAGAAGAATATATCCATGAAACGATACTAGATGAAGCGCAAATATCAAGGATATTCCACTAATTTCATGGAGTATAGAAGTCAAAGTTTTAACCAACTGAGTACAATAAAGAATGGAATAACAAAAGAAATCACCATGCACGCGATAGACCGCACATACAGGTTATTCCAACAGAAAAATAATAATAATGGAACCAGGTCAGGTGAAATTCACACCGACAGGATGTTCCAACAGAATAATAAAGACGGAACCAGATCCGGTGTAAAACACACAGATAGGATATTCCAACAGAATAATAAAGACGGAACCAGGTCCGGTATAAAATACACAGACAGGATGTTCGAACATAATAATAAAGACGAAACCAGGTTCGGTGTAAAACACACAGACAGGATGTTCCAGCAGAATAAAAGAAGAATGTCACCAAGTATAGGGTAGACCGCGTATACAGGTTATTCCAGCAGAATAATAAGAAATGGAATAACAACAGTTCTCTTTATGAATAAGAAAGAATAACACCCCTTACATTAGTAGGAGATTTGAATACTGCAGTAGTGTAGTAACAGAATACTCTTCTTCTTTCTCTCTTATTCTCTCTATACTTTCTCTCTCTATAGCTGAATGAATTCGTAAAAAATAATGAAGCCATATGCCTCTATTTATAGAAGATTTCTAGCTTAGCACTTGAAATGTGAAAAGGCAAGTGGCTTGACGCCTATAATGTGAAACGACAAGTGGTTCGACGCCTGTAATGTGAAACGACAAGTGGTTCGATGCCTGTAATGTGAAACGACAAGTGGTTTGACGTCTGGTAAAGGTAATTACTCTTGACGAAGGTAATTACTATTGACGAAGGTAATTACTATTGACGACGATAATTACTATTGACGAAGATAATTACTATTGACGAAGGTAATTACTATTAACAAAGGTAATTACTATTGACGACGGTAATTACTATTGACGACGGTAATTACTATTGTTGAAGGTAATTACTATTGACGAAGGTAATTACTATTGACGAGGGTAATTACTATTGACGAAGGGACTCTTAGATGATGACATATGGGCCCCCCCATAAAATAACCAAACTTACCACAACCGTCTCATAAAAGACTCTTTATATACATCAAGGATTTAATAAATATTACCACAAATCATTTTATTTTTAATCAACACATAATTAATCTTTCAGCAATTATTAATCATTTATAACTTGTCATCTCAATTATTGATTTAATAATATAACATATTATACAGATGATACTGTGACAATAATTGAATCAATACTATAAGAGATATGATGCAGCAATTACTGTAGCAATAATTGAGTATAGCTGAGTGACTTCCCACGTAAGTATCAATAATCAATACCGTGTGTTACTATGCAACCACGCGTATTACTGTACTTTTACTACCGGGTAGTTCAACAGTTTTAATGGTAACACCTCCGCCGTTATTTATAGAAAGATAATTTTGTTATTTTCTAACTACGACAATACTTCCGTTGTGGGGTCCACCAATGATTGTGCCATCGTACGAATATTCCCCGACAAAAAGAATATTTCCCGACCAAACGAATATTTTATAACAACTTGCGTACTTTGCAAAATTTATAAATACTACCCACAACTATCATTATATCAAATCCACACCATAATTTTCAAAAATATAATTCGAGAAAATTAAATATTTATTCATAAAATCCGGGGTCTCACCATTCGGACAAAAGCGGTAACTACTTTGGTGGTAATCGTGGCCGTGAGAATAAAAGGAGCGAGTCCGGAGGAGATTTCAAAAGGAGGAGGTACAACAATGATAGCGTAAAGACGTCAGCAGCAACATCAGCTGTTTCTAGGGGAGGAGAACGACCACCGGTCGTATGTTACAAATGCGGGAAAGAGGGACACATTAGCCCAAACTGCCCACAACAATCCAAGGTGTGTTATAACTGTGGAAAGGAAGGTCATATAGCTAGAGATTGTCTAGTCACGAAACCAAGTTCGACGGGGATGGTGACTCCAAAGGCTGTCCCAGACAAGTCAAAGTCGGTGGTTCCAGGAAGGGCGTTTGTCGTAACTGCACAAAACACGAGGAACCCAAACGAGGTGATCACGGGTAAGCTAATCATAAACTCTTGCGAAGTTTATACCTTATTAGATACCGGTTCTACCCATTCTTTTATTTCTCCTGCTTGTGCTCAACGTTTAAATTTGACCCCGGAGAAATTAGACTTTGACTTATCTGTTGAAACTCCGTTAGGAGAAACTTTCGTTACATCTACCGTTTATAAATCTTGCTTGATTCAATTGGGTACCATCACATTACCTGCCGACCTTATTTCGTTGAAAATTCTTGCATTTGATGTGATTTTAGGAATTGATTGGTTAACCACGCATCATGCTAAAATTGATTATTTTCGTAAGGTTGTTAGTTTTCATATTCCTAACCAACCTATTATGCGAATTCAAACAACCAAACCATTAAAGTCAATCACTGTCATTTCAAGCCATAAAGCTATTCGTTTATTGAAAAACGGATGTCAAGCTTTCTTAGCCCATGTCACGGACTTGAACAAAAACACGTTAGATTTGAATACTATTTCTATTGTTAGTGAATTTCCTGATGTATTTCCTGAAGAACTTCCCGGTCTACCCCCAGAACGTGAAGTTGATTTCTTTATTGACCTTAAACCTGGTACAAAGCCCATTTCTAAAACCCCATATCGAGTGGATCCTATTGAACTTCAGGAGTTAAAGGTCCAACTACAGGAGTTGCTGGACATCGGTTTTATTCGTCCTAGTACATCTCCTTGGGGTGCTCCTGTGTTATTCGTAAAGAAGAAAGACGGGAGTATGCGACTTTGTATTAACTACCGAGAGTTGAACCATGTCACTATCAAGAATAGGTATCCGCTACCTCGCATTGATGACCTGTTTGACCAGTTGTAAGGAGCACAATTCTTTTTAAGGATCGATCTTCGTTCTGGATATCATCATCTGAAGATTAAAACTGAGGATATTCCAAAGACTGCCTTCAGAACTCGGTACGGGCATTATGAATTCATAGTCATGTCGTTTGGATTGACTAATGCTCCTGCTGCTTTCATGGATATGATGAACCGTGTATTCAAGGAATATTTGGATCAGTTCGTTGTTGTCTTTATTGATGACATCCTCATTTATTCCAAAAGCCGTGAAGATCATGAGCACCATTTGAAGCTGGTACTGCAAAGGCTTCGTGATAACAAGCTATATGCCAAGCTGAAGAAACGCGAGTTTTGACTTGAGGAAGTAGCATTCCCTTGGCACGTGGTGTCAAAACATGGAGTATCTGTCGACCCGACGAAGATTGAAGCCATACAAAGTTGGGAGCAACCGAAGTCGGTGACTGAAGTACGTAGCTTTCTGGGCTTAGCTGGTTATTATCGGAGATTTGTGGAAGGATTTTCTCAAATCGCTACTCCGTTAATTCAGCTGACTCGTAAAGATACAAAATTCGGTTGGAGCGAGGATTGTGAGGAGAGTTTTCAAGAACTAAATAGGAGACTCATTTCGGCACCTGTTCTGACAATACCATCTAGTTCGGATGGATTTGTTATCTACAGTGATGCTTCAGGCAAAGGGTTAGGATGTGTTCTCATGCAACATGGGAAAGTCATAGCCCATGCCTTGCGACAACTCAAAGAATATGAGAGGAATTATCCTACTCATGATTTGGAGTTGGCAGCGGTCGTTTTCGCGTTGAAGATCTGGAGACACTACCTGTATGGGGAGAAAATGGAGATCTATACAGATCATAAAAGCCTCAAATATTTCTTCACCCAAAAGGAACTGAACATGCGGCAACGACGTTGGCTCGAGCTGTTGAAAGATTACGATCACACTATTCAATATCATCCTGGAAAAGCGAACGTAGTAGCTGACGCATTGAGTAGAAAATCATATGCGGGTATGAGTGCAATGTTATTAACACAAAAGTCCATTTTGTACGACTTGCAAAGGATGGAGATAGAGATGAAGGCTCCAAGTACCCACGTGATGATATCAAACATACGAGTAGAACCTACTTTAATCGATAAAGTTAAAGCTGCTCAAGCTACGGACATGGAGCTGATGCGTATGAAGAAGAAAGTGCAAGAGGGTGCTATTCCAGAAGCAAGAATCGATGAAGAATGAATACTTCGAGTTAACTCCAGACTTTGTGTTCCTAACGATTTTGACTTGAAGCATAGAATTATGATGGAGGCACACAACACACCGTTTGCAATCCATCCTGGGAGTACCAAAATGTATCACGATCTTCGGTATACATTTTGGTGGAGCAATATGAAAAGAGAGAGCGCAGAGTTTATCTCGAGGTGTTTAACTTGTCAACGTGTAAAGGCGGAGCATCAAGTACCAAAGGGTCCGTTGTAACCACTTGAGATTCCGAAGTGGAAGTGGGAACACATTACCATGGATTTCGTTACGGGTCTTCCAAAAGTTTCTCAAGGCATAGATGCGATTTGGGTTTTTGTTGATAGATTAACCAAGTCTGCCCATTTCTTGCCTATACGTGAGACTTATTCCCTTGAACATCTTGCTAGTATGTACATGAACGAGATTGTGAGATTGCATGGCATGCCAGTATCCATAGTTTCGGATCGTGACCCAAGATTCACTTCACGATTTTGGGTTAGCTTGCAGAAAGCTATGGGCACGGATTTACGATTCAGTTCTGCATACCATCCTCAAACGGACAGACAATCAGAGAGGACTATTCAAACTCTTGAAGATCTATTAAGACTCTGTGTCCTAGATCTCAAAGGGAGTTGGGATAAGTACCTACCATTGGTGGAATTCTCCTACAACAACAGTTATCAGGCGAGCATAGGTGTGGCTCCATTCGAGGCGTTATATGGAAGAAAATGTCGTTCTCCAGTATGCTGGGACGAGGTGGGTGAAGCAACATTGTTGGGACCAGAGTTGGTACGCATGACTACAGAGAAGATCCAAACGATTCGACAACGTATACAAACGGCACAGGATCGACAAAAGAGTTATGCGGATCTTCATCGGAAGGACGTAGAATTTAATATTGGAGATCATGTACTGTTACGTGTTGCACCATGGAAGGGAGTTACAAGATTTAGGAAGAGATGAAAGCTCAATCCACGATTTGTTGGTCCATTTGAAATTCTTGACCGAATAGGAAATGTGGCCTATAGACTCGCATTACCTCCAAGCATGTCTCGTGTTCATAATATTTTTTACATATCTGTGCTTCGTAAATATGTGAAAGACCCGAACCACATTATTGAGTTAGAACCGGACGAGATAGCCGAAGATTTAACATACGAGGAGGTACCTATTAAGATATTGGATAGGAAAGAGCATGTCCTACGTACGAAGATTATACCACAAGTTAAGGTTTTGTGGAGAAATCATGCTATTGAAGAAATGACCTGGGAGTTAGAATCATAAATGAAAACGAGGTATCCTCACCTTTTCGAAACACCAGGTACGTACGCCAATTTCGAGGACGAAATTTCATATGGAGGGGAGGTTATAAGACCCCAACTTATTAATGAATAAAATCAAATTTTCTCTACTTATTATTATGAATAATAAAGTGTTAATTGATATAATATTTTGGTTATGGGTGAAATGTGCAAAATTTACAAAATAAACAAGTGGTTATAAAATATTCGTTTGGTCGTGGAATATTCTTTCTGTCGGGGAATATTCGTACGATGGCACAGCTATCTGTGGGCCCCATAATGGAAAACGGTCGGGGAAAGATAACGACAAAAATTAAGTTTTTATAAATAATGGCGTAGTTGTTACCATTAACACTGTTGGAATACCTGGTGGTTAAAAATACAGTAATACGCGTGGTTGCACAGTAGCACACGAATTGCACAGTATTTTTGAATTATTGATTCTTACGAAGGAAGACACTACTCAATAATTGTTACAGTAGTTACTGTTCAATATTTTATTTTATTGATTCAATAATTGCTGCGTTGATATTTTATATTATTGTTGTTTCAATAATTGTTACTGCACAGTATTTTCCATTATCAGATCAATAATTTATATTATTTGAATAATATTATTAGATAACATTATTGGCAATGTCAAGAAAGTTCTGTCTAATAAGAGGTTTGGTCACCTAATTGCGCGCCAGTAAGGAGAAATCCTTATTGGAAAGCCCCCTCTTTCCTGGAAACGGCCTGGTTGTCATAAATGTGATTCTGTAATATTATTTATGAATAATTAATTATTGATTCATATGATAAGAAAATATTTATTTTATGTGGATATAAATGTTGGATATATTTATTATGGTTAAAAATGAAGGAGTTAATGTTGAGGTTTTTATCAGTATTTTTGTTGGAATGGAGGTATTAAAAATCAGGGTTTTTGAGATATTTTGCAGGGGTTATAATTTTTAATCCGACCGTTGGATCGTGGTAATTTTTGGATATGTTATACATATATAAGTTGAGTATATGTCCCCAAATTTTGAACCGTTAAAAATGAACGTATGATTTATTATGAATTTTACGAGATGACTGGTTCAGAAATTGTTAAATTTTCGGAGTTTATCATTTTGGTGGAAAATTCTAGAATTGGTGGGCCCCACTCTTGGTTGGTGAAGAAATGTGGTGAGATTTTTATTCAAATGTGGTAGGCTTGAATAGTAGCAGGTAAAGTCATTAGGTTACAGGTTAAGTCTGCTTCGGCGTGCTAACAATTTCTTATAAATAGAGGGCTAAGTTAGAATTAAAAATCACACCAAAAATAAGTTTTCTCTCTTTCTCTCTCTAGATTATTGAGTGTATTTTGTGAGTATTTTGATACTTTGAGAGTTGTTATTCAGCACAAGTTTCATTCAGCCTCATATCCGCTATTCAGTTAGAAGTACGGTTATTTTGAGGTAAAGGATGTTATTTTCTTCCTAATGATATTATTCTTTCAATATCATTATGCCGAAATATTGATCTGAAGTTTTTATCAAATTTGGAACTTTTTGATGTCGGGGTTACTATTCATGTATACGACACTATTCACGAATGTTAGTTCCCAGATGGCACAATAGATCTAGAAGGGGGGTTGAATAGATCCTTTTTCTTTTCAAAATACTTTTCGGGTTTATGATGTATTGTTCATATTAGAGTAAATGACAAACATAGAATTTTTTCAAGCACAGCGGAATAAGTAAAAGATTCCGCTTCATTGATATATTTATAATCATTCATACATTGTTCATTAGTTTAGTTTAGTTGTAAGCAGTTAAAACATACATAGCAGTTATAGCAGTTATAGACATAATGTAAATGACATAATGTAAAAGACACAAGGGGTTTTAAGTGGTTCAGAGACTCAAGCTCCTAATCCACTCTTCTGCTTTCAACTAGCAGGATTTCCACTAAGGAAGGGCAGCACCCTGAATCTCTACGATTCCTTCAAGGCCAGCAGCCTTGGAACTTCAGTTCACTAAGAACTCTTCAAGGCCAGCAGCCTTGGGACTCCTCTAGTTCCCTAGGAACTCTTCAAACCCAGCAGGCTTGGAACTTCGTTTAGTCCCTCTAGACAAGGACCCTTTGGCCCTGCTTTGTTTAGTCCCTCCGAACAAGGACCTCTCAGGCCCTGCTTCATTTAGTCCCTATGGACAAGGACCCCTCAGGCCCTGGCTTTGTTGAGTTGTTTGTTTGTTGTTGTTGGAGTCGGTGCTGAGCTGCTAAGATGTCTTCATGCTCTGATCATCTTCTATCTATAGCAGCTTAGCTTGATCATCCTTGAAGAGCAGTTGAGTGTTGCATGATGCTCAGCTTCTCAAGTTGCTCAACTACTCCGGATGACCCCTTGATGAACTGCCTTGAAGATCTTTCTCCTTGGTACTTGATGGCTGCACATGAGAGGCTTCTAGGATGACTGTAAGCTCTTCTGCAAGGTACTTAGAAGCTTCCTCATGCTTGACACCAAGATGGCTTTTGTGATCTCCCTTCTTGCTACTAGATGCCTTCCCATGATGGACTTTCTAACGACCCCAAAATAGGTCCATTCCATCCAACCCATTCTGAGTCGCCAAATACATGGAACAGAAAATAACTACAACTTTATTACAACAATTGTCGTACAAAATACAACAACACATATGCTGTGAGTTTGGATACAAATATATATCAAATGTGACACATGTCCCAACCGTGGACAGCACCTCACAATGACACCTTACATAAAGGTATAGTCAAAAACTGTTTTAGAAATTAGAATATTTGGGAAATGCTCAAGGAAACCTTCGTACATGGGAGGCCATGCTTCTAGGTTATGATAGACATCATATGGCCACAGAATTATCCTTGGTTGACCGAATAGACATCTTGTATGATAGTGGCAAAACACCCTTCCAATGTTGGGTTCGCCTCCCCCTATACGATTCACCAAATATAACTCCTAAAAGATGTATACAACACACTTGTCTATACTGTTAGGGAGAACTCCACAGCTAGAGACCACCGTTCTATTCCCTTGTTACCCCCGTTCGACCCAGCTACACTTTTATTACCTGAAAGGAATTGTGAAGCAAAAGGGTGAGCACAACTAGCTCAGTAAAGAATATCATGACTAAAGATAATTAAATTATCAATAGCCTTCATCAATAATAAATCAGAGATTTAGAACATATGGTAGATGATAAAAATTTCAACCATAGTTGCAGCGGAATGAGCAATCCATTAGAAGAGTCAAATAGACCATAAAATCTATTAACTTCACCATGTTAAAAGTCCACCAACAATGTTTTATCCCTGTAACATCATTCAACAATTCCTGTCCGCAATCACGTCTATAACTCATAATCGTAATTGTAGTTCTAAATTCCTTTTCTCATTCAGGACAAAGATAATTTTCATCACCCATCTTTACCTGAAACATCAAAGATCATGGTTACACCAAATCACATTTCATGTTCATAATCATACTAATAACTTCATCTTTGCACTACGGCCAAAGATATTCATTTGTATCTCCAGTTGGTCATGTTCATCTCAACACCTGTTCATCTTTGCACTACAGGCCAAAGATATTCAACAACTGGTCATCTTTGCATTACGAGCCAAAGATATTCATCAACAACTCATCTTTGCACTACAGGCCAAAGATATTCCTCAACACTTCATATTTGCACTACAAGCCAAATATATTCATATCTCAAAGAAATATAATCATTTTAGAATTTATATAAACAATAATTATAACCATGTTGATCAATTCACCTTTGCACTTAAGCTTAAGATATTCAATTATAAATTCAATGGTCATGATCATACCAGTCAACAATTCAACTTTACACTACTGGCCAAAGAGAACTCATAGTCATGATCATACCAAAAATATACCCATCTTTACACTCAAGTCAAAGAGAAATGAATATCAGGGTTATAAAAATGTTATATATGATAATAAAAACAATATAATCAATACATAGTTTTAACCTCCAGAGTAATATTCATAAATTAACTATAATTTGGTTAGAAAAAGAAACTAATTTTGTCATGAATAGTACCCGTGAATAGTAACTCGTGAATAATAACTCGTGAATAGTAACTCCGATTCAAAAAGGTAGAAATTTCATAATAAAATACATACCAGTATTTCGGTATAATGATATTGAAAGAATAATATTTCTTAAGCTTATAAACAATTTACTTAAATTGTTTACATTTTACTAAATAATGTATTTAATCATCCTAAAATGCCAAACTTATAAGATTTCATCACCAATAACCAAAAATCCTCATCAAAAATCTGCATATAACTCATATATGATATTCAAGCCATAAAATCATATTTTCCAATTTTTTTACTTCATATAACGTATTTAATTCATTTACTCATAATTAGACCATTTTCATGAAAAATACCAAATCAGTTCCAAAAATATTTCTTTTCTGGGATTTAGCAGAATATAGTCCCATATTGAACATATATTTTTCTCAGAATTTTTAAAATTCATTTACTATTTTTCATATGGCCAAAACCACCGAATATTTAGATATTTATCATAAATTATACTTTTATCTAAAAATTCTGAAATTCACAGAGTATACTTCTATCATATACATGTACTCCCAATAAAAATTTCATCAATTTTGGAGTTAACCACAAGGAATTATAAGCGGTTACTTTTAAAATAGTCTTTTCTCGTAAAATTCATAACTCTTAATCTATACATCCAAAAATCGCCATTTTTAGACACAATCAATAAAACTCATCAAAATATCATTTTAAATTTTTTTAGAATTTTCTGAAGGACGGAAGAAATACGAACTGAAAAACATAATAACCCTTAAAATCCCTTACCTCAAAAGAGCAGTACTTCTGACCGGACGAAAAGTCAAAGCAAACTTGCACTGAATAGCAACTCTCAAAGTATCTAAATACTCACTAGAATATGCTTGACAATATAGAGAGAAATAAAACTTGTTTCTGTTGTGATTTTTAATTCTAACATAAGCTTCTATTTATAGGAAAATGCTAGAATGCCAAAGGAGACTAAAATAATATAATAATATTATTTCTTTTCTTCCTTCTACACCACTTCACCAACCAAGCCACCATCAGCCATCAACATGCCAACTTTAAACAAAAATCAGCTCACATGTTTTCAACAACCAAAGTGGGTCCCACCCATAATTTAATAAAAATTATTTTATTTTCTGAAACTTCAATAATTCATAGAAAATATCCCGGTTATCAGAAAAATACAAATCTCAAAACGTTTTATAGGAAATTTAATTCTCTACAACTTTGCAGAAGAAAGTTTTTCCAAATTCCAGACCGAAAATATCCGAAATCCACAAACGGATGATTTTAAACATCGTTTCAACAACTTTTAAAATTCATAACAAATCATGCGTTAATCTTCAACGGTTCAAATTTGTGGACATATACTCAACTCATATATGTATAACATATCCAAAAATTACAACGATCCAACGGTCAGATCAAAATTATAACTCATGCAATAGAGCTTTAAGAACACCGATTTGATCTTTTAATACCTCCAATCCGACAAAATACTGAATAAATACCTCAACATTAATTCATTCATTTATAACCACATAAATAAATCCATCATTTATATCCACATCAAATAAATATTTGCTTATCATATAAATCAATAATTAATTATTCACAAATAATATTACAGAATCACAATTATGACAACCAGGCCGTTCCCAGGAAAGAGGGGGCTTGCCAATAAGGATTTCTCCTTACTGGCGCGCAATTAGGTGATCAAACCTCTCCTTGACAGAACTTTCTAGACATTGCCAATAATGCTATCTAATAATATTATTCAAATAATATGAATTATTGATCTGATAATGGAGATACTGTGTAGTGACAATTATTGAAACAACAATAATATCAAATATCAACGCAACAATTATTGATTCAATAAAATAAAATATTGAACAGTAATTACTGTAACAATTATTGAGTAGTGCCTTCTTACGCAAGGATCAATAATTCAAAAATACTGTGTAAAACCGTGTGCTACTGTGCAACCACGCGTATTACTGTATTTTAACCACCGGGTATTCCAACAGTGTTAACGGTAGCAATTACGCCGTTATTTATAAAAACTCAAATTTATCGTTTTCTTCATCCGACAATTATTCTGTTATGGGGCCCACAAATAGCTGCGCCGTCGTACGAATATTCCCCGACAGAAAGAATATTTCACGACCAAACGAATATTCCCCGACAATAATGAATACTTTATAACCACTTGCATATTTTAAAAAAAAAATTCATATATCACCATTAACTTTAAGTTTTATCAATTTAACCATTTACTGAATAGAAAAATTGAATACTTTTATTTCATAAAATTCGGGGTCTTACAGACTTGCTAAGCTGACTGTAGGCTCTTCTCTAATGTACTTAGAGCCTTCCCATGATGGACATCCAGATGACATGATGCTCTCCTTTCTCTCGGCAGTTCAGAACACTCTTCATGTAGTAGAACTCTCACTTCTACATAGTAGAACTCACACTTCTACTTCTTTGTTGATCTGACTTCTGAGTGTTCTTGGTGGATCGTAGAGTGAGCCTCTGGACTCACTATCACTTGATTCGATCAGTCCACCTTCTCTCCAAAAACTCACAACTCCAGCAACCTTTGATCTTTGAAGCTCTTCTACATTTATACATCTTCCCAATCCTTCCGTTGGAAAGTAGCCGTTGGAAGCTATTCAAATGTCTTCACAGATCTCGAGTTGCTTAAGGTAGACTGCTTGATGTGACATGTCATACTTTTTCTGACTCTGCGGTCTACTGTTTCACCTGCCCTGTCAGATATATCACTTTACTGTCTTGGGCAGATTGAAGACTTTATTACTCCTGATTTCTAGATCAGAGGTTGTCATTTTGCATCGATGCTCTCAATAAACACTTGTCCAAATACTACCCTTCAGATTGAACCGTTGCCACTGCTTCAGTCTTCAGGTATTCGAACTCTACGATTCTGATGCACGTCTTCAAGGACCTGATCGTAGTGTCTTGTTGAGTGTTGCTCATTGACTGGTAGAGTTAACACTACGATCTGGAAGAGTGTTGATTGGATCGTCACCTTAGAACACCTCTTCCTTGTATTGTGCAGTGCTTCAATACTTCTGTTTGCTTTGACTGTTCTCAGATACTGATGGCCTAATTCCTTGCTTCTGGTCCCCTTCTGAGTATCAAGACATCTCAGATTTGTGGTGCGTCCAGCTTACTTTCTCCTTGTGATCTCCCGTTCACTTATCATCAATGATCTGACCCACACTTAATCACTTTAGCCTTGCTCTTCAGAGGCTGACCAGTATCTCGGTTCACCTTCCATCAGTTCCTTCTTTGTTTAGCAAACACTACGATCTTGGTTGCTTCTAAGATCGTTGTCTTCTGTCCTTTTGACAGCTACTGCATCAGCTGACTTTTCCTTAGTCAGCTGCTGAAGTTTCCATTGGGTCTCCTTGTGGAAGACTTCATCACGAATGACTTATCAACCCAATCTTGATGCTGATTGGATTGTTGCTTAGTTCTTCTGCTAGCCTGTATACCATTCATTGAGTGCTCTCTGGTTCCCTTACTGTGGATTGCATCTTTGCAGTGCCAACCAGAGGCTTCGTACCTTTGGATATTCTGGGAGTGCTCATTTGTTGAGAATCGTATCTGCTCTACGATTCTGTCTTAGCATTGTGATCACTTCTGTCGGCGTCGTAGTTCTGCACTCTACGATTCAGCTTTGGCTGTGCAGACACTACGATCCCGAGATATAGTCCTGCACTCTACGATTCAGCTTTGGCTTTGCAGACATTACGATCTGGGATGTAGTCCTGCACTCTACGATTCAGCTTTGGCTTTGCAGACACTACGATTTCGAGATCAGATCTTGACACTCTACGATTCTGCCTTGTTTGTTGTCTTCATCTGATCTTGTCTGACTACGATCTCTGCACTCATCCAGTGGACTCTACGATCTCAGAGTGTAGTCTACGATCCATGTCTTGGCTTTGGCATCGCTAGACTCTACCACTCTGAGCGTAGTGTTCTTTTCATACTTGGCTTTGGCAGATGATCGTTCGGCTTATAGACAGGCTGTCTCTACGATTCTGAACATGACTTCCTCAGCACACTACGATCCCGAGGAAGCTCTTCTCGACACACTACGATCCTTCTTCGTTTCCCCTGGAAGTCTACGAACTCCGAGATCTCACTATCTTGCATACTCCTATTCTGCCTCGATAGCTCCCGAGTTATCTTTGACTCTCCTGGCAGACTACGACTTCTGGTGCAGTGCTCGACGATCAGACAGGCCTATCTATTACAATATACGATCAACCTAACATGCTTGATCTTTCTATATTTATAGTCCTTGTACATCATTTCTTTTTAAGGATTTTACAAAGCTATTTTGCTTATGTAGGATCAACCTAATATATTTGATCAATTCATTCTAAGTCCTTGTACACATATTTCTATTATCTATCAAGGGACTTTACAGCTTTTCTTCATGCAAGCATACTTGCATATTATTCATTCATATATATATATATATATATATATATATATATATATATATATATCATAATCAAATCATATATAAATAGGAATAGCACTCACATGCTTATTCCTGACAATGAATACGGCACTATTCACCGAAAAATAAAATTTTCTTCTTTTTGTCCAAGTTGTCTATTATGGTTACTTTCTTTGATTGTATCCATGTTTTGATCTTTATTTTTGAATTCTGCTTCAAAACGGGTTATTCTGGAGTATTATTGAACTTGGATAAACTGTAATACGAATCCCTAATATTTGTCATTTTGTTTCACTGGATTCATTTTCTTTAAAATATTTTTCATCATCCTCAGTCCTAAATGATGATATAAATGAATATCTTTGGCCTGTAGTGCAAAGATGAATGATTACCTAATGAATATCTTTGGCCCGTAGTGCAAAGATGAACAGGTGTTGAGATGAACATGATCAACTGATAATACAAATGAATATCTTTGGCCTGTAGTGCAAAGATGAATATTTGATTCAAAATGAATATTGATTGTTGTTACATGGATAAAATATTGATGATGGATTTTTAAATCTTAGAAGATAGTAGAACTCATTCTCTACTTGACTCTTCTAATGGATTATTATTTTCGCTGCAGTTGTTGATCAAAAACTTGTTGTCGATTATATTCTATTAGATTTTTCCTTGTTGAATACTAATGATAATTTGTTGTATATTATCTTAGTCATAATATTCTTTACTGGGCTAGTTGAGCTCACCCTTTTTGTTCCATTTTTCTCAGGAGGCGAGAATTTAGCGGGAACTAGTCGGGGTGCGTAATGAGGTTTTCAGTCAGTGGTGTTAGCAGTCTTGATAATAATTATAATAAAGACTCCTTTTGAGTTTGTATAATTTCTAGTAGAGAGTATTTGTATTCAAACTCACAGTATTGGGTTGTTGTATTTTACACAATAATTGTATTAATGAAGTTGTAGTTGTTTCTGTACCAAGTTTTTGGCGACTCATAATGGGTGATGTATACCTATTTTGGGGGCGTCACATATATTATATGATATATTATTCATATATGCAAAGTTTGTTGACAATTGGGGCAAGAAAGAAAATCAGATCACGGGAGTGTATCCCGTGAGATTTGTAACGCATGCTATATATATATATATATATATATATATATATATATATATATATATATATATATATATATATATATATATATATATTTAATATATTTTATTTAAAAGATTTTGCTTTAAATATGGATCGTCAGATTAAAGTAAATCAATCTGGACCGTTCATGAGTTAGTTACTATGCATTCCATTCTTCTATAAATAGAAGCTCATTCCTTCATTATTTTCTTACGAATTCACTGAACCTCTAGAGAGAGAAATTATAAGAGCAGTTATAGAAAAGTATCCTGCTTCTTCCCCACTCTTATATTCAGTTTATTTTACGGTAAGAGATATTATTTCTTTTGTATTCATGAAGAGAACTTCTGTTATTCCATTCTTTATTATTCTGTTGGAATAACCTGTATACGCGGTCCACCCTATACTTGGTGACATTCTTCTATTATTCTGTTGGAACATCCTGTCTGTGTGTTTTACACCGGACCTGGTTCCGTCTTTATTATTCTGTTGAAACATCCTGTCTGTGCATTTTACGCCGGACCTGGTTCCGTCTTTATTATTCTGTTGGAATATCTTGTCTGTGCGTTTTACGCCGGACCTGATTCCGTCTTTTTTATTTTGTTAGAATATCCTGTCTGACCGTAATGTTACAAATGATGTGGTAAAAGTCCTCATTGGCCCGTAGTGCATTGATGGACAGTTGTTGGCATGATCATGACCATTAATGAATACACAAATATTCTTGGCCCGTAGTGCATGGATAATTGTGGTCGTGATACTAAAGAATATCCTTGGCCGTAGTGCAGGGGTGATTCGATGATGTGGATTATTTATTAAGCTGAGTCCCAGCGATAAAAGTGATGAAAAACCTTTTAAATCATAAAAGATAGTAGATTTTATTCTCTACTTGACTCTTTTAATGGATTGCTTGTTCCGCTGCAGTTAAACTTGATGTCTATTATATTTTATCAGTTTAACATTGTTGGAGACTAATGATAATTTATTCTTCATTATCTTAGTCATAATATTTCTTACTGGGCTAGTTGAGTTCACCCTTTCTTTCACTGTTCTCTTCAGGAAATGAGAATATAGCTGGGACGAGTCGGGGAACGGAGTGATGGTCAAGAGGATAGCATTAGTAGTCCTCACTATTCTGTGAAATAGTGTGATAATAATTATAATGAGGACTCCTTTTGAGTTTGTATAATCTCTAGTAGATAATATTTGTATTCAAACTCATAGTTTATGTTTTGTCGTATTGTACACGACAGTTATATTAGTAAGTTGTATTTGAATTTTGTACCATGTATCTGGCAACCCAAGATGGGTGATGTATACCTAATTTTGGGGGCGTCACATATGCGGTAAAATAGAATAAATTAAAGTGAGATTTTTTTTTAACTTATATATGTATGTATGTATGGAAATTTTTTGTAATATAACATAACTATTTTAATAATTATTTAGATTTGGTTTAGCTCAATTATAACTCGATGCGACTCAATTCCACGAGGATTGATTAAGCTAGACCATAGAATGGGTTTGCTCTCTTCTTCTTTGCACTTCATAGTCCACAACAAACCAAATCTTCTCTTAACCCATTTGAATCACACCTTTGTTCTTGTTGATCCAATGACCAAGAAATAGCACTTTCGTCCGTTTCACATACGACCTTTTTTCGTGCTACAACTGTAACACAGGGTTCCAAACCTCCAGTTAGTTACTATTATAAACGATTATGTCATCAAGATTTTCTTTGTAAAAGTATTTGAGGTAATGGTTTGAGCTATCTATTCAAGTGTGGAACAAAACCTGAATTAGGATGATATTCTACTATATATGTACATTATGGAGTCTTCACTCCATGTTGAAAGTTGTTTGGTCTTCAATTAAACCTAAAGTGTTAGATTGTTTCTTCTTATTTATTTCAAAGGGGAATGAAGAAAAGAGAGGAGGAACGTAATTTGTTGGAGTTTTTTTTGTTGATAATTCGTTTTCTCAAGTTAGTTATAAGAATCATTGCGTAAAAGAGAATGAAGATCAAAGCCATAGATTAAGTTACATAATTTAAGTTATAAAGAGGAAAAATTTATTTCCTGAGTGTGTTGCTTAGTGGATTAGATTCCTATTTTTTTTTCATTATTAATTTTCATATCTAATTAGTTTTTTTTCAATTTTAACTAATTAAATTCTCCATTCCAATTTTAATTTGTCTGAAATACATATGAAGAATCATAATAGAAAATGTATTAGTCCAAGTTTTCAATTGACACTGTACGACTACTTGTGTAATGCTTATGCTACTTTTGATGTTGTGCAACCATGCTACTTGAATGTTAGTGTGTAAAGTTTAATTTTATTAGCAACAATAATTTATGATTGTTTGGGTGCGCATGTGATTTATAATTTATGAATAACCATAAATTTTATGTTATTGAGACATATTTTAAGTCTTATTATGAATACTTTGTGCCAAATGATTACATTTAACTAGTGAAATTTGACCATAAATTAAGATAGCGACGACCATCATATACTTTCTCTGTTACAACTTTTATTGGATTAATTTTAAATTAATAAAATTGATTATAAGAAAATTTCATTTTTCAAATTAATTTAATTCATTTAATTTTTAAAATAAAAAATTATATAACTAGTAGTCTAGTTAGATTATTTATAATTTTCATTATTGTACGACCAAAGTTAATTTAATTTATATTTATTTTAAATTTAAAAATATCTTATTTTTACATCAAAAAATTAGTATTCATCTTCTATTACGCAACAAAGGTAGTTTATTTTTAGTTTAAATTTTAGACTTTATAATTAAAAACTATAAAGGAATGAAAAGAATGTTGAGCCTAGGGCTGAGCAAGTAACCAAATTGGAACCGAAACCGCACAAATTAAAACCGCACCAACGGTTCCGGCATATGTTGCGGATTTAGGTTGGTTGAATAACCAAATTTATGGTTCCGGTTTGGTTACTAGCCAAAACCGCAACCATAAAACCGAAATCGCACCATATGTGTGTATGTATGTATTCACCATTCACCGCGCATGCTGCTGAATTTGGGAGAAGTGAGTTTGGCACTATCTTGTGTAGCTTAATTAGTATCTCTCGTCCAACCGTAGTAGTACTTGGTTGTTTAATTTTACATAAGAATATGCACTTCTTAATGATGAAGGTGAGCATTGTACAATGAAATCAACTCAAAATTACTATACTAGTTTTTTTATTTTTTATTGTACGTACTTGTTTTCCTCTCATTGATGACATTTTCCCCCTATTTTATTTATGTATGTATAGGTGTGCAAACATTATGGATGGAACATGGAACATAACTTTTTGGCATTCATATAAGTGTTGATAAGACTGAGAAAAGTCTCGCACCTACTCCTGCATTCAAGAAATTAAAAGACACGCACAGAGGTTAATTGCTCATTTTGTATTTTGATTTAGAAAATATTCCACAGTTTCCATGTAATGAAGAAGTTGTTGCAGAAAAAAATTACATTTTAGATAGTTTATAGTTTTCATTGTTATATTTGTCTACATTAATGAACTTATATCAATTTCGAAAACAGAGAACTTATTTTATATCAATCGTTGTTTCAATTGGTTTTGGAACCGAAACCGCACCAAATAAAACTGCACCATACTTTTAAAACCGCACCGCACCAATCATAAGCGATTTCATGTGCGATTTTGAATTTATCAAACCGCACCTAAACGGTTTCGAATACGATTTCGACTTCAAACCGCACCATGCTCGTTCCTAGTTGAACCCGATGATAATACCTATGAGAAGGAATAAGGACAAAATGGGGGATTGAATGTTTGGGCGTATTTTAATTTTGTGTATATATATAGAGATAAAATTACATATGTAAACGGGCTCAGTCGAACGAAAACATTTCCTCTATCTAAAGTTATTGTTATGGAGGCAGCAGTCGGTGATGAATCTCAATCAGCCGTGGCGGCACCTTCAGCTGAACCACCTCTACCGCCGTCTGCGGAAGATGAAGAAGACGAGCAAGAAGAAACAAATAATGAAGAGGAAATATTGGTTTCAAAGGCACAGACACTTATGGACAAGATCACCTCCTCTCCTGATAATCCTAACCCAAATGTCCTCCATGCCCTAGCCTCCATTCTTGAATCCCAAGAATCTAGGTTCCCCTCCCCCTTATCTCCCTATCTCTCCTCGTCTTCATATGTACACAGATGTATTATGTATGAATGAATATACATACAGGCATGATATATATGTATATATATATATGTGTGTGTGTGTGTGTGTGTGTGTGTAATATATATACACACACATACCCAGTATGTAATAGTGATTTTATGATATGAAATGGGTCATCGAGGTGGATAACTGGGTTTTGATTGATTAGTATTTGTAAGGATTGAGATAGTGTTGTTTGGGTTTCTGTTTACAGAACAAAGAAGAAGAAATTACAGTGTAAAAATTTAGCTAAAGAGAAAGGGGAAAAAACAGATAAAATCTTCCATTCATTGCTTGCCTCAACTGGACTTCAGTACCCCCATTTATAGTAGGGAAGTGTACAACTGCTGCATCTAATTTAGGGTAAAAGAGAATACACGAATTTTATATTGCACGAGGAGAGCACGTGGGCTATGTAAAAAGAAAGAAAATAAAGATAATTGATACTCTTAGCTGAGATGATGGCACATGAAAACTGACTCCCTTTCGTAACAAAGCCTCCCCCTCTAAGAATCCTTGTCCTCAAGGATGAAAATTGGGAAATTTCTGATGAATCAAGGAGGCATCCTCCCAAGTGGAATCTGTCGGAATATTGCTGGACCATTGGATTAAGTATTGAACTATAGCAGCGTTGTTCCTCTTCACCATCCTGCGCTCAAGCACTGCAAGAGGTTCAACCAAAAGCTGTCCCTCATCCCCTACTGGTGGCAAGGTTACCTTAGCTATATTTGCACCACCCAGTTTTTTTTTGAGGAGTGACACATGGAAAACTGGGTGAATTAGGCTACCTGCAGGAAGGTCTAATTTATAGGCCACTGCTCCAACCTTTTCCGTAATCTGAAACGGCCCATAAAATCGTGGGGCAAGCTTGAAATCCCGACGCATAGAAATACTTGCCTGCCTATATGGTTGCAAGCGAAGGTATACCCAATCCCCGGGAATGAATTCACGCTCAGTTCTATGCTTATCAGCCTGAAATTTCATTCTTTGTTGGGAGTTGGTTAGGTTGTCTTTGAGAATAGACAACCATAGAGTTCTGTCTTTAAGGAAGGTACGGACTTATTCCAGTTTAGGGGTCTCGGCAGCCTGTAGAGTCATCATTGGTGGTGGGTACCCAAACAAGGCTTGGAAAGGAGAGACCTTAAGAGTATTGTGGTAATTGGTGTTATATCACCATTGTGCTAGGCTGAGCCAATGTCTCCATTTCTTTGGTTTTTGACTAGTAGCACATCTCAAATATGTCTCCAGACATCTGTTCAATCTTTCGGTTTGGCCGTCGGTTTGGGGATGATAAGAAGTGCTAAAATTCAGCTGTGTTACTATGTACCCAATAACTTGAACAACTCCCTCCAAAACTGACTAAGGAACAAAGGGTCTCGATCACTTGCAATGGTTTGGGGAATGCCATGGAGTTTGGCAATGTTATCTAGAAACAGTTGGGCTAGGATTTTAGCTTCAATAGGGTGTTGCAGGGGAATGAAATGCCCAAACTTAGTAAACCTATCCACGATGACCCAAATGATAGTATAGCCTTCAGATTTTGGGAGTCCAGTTATGAAGTCCATGGATATGTCTTGCCAGGCTCCGTTTGGAATTGGAAGTTGCTGTAGCAGACCTGGGGTTGCCACGTTTTCAGTCTTGTGTTTTTGGCAAATGTCACATTGTTGTACGTAGCTTTGGATGTCTGTCCTTATATTTGGCCAGTAGAAGTATAGAGAGACTCTCCTGTAGGTGCCAGTGATTCCGGAGTGTCCGCCAAGCCCGGTTGAATTAAGTTGTTCAATAATTCTTGTTTTCAAGTTGCTATTTCTGCCCACATAAATTCGTTGGTTGTGCCGCAAGAGCCCGTTGTCCAGGGAAAAGGGTGGGTTGCTGGACTTGTCAATACTGAGCTGAGTAATCAACTTCTCAGCTTCCTTGTCTCCTTCTAAACTTACTATAACTTCTTTCATCCATTCAGGCTGTATAATTGTGACTGCCGCACAACTGCTTTCCACTTCTTGTTGTCTAGAGAGGGCATCTGCTGCCCTATTTTCGCTTCCCTTCTTATGTATAATTGAATAATCAAAGCCCAACATCCTTGTTATCCATTTTTGTTGGAGGGTATTTGTAATTTTCTGCTCAAGTAAATACTTGAGACTTTGATGATCTGTTTTAATGACAAATGGGTATCCCATAAGACAGTGTTTCCATTTCTGGACAGCAAAGAGTATTGCATACATTTCCTTTTCATAAGTAGACCATCCGAGCTGTTTTGGACCAAAAGATTTGCTGAGATAAGCAAGTGGATGTCCCTCTTGCATTAGACCGGCCCCAATCCCAAAGTGACAAGCATCCGTTTCCAGAGTGAATGGAATACTGAAATTAGGTAGGGCAAACACTGGTGTGCAACACATGGCTGCCTTGAGATGGTTAAAAGCTTGCTCCGCTGAGGAGTTCCACTGGAAAGCCCCCTTCTGTAATAAGTCAGTGAGTGGCTTACAAATAATCCCATAGTTCTTTACAAAACGTCGGTAATACCCAGTAAGCCCAAGGAAGCCTCTCAATGCCCTTAGGGTAGTGGGCCCGGGCCAATTCTGCATATTTTCTATCTTTGCTTTGTCCGCCGAGACACCTGCTGCAGAGATGATGTGACCCAAGTATTCCAGCTCAGTTTGACCGAAGACGCATTTACTCCATTTTGCCAAGAGTTGGTGTTGCTGCAAGAGACTTAGAGTAATCCGTAAATGTTCAAGGTGTTCTGCTTCACTTGAGCTGTAAATTAGAATGTCATCGAAGAAAACTAGTATAGACTTCCGTAAGTACGGCTTGAAAATTTCGTTCATTAACCCTTGAAAAGTGGCTGGAGCATTTGAGAGCCCAAAAGGCATAACTAAAAATTCGAATAAGCCTTGGTGGGTTCGAAACGCTGTTTTATACACATCCTTTGCAGCCACTCGAATCTGGTGATATCCCGCTCGCAAGTCTATTTTAGAATAAATTTTGGAGCCATGTAACTCATCGATCAACTCCTCAATGATAGGGATAGGAAATTTATCCTTGACTGTTATAGCATTAAGACCCCTATAGTCTACACAAAATCTCCAGCTTCCATCCCTTTTTTTGACTAAAATAACAGGTGCAGCAAAAGGGCTATTGCTGGGTTGTATAATTCCCGAGTTCAGCATTTCTTCTACCAATTTTTCAATCTCTTGTTTTTGGATGTGAGGATACCTGTAGCTCCTTAGATTCACAGGCTCACTGCCTTGTTTAAGGGGTATGTGATGATCTTGTGGTCTGGTAGGTGGCAGCTCTTTTGGTTCACCAAAAACTGTTGAAAAATCCTGAATTACCTCGTCGAGCCATGGAGGGACCTTAGTAGTATCCTGGCCTCTGTTGAAGGTCACTATAGCAGCAAGCATGGGCTCATTTTTCTTGATTAATTTTTCTAGTGATTTGTGGGACATCATCTTCAATGTGGGAGTGGTGTTGGTCGGGTTACAGCTGGTGAGTTTCACTATTTCTGTACCCTTTGAGAAGCTGAGATGCTGTTTAGAGAAATCAAATATAACTAGGCCCAGTGTTTGTAACCATTGTACGCCTAACACTGCATCATAACCTCCCAATTCAATTATCCTCATTTCAGTTTTAAACTTGTGACCTTGCAATTCCCAAGGAAAGTCCTTACACTTGACATGGCTGTAAATTTTGGTGCCATCTGCTACAGAAACAGGAAAAGCATCGGTGGGTTCTAGTTGGCAGTTTGTTCTCTTTGCAGCCGCTACATCGAGGAAATTGTGGGTGCTACCTGTGTATATTAATATATTGATTGGGCAACTTCTGCTATACCCTTGTAACACCAATGTTC
The DNA here is from genome assembly GCA_016801055.1 of Panax notoginseng. Lineage (NCBI taxonomy): Eukaryota > Viridiplantae > Streptophyta > Magnoliopsida > Apiales > Araliaceae > Panax > Panax notoginseng. Next base: position 2,003,534 of record CM029021.1, on the reverse strand, counting down.
GCCCATGTATGTTTCCAGATACAGCATGAAGGGAGATTCTCATTTCATCCTCCAAATTGGAGTTGTCCTCTTCAACCTCCATGGGTTCCGAATGAGCATCCACCATTTCGTCCTCACCTCCAATTAATGCATAGACCTGCTTGTTAGGACATTTATGGCCCAGAGTATATTTTTCATCGCATGTATAACAAAGGCCTTTCATTCTCCTATCTTGTGCCTCACTTCGGGTATAACTTCTATAGGATTGAGGGTTGGATTTGGTAATGCTCTGGGTAGGGATTGGGAATTTACTGGAGGCAGTTTGCTGGTTATTGAAGTTGGAGTTGGAGAAAGAGCTGGGGAAGCTAGTGGGCTGAGGTAAGGAAGTAGTTCTGGGGTAAGTTTTGTTTGTTGTGGATATGACCTTATTTCTTATCCCAACGGTGGACTCATGGAGTTTGGACAAAGAATAGGCCAAGGAAAGATCTGTAGGAAACGAGGTTTGCACCATGTTTCGTATTTCTTCTTTTAATCCTCCTACATAATGATCCACGTGGTCTTGTTTAGTCCAGTTACCATTTCGCAACTGCATCACTCCCTTTAGTTTCTCAAATATCTCTTTATATTGTTGGACGAAGCCAGTTTGCCTTAATTCCTTGAATTCCCACAACACATTTTCATGAGGCAATGGACTGAACCGTACCGAGATTTCACTAAGGAATTCATTCCACGACATAAGGGGTTTACCAGCCTGTTCAGAACGATACCATAAACTAGCAACCCCATCTAAATGGATTGAAGCAATGATTACCTTCTGCATGTCATCCATAGGACTCATCAAAAAATAAGAGTGACATTTACAGATCCAATCCTAGACATCGGTCCCATCAAACCTAGGGAAATCGATTTTTGGTTTATAACCATGATGGTTGGAACCGTAGTATGGAACAGTTGGTGTAAAATGAGGAGCCGAGAAGAGGGGATTACCGAGAGGAGGGAAATGATGTATCGGAGGCCTGATCTGACTTGACCCACCAAATTGGTAATTGAATCCAGTTCCCTTCATTCCGAATTCCGGCGTTACTGGTACCTTGGGATCCAACCCATTTACAGAGGCCTCTTCATCGTCGACCACCCTATCTTTGTCCTTAGAAAGCCTAGAGACTTGCAGAGTTAATTGGGCTAGAGTCGATTGCACCTCCGCAAGAGTTCCCTGTATCGATCCCACCGTTTCATCTATATGCTTCCGAAGGTCCTCGGTAGATTTCATTAATTCCTCATGTGGTCGCATCATGGAGGCGGAGGATCGGTAGCTTTGATACCACTTGTAAGGATTGAGATAGTGTTGTTTGGGTTTCTGTTTACAGAACAAAGAAGAAGAAGAAGAAATTACAGTGCAAAAATTTAGCTAAAGAGAAAGGGGAAAAAACAGATAAAATATTCCATTCATTGCTTGCCTCAACTGGACTTCAGTACCCCCATTTATAGTAGGGAAGTGTACAACTGCTGCATCTAATTTAGGGTAAAAGAGAATACACGAATTTTATATTGCACGAGGAGAGCACGTGGGCTATGTAAAAATAAAGATAATTGATACTCTTAGCTGAGATGGCACATGAAAACTGACTCCCTTTCGTAACAGTATTACACCAATTAAGATTAAGTTTTGGCTTAACAGAAAGGAATATGTAATTGGGGTCTGTGTTATGTAGGACACCAATTAGCCTACTGTGTCTTTTGAAATAGTTTAAACACCTTTTAATGTATTTTTTTTATTTTATTTTTGTTTTTGGATGCAGATACATGGAAGAGACGTGTTATTCCAATTTGAATAATGGTCGCGTTTCTCATAACATTGGCCGGTTGGGAAATTTGATCCGGGTAATCTATATTCGCTTTTGGATTTTATGCCCTTATTATTTGATTAATTATTTTAATATATATTTACTTGTGAACTTCCTGAATTGTTTGTTCCTTGAGTGAAGATGCTAGTTCTCAATTTTTGAGTTAATTACCCGTAACAATCCATTGGCGCCCTGAAACTTCTGTGATTATTTTTGCAGGAGAATGATGAATTTTTTGAATTAATATCTTCAAAGTTTCTGTCAGAATCTAGATATCCAATGTCTGTCCAGGCAGCTGCTCTAAGGGTTCTTTTCAGCTGTTCGTTGACATGGATGGTGTGATAGTTACTTAAGTTTATTTGATTTGATTATCTTTTAACACATTTAAGGATCACTTCATTGAAGTTTTATTTGAATACAGTACCCCCATGTTTTTGAAGAAGATGTTTTGGAGAACATTAAAGGCTGGGTGATGAATGACAACACTAGGTCTTCTGGTGAAGATCATAACTGGAAGCATGACTCTGGAAGAAGGAAATCCTCAGACTCTGTTTTATTTTATCTGCGTTACATATTCTTTTAAAATTTTGGTTTGATGACTTGCAGTGGTGGTCAAGTAGTGGAAGATGTGTTAACATCTGGATTATCAGCCAAGCTGATGCGATATCTTCGTGTCCGGGCTCTAGGGGAGACAAATACAAGTCAAAAGGATGTTAACTATTTAACAGAGAGTAAACTTGCATCGGCAACTAGTTGCATAAGAGGTAAAGAAGAAGTTCGGAGTAGGTTCAGGCAAGTTTCAGGGACTTCTCAATTGGATGCTCCGAGGATAGTAGAGGACATATATTTAGACGAACATGTTACTGAAAAGGATCCTGATATAAACATCAGTAGGCAGGCATGTGAACCCTGGATTGATGGCAGAGAACCACGTGATGATTTAGCTGAAGATGATAATTATGAGGCAGATGCAGAAGGTGGTAATAGATGGCATGGTTTACGTGATGGGAAGATAAAGTTTTTAGAGAGAAATGGTCAGGGCAGGCCATTAAGAGAGGAAGATTTGGATGATAGTGTCAGAGAAGACTCTTCAAGGCGTAGGGAAAACCGTGGATGGGCAAAATCTAGAGGAAAAGGGAGGGTTAATGAAGATGCTATGGAGAATGAACATTGTTTGACCTCTCCAGGGACCGGAAGAGGACAGGAGCGGAGCGCCAAGGACGGGTTTAATAAGAAATCTAGATTTGGTAAGGGTACCAGATGTAAAGAAATGTTTGGGGACGATTGGTGCTGATAGTTTTGCTGTGGAAAGAGATGATAATGATGACTGCTTCCAAGAATGCAGAGTTGGCTCCAAGGATATCTTGGATCTGGTGAAGAAAGCAGTCAGAGCTGCAGAAACTGAAGCAAGGGGAGCTGCTGCTCCTCCAGAAGCCATCAAAGCTGCTGGCGATTCCGCTGCTGAAGTTGTTAAATCTGCTGCATTGGAGGTGAGTAAACCAGCTTTTTTCTTGCCTTCACTTTTTTAGGGTCTGTCCCTTTGGTAACACTTTTATGAAGTATGCTCTATAAGTAAAAACTTAATACATGATTCAAAATCGCGGCGGTTTAGGTTGCAGAAGTTTTTTTTTTATTGGGCTTCGGTTTTGGCTTCTTCGAGCTATACACACTGTTATTTTCAAAGTTATTTATTTATTACTTATTAGTATTATTTTTAATTGGTTGGTATGCTAGTAAACATATTTATTATTACTTCTTCTATTTCACAAAAGGAGTCCTATTGTTTGACAATATTATTATTATTATTACTCCCTTTGTTCTACAAATAAATTTCATTTGTTGATTTTCTGTTACATCATTATTTTATCTTGATTTCTCTGTTACGCCGTTATTTCTCCTTGATTTCTCCATTATACCCTTATTTATCCTTGATTTCTCCGTTATACTGTTATTTTTTTTCGTTACTGTGAAATTCCATCTATATGCTACTTTACACTGGTAATGCTTGAAATTACAACTTTCTATCGGATCAGTGAGCAACAAAATCAAACCAATCCACCAAGATTTCGGAAACTCGGCTGATACTTTGAACCATGAGTCGTAATGCAACCAAATTCTTTTAGAATTTCTTTTTTACTTGGAAGTTGTAGAAGACTATCTAAAGTATGTCTAGTAAATTATTTATAGAGCTCAATTTTAAAAGATAAATATACATATGAAAAAAGTATTAAGGAATAAATATAAATTCATAAATGATTTCAAACTTAAAGGATAAATATCAATGGTGAATGGAAGAAACAAAAACTTCTAAAGATCAATGTTCTAAAAGGCGTTGGGCGAGAGGCGGGCGGCCGTAGGGGCCTAGGCGGGATTTTTATTGTAAGTCAATTTTAATATTTTATCTTACATTTATCCAAAAAAACCAATAATATAAAGCAAAACAATCTATAATAAAGATAATAAAGACATTTACTTAAAATTCAAACACATATCCATATTGCTAATGTCAAAGTTCAAACACAAACATACAATTGTTCAAAGTTCAAACATGTTTTTAACGTATTAGTGCAATTGGGCCTAGGTGAGGCGCCAGGGAGCTTAGCGCCTAGGCGGGAATTTTTAGAACACTGCTAAAGATACAAAATTTAGGAGGAGAAAGAGAGGGAGAGATTGAGATAATTAAAATGTTGTCTAGAAGAAAATTTATTTTTACATATAGAGAGTTCGGAGATGAGAGAGATTTTGTATTTGATGCGCATTGAAAGATGATCGGCAGATGACATTTCTAAATTTTAATCCAAGGAGTGAGAGCAGCCACAATGCATAGAGAGCAGTGTGTTGAGGGAGGAGAGTGAGAGAGAATGGAGGGTGAAGCACTTTGGGCTTTTGAGAGAATAGAGGCTGGAGAGAGAGGAACAACTAAGAGTTGGGCTGGATTGGCGAATTTGTTCTGGAAGACTGGAAGTAACAACACAAGAGAATATACATGGAAACAGTACTTTATGCGTTTGAAAAGTAGTATGTAAATTCAAAAAAATTATTTATTTTTTCAATATTTAAAATTTGTCTCCTGTAATACAACCAGTTACAAAAACTACCTTTTTACTCTTTTATGTAAAAAAAATTTACTTAGAAAAATCTTTGCTAAATGAATACTTAATTATATGTATATATTGTATTCAACTTTAATTCTTAGTTTTGTGTTTTTACGTATTAGGAATTCAGAAGGACAAATGATGAAGAAGCTGCAGTTTTGGCTGCATCTAGGGCTGCATCTACAGTCATCGATGCTGCTAATGCAATTGAAGTCTCTCGGTTGGTAATTTTATTTGAATATGGGAAGTGCTTGAGTATATTATTTTGACCCGGAATAGTTGGTATAACATGATCTATGTGTTTGTGTCATGCTGGTGCTAGGATTTCAAGTGGTGTGGATGAGGATTCAGTGAATACGAAAGGAATAGAACCAAAAGTAAATGAAGAAGTTCACGAGTTTTTCATTCTGGACAGTGAATCCTTGGCAAAACTCAGAGAGAAGTTTTGCATTCAGTGTCTTGAGATACTGGGGGAATATGTTGAGGTTCTTGGCCCTGTTCTGCATGAAAAGGGTGTTGACGTTTGTCTTGCGTTGTTGCAACGAAGTTCCAGACATAAAGAGGCATCAAGGGTCTCCGTGCTTGTGCCTGATGTGCTAAAACTAATCTGTGCTTTGGCTGCTCACAGGAAATTTGCTGCCGTTTTTGTGGATCGCGGTGGCATGCAAAAACTTCTTGCTGTCCCAAGAGTTGGCCAGACATTCTTTGGTCTGTCTTCATGCTTATTTACAATTGGTTCGCTCCAGGTACTGGAATGCAGTGGTATTAGTTTCTTAATAGATTGTTATATTTTGTCTTTCCCGTCACCTTTCTTTATCTTGTTCTGTTTCAAAACCGTATATCTTCGTATATATGTTCTACTGAGTCTAACTTTAGAATGGTCTTTTAGGCAATAATGGAACGTGTATGTGTGCTCCCTTCAGATGTTGTTTCTCAGGTGATTGAGTTAGCTCTTCAACTTCTCGAGTGTCCCCAGGATCAAGCCAGAAAAAATGCAGCTTTATTTTTTGCTGCAGCATTTGTCTTCAGAGGAGTATTGGATTCTTTTGATGCTCAGGGCGGTTTACAGAAACTACTGAATCTTTTACATGATGCTGCTTCAGTAAGATCTGGGGTTAATTCTGCTGCACGGGGACAATCTTCTTCAGGATCGCTTCGAAATGATCGATCTCCCCCAGAAGTATTAACCTCTTCTGAGAAGCAGATAGCTTACCACACCTGTGTTGCATTGCGACAATATTTCCGAGCACATCTCCTCTTGCTTGTGGATTCAATCCGCCCAAATAAAAACAATCGAAGTGCGGCACGAAATATTCCAAGTGCTAGGGCAGCCTACAAGCCACTTGATATTAGTAACGAGGCTATGGATGCAGTATTTCGGCAGATTCAGAAGGATCGGAAGCCTGGTCCTGCATTTGCGAGAGCTCGTTGGCCTGCAGTTGACAAGTTCTTAAATTCAAATGGGCATATCACAATGTTGGAGTTTTGTCAGGTCTGGGTTTGAATTTCTCTTCATGTTTTTGTTTTAATCATGACTTGTTTCCTCTGCTATATATATAACTCTTGCTTTGTTTGTAGGCTCCACCCGTTGAACGTTACTTGCACGACTTGCTTCAATATGCGTTGGGTGTTCTGCACATTGTTACATTAGTACCCTACAGCCGCAAACTAATAGTGAATGCTACTCTGAGCAATGATCGTGTAGGGATAGCAGTCATTTTGGATGCAGCAAATGGTGCTGGTTATGTTGAACCTGAGGTAAAGGTTCTTGTAAACTTTTGGCTTTATTTTGTTGGATCCCACAACCGGACCTTTAGTGCAATTATTATGCTTCCAGTCTCACCTGATACCGGCTTATGTCTGATAGCTATTTATCTTAATTTGCCAGATTATTCAGCCAGCACTTAGTTTACTGGTAAATCTTGTTTGTCCTCCACCATCAATCAGTAATAAACCACCTCTACTTACTCAAGGTCAACAATCTATAGTCCAAACTTCAAATGGTCCTACGGTGGAAATGAGGGACAGAAATGCAGAACGGAATATCACAGACCGAACCGTTCACATGCCCAGCCAGAATGAACTGAAAGAGCGGAATGCGGATATGAGTGGCATAGAACGGGTCAGCTCGGCGGTATTCAGCACAACATCTTCTAGTAATACTTCACAAACACCTGCGTCAATAGTAACTTCGGGATTAGTTGGAGATCGTAGAATTTCCTTGGGTGCTGGAGCAGGTTGTGCTGGCCTTGCTGCACAACTTGAGCAAGGATACCACCAAGCGAGAGAGGCTGTCCGTGCAACAATGGCATCAAGGTTCTTCTTCAGCTGCTCCAACCACGCGCTGTTACACCTCCTGGTGCCCTTGATTGTCTTCGGGCTCTCGCATGCCGAGTTCTGCTTGGTTTATCAAGAGATGATACTATTGCACACATATTAACGAGGCTTCAGGTAAATGACTTTCAAACTTCATTCATTTTGGAGATTGAACATAGGTCATTACTTTGTATTATTAATACATAGCATATATATATAGATAGAGTGTGTTCTTATTAATAAAGAATTCCGTTCTGGAGATGAGCTTTGAGCTAATATTTTGCTACTGCTTTGATGTCTACAGTTAAATAACTTAATTGTAACCATCTTCATTATTTCTTTTACAATATCCCGTGGGACAAAATTTTGTCAAGAAATGGGATAAGAAGGGGCTGAGTGAGGAGGGAAAAAAGGGGGGACCTCACTCTGTAAAATTTAATTACCCGAAAGGCGGTGTAGAAATATAGAAGCCTTAAAATAAATGATTAAATAAATGCAAAACTGTCCCAAAGTTCCACACTTTTGTCATTTTTGGTCATGAAGTTAAAAAATTTCAAATGGGTCCATCTAGCTGTCAGAATTTCCCTTTATACGTTGTCTAATACATATTATATTATTTAATTGATATTTGTACTTGTAAAAATAAATAAGTTTTTAAAATTAAAAATCCATTCCGCCAAAGCAATGCCCAGAGACTCCCATTCCCCCAACATCAAATTATATAGCTTAGAAGTTATCTCTTTGGCTGATTGTTAACTGTTAAGAACCTTGTAAGTACTTCTATTGAAGGGGTCAGAGACTTGGCTACCTAATTAATGTTAGCGCAGGGTGCATTCCCCTAATTAGACATGCACAATATATGCATCATTGTCTTTTACTGAACTTCAACTAAATATTTCAAAACTTTGACTACCATAATACCATTTCTTGAAATACTCAGACATATAAAGATCAAATAAAATATTCACAACTGATAATAAGCCTAATGAACCTAACAATAGTGTATGTCTAGGAATTTGTGGGCGGGTTGTACTCGACATAAAAGGACTTTGACATAAAAAGAACATTACTAGAAGCAATTAGTCCATGGCAATGCAAATATGTTAGAATTGATTAGCAATACATTCAAAAACCCATTTTCCTTAAGTTGGTATGTTGTTTGTCTTTTATAATCCTCAAATGCTTGGAACATAGTTGTTAAACTGTTAAAGAAGCAAAAAAGGCGCCTGCCGCCTAGGCATAAGGTAAGGCGAGACGCACCTCTAGGGCCTTGTCTTATCTTGGCTAGGGCATGACACGTTGAAAGTGGCATGCGACTTTTGGGCCTAGGCTTGAGGTACATGTCACAATTAAGGCATGTCTTATTGAAGCTTCTAAAACAAGACTTCAAGTAATTATTTTTTCAAATTTTTTTCTTTCCTTTTTTTTCTTCCTTCGGTTTTTGCTTATTCTTTTTTATTCTTCCTTAGTTTTTCCTTACAATTTTTCCTTCTATTTTTTTCCTGGATAACATTCCTTCCTTTGCTCTTTTTCTTCCTTTGTTTTTCTTCTTTCTTATGCTTTATTATGTATTTATGCCATATATTGTCAATCTATTCAGTACATGCTTTACTGTAACAAATGTGACACCACATAAGTACAATCCATTATTTAAGGTTGAGCACCTTAGTTCGGTGAGAGGCGCACATTGCCTTGCGCATCAGTTTCGGGGAGACCTTTGCACCTTGGTGTGCCTTTTGCCTTTAATAATTGTAGTTCTGAATATATAATACCTGATATCCAAATTTTCTTACTAAGTTGCGTTGTTTATTAGTTAATAGTGTTAACTAGTCATTTGTTGAATATGATGACTAGCTTGATCTTCTCTAAGCAATCATTAAATTTTTGCTTAGTCAAAATAGAGGGATTAGTGGAAGATTAGTTAAGCTAATTAGAATTAATTAGTGTTAATACTTGATTAAGGAATGGGGCAGGCTTACTTGAAAATGGCACATATCACATCTTTTGATAACTGGCTAATGATGAATAAAAATTTGTAGCTCCAACAAAATCAACATATTCGTGTAAATCTTTATACTCGTAATCCTTTTGAATTGATTTTTCTTCTTGTTGCTTCATAAGAGCAATATTAATCATCCCCATTTGGAATACTCCCAAATCTAAAAAAATAGTAACAATCAAGATAATATTGTGCTATTATCAATTTTACCATGAGTGGCCATGAACAAATAAGGGGTTTACTAATACGAATTCTTGATTGTTGCAGTCCTTCCCACCAATTCCTTGGTATGTCTTCAAGCTTGTTTACTACAAACGCAACATTATTATCATTTGGGATCAACAAATAGTTAAAATAATTATCTAAGTCATCATCTACCCAATCATCGATAAAGTATTTAAAGTCCCGATATCTTCAATAGCTATTAAACTCTTTAATGTCTTCATAATCAATTTTTGAAAGGCAGAAAGTTATCCAAGTCCCAATATGGTCTTTCCGCTTGAGAATAAAAATGCATATGGAATTGTTCGCACTTCACACGAGGGTGACTAGCTTCGTTTTTGTTATCTTCCATACCACGATACTAAAGAATTATGGTACCAACTGATGCAAGGCGGAAGTGGCTAGGGGCTAGATATCGTTCTAGTGCAGCCACAACCTACATAGGTAAAATAACCCAAGAATCCGTTAATCCGCTAAATGCCCATGATGAAACCATAAGGAAAATAGAATTCTAGAATCCACTAAAGACGGGGAAAAGAAACCCAAAGATATTTTCTATTTATCAAAAGATGTATTGCAATCAACATTAAAGACCTTTCTATAGTAAAGGTCTATTACAATTAAAAAGGTAAATTCAAATAAAAAATAATGATATAATCAGGTCCCTATTATTCCTTTATTATAGCCCAAAAATAGCCCTAGAATATCCTAATCACTATAATTTAGAAAATTATAAATAACATTACTTTATAAAATAATACAAAATATCTCCCTCCATCAAATACTACCTCCATCCCAATTCACTTGGCAAACTTCAACTTTCATGGTCAAATTGACCATTTTTAAAATTAATGATTGAGCGTAATTATTAAATTTTTGGAATGACGGAAGTTGGGATTAATATCAAATTCTATGTACTTTACTATGATTATAGTCCCTTCGCCAAGATTTTAGAAAAAGAAAAAGATATTTTGATTGTAAAAATGGTCAATTTGACCCTACTAACTCAACTTTGTCAAATAAACATAATATAACATGCATGTTTATTTGTGTGTTCTTGTTTAGATTGAATACAACTATTTAGATGTGGTAAGATTTCATATTAACTGTTGTTTGATAGCTAGTTAGTTTTAGATGTGCCATTTGGTTCTTAGCAGGACCTTTCCTTTATAGGAACTTGCTAGTTTTTCCATTGATCTTGAACTGTTTTTGGTAGTTGGATTTCTATTCTTTGATATGGCCTTAACTTGCTTCTTCTTTTTTCCCCTTGAAAAAGCGCCTTTACTTGCTTACAGCTATTATGTGGGTTGGTAAATTGGACTCGTATTTCCTTTCTAGTCGGTTAGGAAAAAAATAGGCATCATCGAACCATTTCGCTATTTTTAGGTTACAGTTGAGAAGATGAGGATCTTCATGGTGGTTTGGTTTTAGGATCTTTATGAGATTTATTTAGAAGCTTCCTTCTAAAGGATCAATTTGTAAGATGATTTGAAGTGAATTCCAAAATCTTTTTTTAGATTTTTTTTAGCTCTGTTTAAGTTAATACTTATTTTCCTTTTACTGAACGAGTATGGTTTTTTCTTATGTGATATTTTTTCTTGTTTTATATATAGCGATACTTTGACTTTGTAGTTGTCAAGAGTTCTGGTAGTGTGGATATAGGTTGTGACTTATGACTTCGTGTCTGACCTGAACTTACTGTTTCAGGTTGGGAAAAAACTATAGAAACTTATTCGAGATTTGGGTGGCCAGGCACCTGCAAGTGAGCAGGGCAGATGGCAAGCAGAACTTGCTCAGGTTGCTATTGAGCTTATTGAGGTAAAGAATCATTGCTTATGATTGCATATATTCTTGCAGGCTGGAAACATGTTTGCGCTTATCATAGTTTCGATGTATTGTGAATCGAAAACCCCTGTATAATGTCATATATGTCATGTATTGTATCGTGAATCGTATCGTAAAATACAGAAACATTACATGAAATAATAATAATGATATTTATTTACATTGTCAACACAATTTATGACTTGATATAGTCCAACAAAATGCTAAGTCTTCAAGTGTATTAATTAAAAATTACAAAACATATTAATTAAAAACACATTAAATATTAAGTGTATTAATTTATTTAATTATAAGTTACAAACAAATTGTAATAAGACAATAGTATATGGGCGGACTAGGGAACTGCACTTGATTAGGGCCCGAGTTGAAATCACAATTTGCAAACATCTAGGCTAGTGCGGAATTGAAATCCGTTGAATACTCCATGAAAGAATCTAGTCGTAGAGCCACTTGATTAATGCGTCTTGCTTGGTGGCGTGATTCCTGAAGAAGCCCATATACTAACTCCTCAAGTGATCGTGACTGCCTAGATGTGGAAGTCCGATGTGGTGGCTCGGATGGTTCTTCAGTAACAGTCGAACTGACAGCAACAATAAAGTCGGCACACCTAGGATGAGAGATGTCGTCGTCCCACACCTTATAGCGGTTGATTGTTGATCTATTAATGCCTTGGGTGGCTGAAGAACTTCATCGTCACTCAATGTGACCTTCGCCCGTTTACATAACTCACGTGGGTGTTGCTCTAAAATCCTCTCTTGGCAACTGAATGAATGAGATTCGGCCTTTTTGCCCTGTTTTACGTGTAGTAAATTTCTTGGAAATCCATAAAAAAGAGTTAAAAGTTTTTAATTGAACTACTTGATTAAGTAAGATCGTTCTGTTACTCGAACAACTGAATCTTGACTTGGTGGGTATAGGAACACTGCGCATAAAACCGAGAGCCTTTGGCTAAAAGAAAACATAGCATACGTTTTTGAAAATGATCTAATTTATTCGATTGACAATGACACTTTTTGACAGGTTACCGCCTGCCTGTTTTAAAGTGAACCAGATTATCAAATACTATCTTTATTGAAATCTACATGCTAGGATTGATGTTTGGTATAATTATATATTAATCTAAACTTTTTTTCAACTTCTTCCTGTAATGGTGATGTATATAATATATATTTAATAAAATCAAAAAATTTAAGCTCCCTATAGTTCCCTTGTAAAATGTGACACCTGATAGCTTATAATTATGAAGAAGTGGTTGATGCATTTGATTAACCTACAAATTAATTAGAGAAAAATATATTGACTTCCCCTGTAGATAACCATAATAACAATCACCACTCTAGTTTTTCAAGTAACAGTCAGTACTTTTCAAGACTATAATATGTAACATTCATTACCCCTAGTGTGGTTGACCAACTAATATTCAAAATTATTTTTAATATAATGTCTAATATACCCTTCAAGTTATAATGTTTAATATATCCACTAAATATAAATTTGTATATTATAATTTGTGCAATAATAAATAACATATTTCTCAAAAAGTAATAAATATTTATTTTATCATGAAAACAAAGTCACACTTTTTGCTAATTAAATTTTTTAAAGATTAAAATTTACGTAATATACATTCAAATATATTTTTTGTAATTAAAAAATTAAAATTTTAATAAGCATAAAAGTACAAATTAATGCATATATAATTATTTTTTCCAAATATTAAAATTTACGTAAAATAAACTTATTATTAAATAATGAATCTTATTATTCATATAAAAAAGTATTGAAAATTATATTAATTATTTTTCTCAAATATTAAACTAAACATAAGTAACTCTTAAGCATAATTATTTACAATAAAAATGACAAATATTATTACTCAAAAAAGGAAAATACATTAAAAAAATCTTTTAATAAGATAAAAGTAGTAATAAATATTATTATATTTTATTTAATTAAATATTGTATAAAAACAACACCAATTGTTTTCTAAAAAATGTAATTAAAATCATAAACATCCCAATTTTGACATACTTAAGAAAATTTAAGATATAAAAATCAATATGAAACTAAGAATTCAAATAATAATTTTTGTTGTTAAACACCAAAAACTAAACTATTAACATACTCAATCACTTTAATTAGAAAACCTCCATTAACAATTTAATTTAAAATACTTAATATTTGTATCACTTATCCAAAAATGTGTTAATTAAATTAAATTATTTGAATTAGATAGTCTTAATTACAAATAAAATTATAATTAAAATTTAATGTATTAAAAAAGAATAATTAAACATATATATATATATATATAATATAATTCAAGAATTAAAATTTTATAACATACAAAGATAAATATATAATTTTATCTATTTAGTCAACCCTAAAAACTTGCAAAGTACTAACTGTTACTTAAAAAACTAGAGGGGAGGTGAGTGTTAATTATTATAGAGTCGTACTTTATGTCCGCAAATAATGACCTATTGATAAAAAATAAAGTGATAAATAAATTAAATTGGATTCTTTTTCCCTTGATTGTTTTATTTTCCTACATGGAGTGAGAGTTGGTGTCATTCTTTGTTGGACATCCAAATTAGTGAACTGAGAGACAAAAAGAGGTTACACCGATCAAAGTACTCCCTCCGTACCATAATACAAGAATTGTATAGTATTAAATATAGTATTATTGTCATATACTTATCTCATACTCTCTAACTCTCATTTGTAATATTTTCCCATGTGGGGGTAATTTTGAAAAGATTGTGGTTAATTCTTGTAGATTATATGAAACATCAAATAATTTGGGACAAATGAAATCATCTAAAACATTATACTCCCTCCGTCCCTTTTATAGCCATATTCGATTGTTTTTGTGACATTTCTCCTTTTTATGCCATAATTTCTCTTTTTTTAGGTCTGAAACTGTTACATTACGTCGAGTTGTCGAAATTTCATTGAAAAATTACTCTTTACTTGAATAAGTTCTAATTTTGCGATTCGTGCCAAGGTTGTGGTTATCCGGCCGATACTCGCCGATACGCCAATAGCCGAAACTTTGAACCACACTTGTGAATATCAATTGCTTTTGTCATGTTTGGAAGTAGTTGATTGGTGACTCTATGCTTTCAGAAGAATAAGGTTTGCGTTAATTGGACAGAAGAAACATATACATATTGTTAACATTATTTGTGTAAGCACATGTTTTGGATGCATGCACATGTATTTCTTACCTAGTCTGTAGAAGTGCGTGAAAACTATGTTGACCACTTAAAACACTCCTATGGGCGACTTGAGAAATGAGTAAACTTCGTGTGAAAGATGCATGATGCTAAATCTGCTTTGATGAATTGTCATTATGCTTTCATCTTTTGATGGAAATATATATCGTAACTGTCAAAATGCACTTCAGAAGTTGTCTTTTAACTGGTGAAAGAAGCAGTCATTACTAGTAATATTACAAAATACCATTGTTACTATCCTGAGTAAGCTTGAAATATCTGGGCAATGTTTATTGTCATCGTTGGTAATAATCCATGCGACGGAGGCCTGCCCACTCTGAACTGCACTTCAAAAAATTTGGTAGTAGTTGGCATACGTAGTTAAAAAAGAAAAAAAATTGACTTTGTTACCCTGCATTCTATCCTGTCCTATCGTCTTTCAAAGCATGAGTTTTGATGTTGGAATTATTTTTAATGAATTCTAGATAGTAACTAGTTCCGGGCGTGCAAGTACATTAGCAGCTACTGATGCTGCTACACCTACTTTGAGGCGCATAGAGAGAGCTGCTATAGCTGCTGCCACTCCTATTACTTACCATTCCAGGTACTTGGTGATTTATTGATCCTGAGAATAGATGCAGTCACTTCCTACTCTTCAATTGATTTGTTTTTTTGTCCCCCTGCTGTAACATGTGTTTGCACTTTTCATATTCAGGGAACTTCTACTCCTTATCCATGAACATCTACAAGCATCTGGTTTGGTAACAACTGCAGCTTCACTTTTGAAGGAGGCTCAATTGATGCCTTTGCCATCATTAGCACCTCCTTCATCTGTAGCACATCAAGCCTCTGGACAGGAAATCCATCACCACAAATTCAATGGCCTTCTGGGCGCACATCCTGTGGATTTTTTTTCTGAAAAATCGAATTTTACCTTGCGGGATGAAGATTCCAGTGTGAAGTATTATTCAGCAGTTTGTTCCTCAAAAAAGAAACCATTGGTTTTCTCATCTGCTCTTGGTTCACAATCAAAAAATCAGCCCCTATCTCAAGATTCCGACCCTCCATCTTGCAGTAAATTGAACAATACTTCAAAAAAGTCATCCGGCCCTGCAGACACACCAGATTCTCCATCAATATCTGCAATAAGACCTATTGCTGATGCAGAAATTCATTTAAAAACTCCAATTGTATTACCAATGAAGCGCAAGTTGTCCGACACAAAGGATACTGGGCCATTGCCATTGAATAAACGACTCATGACCAGTGAGCATGGATTTCGGTCTCCAGTTTGTCTGACACCTAATATTGTTCGTAAAGGCAGTCTACTAACCGATGCAAATGTGTTTTACACACCAAGTTATTCGTTGAATGATAATCACGGGCGATTAGTACAACTTGATAACTTGGAGGATAGCCACAATAACAACAATTTGGGTCAAGTGACACCTTCACTTCAACATGGTCTTTTAAATGATCCACAACCCACCAACACAGAAAGGTTAACTTTGGACTCTCTTGTTATTCAGTATCTGAAGAACCAGCATCGCCAATGCCCGGCTCCTATTACCACATTACCACCTCTCTCTCTTCTGCACCCACATGTCTGTCCTGAATCAAGGCAAAGCATTGGTGCACCATCAAATGTGACTGCCCGGCTTACTACACGGGAGTATAGAAGTACTTATGGTGGAATCCATGGAAGTCGCAGGGATCGTCAATTTGTGTATAATAGATTTAGACCATGGCGTACTTGTCGGGATGATGGTGGTGCCCTTTTGATGTGCATGACTTTTCTTGGAGATTCCTCTCGGATTGTTGTTGGTTGTCATTCTGGGGAGCTTAAAGTTTTTGACTCTGACAACAGCAACATGTTGGAGAGCTGTACTAGCCACCAATATCCTTTGACTATTGTTCAGTCATATTTCCATGGAGACACCCAATTGATTCTCTCTTCAAGCTCCCATGATGTTCGATTGTGGGATGCACCTTCAGTTTCAGCTGGACCTAGGCATTCATTTGAAGGGTGCAAAGCTGCAAGGTTGAGTAATTCTGGGAGCAGATTTGCAGCGTTATCACTGGAGTTAACACAAAGAGAAATTCTGTTGTATGATATACAGACATGCAATTTGGATTTTAAGCTTACGGACACGTCCTCAAGTCCATCGGGTCGGGGAAATATATATTCCCTCGTTCACTTTAGCCCTTCAGACACTATGTTGCTTTGGAATGGTGTCTTAATTAGGGACTCGGGAGCCCCGCCCTGTACATCACTTTGATCAGTTTACAGACTATGGTGGTGGCGGTTTCCATCCTGCTGGGAATGAGGTATAGTGAACCTGCTTACTAATATGTATAATATAGATTTGCATGTGGTCAAGTATTTATTACTTTTTTTTAATAAAAATGTTCTTTTCAGGTGATTATAAACTCAGAAGTATGGGATCTTCGGAAGTTGAGGCTTCTTCGAAGTGTGCCTTCGTTGGACCAAACAGTGATAACTTTCAATGCTAGTGGAGATGTAATATATGCTACACTGAGAAGAAATATAGATGATGTTACTTCAGCACTAAATACCCGACGAGTCAAGCATCCCCTTTATTCTGCTTTCCGCACTGTGGATGTTGTCAACTACTCTGACATTGCTACTATTCCTGTAGATCGTCGTGTACTCAACATTGCAACTGAGCCAACTGATTCTTTTGTTGGGTTGGTTACAATGGATGACCCAGATGAAATGTATTCTTCAGCTAGAGTTTATGAAATTGGTTGTCGGAGACTGACTGATGATGATTCTGATCTTGATGATGCCGAGACTGAGGAGGATGAAGACGATGATGAAGACCTAGATGAGGATTCATTAATGCAAACCAATGGGGAGGGTGAAACCGATGGGGATGATATGAGCAATGATGATGACAGCGTGAGCGAGCTTGGCGATGATGAAGATGAAGAAGATGGGGATTTCATGATGGATGACATAGACTTCGATGGTGGAGCTGGAGTGTTGGAGATCGTGAGTGAGGAAGATGACGACGACGATGACAGCCAGTTAGTTGAATCTCTTGGTAGTGGGGATGAGGACGATTTTGTAGGTGCATTCTAAATGTTATTGTATTAGTTTCTAAGTAAATCAAGTTGTATCAATAGTATTCACATTATATAATTATTAGTTTATGAATTTTAGGCGAGGAATGATGATTAGTCTAATTTTTGAGGAAGCTTGAGTTTGCATAATCAACATCATGAAAAGAGTGTATATGTTTCTTTACTCCAATCATCTCACAGACATTTGTCTGTATGGCTGCAGTTTCAAATATACCTCATCCCCCTCCCGGAACTCTCTTTCGGTTCAAACACGAGCTTCGGAAATGGTTGTGTTATTTTTAACAGTTTCATGTATGCTACAAATATATTACATAATTAGAACTTATTAGGCAGTGAAGCAGTCAACAAAATAGCTAACACGTTACTATATAATATGTACAGTAATTGCTAACACTATTGTGGCAGTGGCCTTAAGTGTAATTAGCCACAAAAAAATAGTAGTGGCATAATTACATTAATATTTTATATTTTTTAACGTATTTTAAATTTAACATAAAATATACAAATTAATAAAATAATTGACTATATAATATTACAAACATTCAAACAACGTACTTGTAATGTGCAGAACTTAAATATAATATACTCAATAAAAATATGATAAATACATCATAAATATGTAAATAATTAGTTAACATGTAATTACAATAATTAATTAACTAGTAATTACATATTTGTTAGCAAAATTCCAAATTGAAAGTGGCTAAAGCAAAAACATATACTATTAATGTCAGACCCCCCTTTTTAAAAGGAAAAGGGATGTCAACATAATAAATACAAACCTTTAATAAACTTTAAAATGATTCCAATCAAATTGAACAACAACTGTCGCATACTCCAATTAACATAGTCTCTACTTTTGAGAATAAATGTCCAAATGGCCCAAACATCATCTATAAAATATTAGAAAAAATGAGGCAAAACTATGAATTTGGCCACTATAGTTGGCAAGTTTTACTTAATGCACAACTGAGTTTTTAATTTTTTGAATTAACCCCTTAAACTAATGACTAAAAGACAATTTATACCCCAAACTTTACACTCATATTAACTTTTGCACTCCAAACCGAAAAAAATGTTCAAGTACATCCCAAACTTTAATTACACTTAACAAAAAGAAAAGGTCTAGGTGGACCGGCCGGATTTTTTTTTTTGCTTTTGACTACAAAATAATTAATGTGATTTATTGAAACTGAAATTTTTACAAATTGCAGTGATTTAGGTATCTTTTTGGATACACATAACAAACAGGGTTATACAATCTGTACAACCCTGTTTTTTACGTGTATCTAAATGACACCTAAATCACTGCATTTTGTAAAAATTTCAGTTCCAATAAATCACATTAATTATTTTGTAGTCAAAAGTAAAAAAAAATAAAATAAATCCGACCGATCACTACCCCGGTCGAAAAAGGTCAGTCCGCCTAGAAGGACTCTAACAAAAAACACACTTTCTCTATTTAACCGGTCAAAAATGACCGGCTAAGACACACATTTGCATTTGAAGGATATTTAAGTCTTTTCCACATCTTCTTCATCTCTCATGTTTCTTCACCGAACCAAGCCATTTGATATTAAAGATCCAAAAATAATACTCCCTCCATTCTAAAATAAGTGATATTTTGGAAGAAAAATTTTGTTTCAAATTATCTGTTGTTTACTACTTTCAAGAAGAATAAATTATTTACTTTCCTATATTGCCCTTACCTTCTCTCATTATCCCAAGAAATTATCACATTTAATATTAATAGTTTTTAACTTCCTATAAAAGAGTAGTGATAAAATTTCACACATATTTTAATTATTATAAGATAGTATTAAATGACTTTCTTAATCCACCTGAAAAAAATCTTAAATGAGCGGAGGGAGTACATAGTTCGCCACTATCTATTATTCAGCTCCGGCAAGGCATTAACGTCGTCGCCGTTCTCGCCCGCGTCGGGGATGAGATCTAGTGGCCGTTGACGAAAGACGAGGCCGCTGTGAAGCTCAATGGGTCCCACTATTTCTTTTCTCTCCGTGTTCCGACGGATGAGTATGAGAGGGGAAGTGGGAAGGAGGGTGAGAATTTATTGAATAATGGATTGATTATTACGTCGAAAGGACAGGAGCATATATTGAAGGAGTTGGATGGGATTTTGGAGAATTATAGTGGGTTTTCGGTGGAGGAGGTTAAGGGGATGTGAATTGGGGGAAGGCTGCTAAGGAGGTGTCGCCGGAGGAAATGGCGGCGGATGTCTGGAAGAAGGAGGAGATGGAGAGGAATTCGGGTGCTTACTGGACTGCTTTGGCTCCGAATTTGGAGGATTATAGTGGGAGTGTGGCAAGGATGATTTCGACTGGGTTGGGGCAAGTTATTAGGGGGATTTTGTGGTGTGGGGATGTGACTGTTGGTGGGTTGAAATGGGGGGATAAGTTCTTTAGGAAGAGAATGGGACCGTGTTCAGAGTCGAATATTAGTCCTGAAGCTTTGAAAAGGATGAAAAGGTTTGAAATTTTTGATCAACTGCTTATTATTCATTTATTTGCTTTATTTTTAGTTCCTAGATATAATAATGCTTTCTTTGTGTGTTTGTTCTTTCAATCCATTTATAGTTTTGGAAAGAATGTATTGCTTACGATTTTCCTTACTTAGTTGGTTTCTTGGTATAATGCTTTTTGTTTATAATCTTCTTTGTCATCCATTTTAGTTCATAAATTTGTTGATTATGTTTTATAAAGGATGGAAAGTGTTAAGTTGTCCATCAGTTCTTGATCAATTGCTTATCATGATTTATTAGAGAACTTTTGATTTGTCCCACTGTTTCTTCGAGTGGGGCTAGAGATGAAGGCAAAAGCTGAGTGAAAGACACTTTTCAGGTGATGAAGGTGTTGTCATTTGTGTGAGACCCCGAATTTTATGAAATAAAAATATTCAATTTTTCTATTTTGGTAAATGGTTAAATTGATAAAATGTTAAAGTTAAAGGTGATATGTGAAAATCTTTCAAAGTAGATAAGTTGTCATAAAATATCCGGTTACTATTCACTCTAGTATTGTTCACTCGAGTATTTGGGCACTTTTTGTCAGAGTACTATTCACGAGTTACTATTCACGAGTTACTATTTACGGGGAATATTCGATTAGGCGGGGAATATTTGTACGACGGTACAATCATTGGTGGACCCCACAACAGAATTATTGTTGGATTGAGAAAACGACAAAAATATTTTATTGAAATAACGGCGGAAGTTTTACCGTTGATACCGTTGAAATACTCAGTAGTAAAAGTACAGTAATACGTGTGGTTGCATATTAACACACGGTATTGATTATAGATATTTATGTGAGAAGTCACTCAGTGTAATTCCATTATTGTCGATTAATAATATGAATTATTATAACGATGATGACGTTTTGTTATTAACGTAATAAAACAGAACATCTTTTTATATAAAATAGAAAGTGATAATGACGTTTTGTTTTATTCGTATTATTAACGTAATAAAACAGAAACATCTTTTTAAATAAAAAAGAATACTTTATTAAAGTTATTCTATAAATAGAATATATTATATTTTATTTAAAAGATTTTTCTTTAAATATGGACCGTCAGATTAAAGTAAATCAATCTGGACCGTTCATGGATTAGTTACTATGCATTCTATTTTTCTATAAATAGAAGCTCATTCCTTCATTATTTTCTTACGAATTCACTGAACTCTAGAGAGAGAAACTATAGAGAGAAATTATAGAGAGAAAGAATAAGAGTATTCTGCTACTTCAATACTTCTATATTCAGTTCTTTTACGGTAAGGGGTGTTATTCTTTCATCTTGAAGAGAACTTCTGTTATTCCATTCTTTATTATTTTGTTGGAATAACCTGTAAAAGTGGCATACCCTATACATGACTTGTATACGCGGCATACCCTATACTTGGTGAAATTCATTATGTTATTCCATTCTTTATTTCTGTTGGAATAACCTGTATACGCGGTCTACCCTATACTTGGTGACATTTTTCTATTATTCTGTTGGAACATCCTGTCTGTGTGTTTTACACCGGACCTGGTTCCGTCTTTATTATTATTCTGTTGGAACATCTTGTCTGTGTGTTTTACACCGGACCTGGTTCCGTTATTTATCATTCTGTTGGAATAACCTGTCTATGCGAAGTACCGCATGCATGGTGATTTCTGTTGTTATTCTATTCTTTATTATTCTGTTGGAACATCCTGTTGGTGCGAATTTCGCCTGACTTGGTTCCGTTATTATTATTCTATTGGAATAACCTGTTTATGCGAAGTACCGCAGGCATGGTGATTTCTGTTGTTATTCCATTCGTTATTATGCTCAGTTGGTTAAAGTTTTGATTTTTATACTCCATGAAATTAGTAGAATATCCTTGATATTGCGCTTCATCCAGTATCTTTTCATGGAAATATTCTTCTGAGCATTCTTGAATTTTACTCTACAAAGCAGTATCATTTTGACAATTTGGACGTTATTGGTTCTTGGATAAATTAATTCTTGAACTTGTTTTATTGAATATTATGTCATTGTCATCATCCTCATGTTTATATTATGTTGAAAGTCATCTGTGGCCTGTAGTGCATAGATGGACTTGGTATGATTATAACCAGGGATTATTCGGTGTAATCATGACCGTAATGTTACAAATGATGTGGATAAAGTCATCTGTGGCCTGTAGTGCATAGATGGACTTGGTATGATTATGACCAGGGATTATTCGGTATAGTCATGACCGTTGATGATTTAAGGAATATCCTTGGCTCGTAGTACAGGGATGATTAGTAGATGTGGTTTATTTATTAAGCTGAGTCTCAGCGATAAAAGTGATGAAAAACCTTTTTAAATCATAAAAGATAGTAGATTTTATTATCTACTTGACTCTTTTAATGGATTGCTTGTTCCGCTGCAGTTAAACTTGATGTCTATTATATTGTATCAGTTTAACACTGTTGAAGGCTAACGATAATTTATTCTGCATTATCTTAGTCATAATATTTCTTACTGGGCTAGTTGAGCTCACCCTTTTTTTCACTGTTCTTTTCAGGAAATGAGAACGTACCAGGGACTAGTTGGGGAACGGAGTTATGGTCCAGTGGATAGCATTAGTAGTCCTCACTATTCTGTAAAATAGTGTGATAATAATTGTAATGAGGACTCCTTTTGAGTTTGAATAATCTCTAGTAGACTATATTTGTATTCAAACTCACAGTTTATGTTTTGGCGTATTGTACACGTCAGTTGTATAATTAAGTTGTATTTGATTTTTGTACCATGTAAGTGGCGACCCAAGATGGGTGACGTATACCTAATTTTGGGGGCGTCACAGTTGGTATTAAAGTTTAGGGATATAATCCCTAGCTGAGATGTGAGATAAGAACTAGGAGGGGAGAGACGGGGAATTCCTTCGCTAGTGTGACCTACCTAAGTTTATTTGGTATTTAATTGGTCGGTCAGAGTATAGGGATAAAATGTGATATGTTAATTAACCCTTGTTTTGTGATAGTGTTTGAGAATGACATCTGAAAATGCTGAGATAAGCAATGAAGCACATGAGAGTGTTGATTCAGCTCAAGCAAAAGGTAACGACCAACAACACGATAATAATCATACTGGTGGCAACGGCTATCGGAACAATGATAACCATTGTGGGGGAAATTATCATGCCAAGAATGGTAACCACTTCGGTGGTAATCTTGGCAAAGATAATAGAAGTGGAAATTGCAAGAAGAGAATGTCATTTAGCCCGATTTTGTCGTGCACCAAAGTTAAGTCCAGCTGGGACGGTGGCACCAAAGGCGGATACGGACAAAACAAAGTCGTTGATTTTAGGAAGAGCGTTTTTCATGACTTCTCAAAAAGCGAGTAAACCAAACGAAGTTAGCACGGGTTAGTTAATTATAAATTCTTGCGAAGTCTATACCCTATTAGATATCGGTTCTACCCATTCTTTTATCTCTCTTGCTTGCGTTCAACGTTTAAATTTGACTATAGAGAAGTTAGACTTTGACCTATCGGTTGAAACTCCGTAAGGAGAAACCTTCGTTTCATGTGTTATCCAAGTCTTGGATGAGAGTCACAGTTTTGAATGATATTCTTATTGTTAATAAATTTCCTGACGTATTCTTGAAGACTTCTTAAACTACCCCTAGGGCATGAAATCAAATTTTATATTGACCCCAGTACAAAACTCATTTCTAAAACCCTCAAATATTTCTTCAACTAAAAGGATCTGTTTACGGGATTATAATGAAAGTCATAATAAAAGCATTGGACTAATGAAAATCATGGGTATATGTGGTATTAGTCAGTGTTATGATGAGTTATGTTGGGTATTATGAGAAAACATGAAAGTTTCTTAGAAATCACAAAGGGTTGAAAAATCAGATTTTGGTAAAAACGTAACACGAAATTCTGTTGACCATATCTCCTATTATATTTTGAATTTTTTAGTATGGTCAAGTTCTAAAGTTAGATCTATGAGTTTTGTAACTTATCCAAGTGGAATCATTAGAAAAGGTGTTGTAGATTTTCGTGTGGACTGATTTTAGTAAAGGAGTCAAAAACTGAAAAGTGCCAAAAAGCTGCTGCAAGAAAATTTAAAAGGGCATTTTCGGCCACTTAATTTGTGAGAAAAATTCTACTCTTTTTGGACATGAAAGTATATGGTATAAAGAACCTTCTGTCCAAAAATGAGCTCATTCCGACTTAAAATGAGCAAGTTATGACCATTTCAATATTTAGGTTTTTCTGACGAAAAACGCTATAACCGGAGTTCTATAACTCCGATGACCATGAAATTTAAACTGGAAGCTCACGTTAACATGTGTAAGATCCTGCCAAGATTTGGAAATTTCTGGAGTTAACCGTGAGTTAGTTAATTTCTTAAGGAATTAATTAGAAATTTATTTTTGAAAAATAGTAAATGAATTTTAAAAAAAAAAAATCCGAGAAAAATATATTTTCATTATGGGACTATATTATGCTAAATCTCAGAAAAGAAATATTTTTGGAACTGATTTGGTATTTTTCATGAAAATGATCTAGTTATGAGTAAATGAGTTAAATTTGTTATGTGAAGTAACAAAATTGAAAAATAGGAGTTTATGGCTAGAAAATCCTATATAGAGTATATGCATATTTTTTTAATGAGAGATTTGATCATTGGTGATGATATTTTATGAGTATGGAATTTTTGAATGATTAAATGCATTATATGGTAAAGCATAAACAATTGAAATAATTTTTTTTTAAGTTTAAGAAGTGATTAAAATATTGTTATAATATTAATGATATTAGATTATGAGATTATTAAGTGATTGATAACATTGGGATACTCTTGAACCCTGGATAAATTATATTATAAATGTTTAATATTTATCATTTATCTCATTTGATTGATTCTTTATATCATTGTCATGATCCTCATGCTTATATTGTGTTGAAAGTCATCTGTGGCCTGTAGTGCATAGATGGACTTGGTATGATTATGACCAAGGATTATTCGGTATAATCATAACCGTAATGTTATAAATGATGTGGAAAAAGTCCTCATTGGCCCGTAGTGCATTGATGAACAGTTTTTGGTATGATTATGGCTATGGATTCTCTTTGGCCGTAGTGCAAAGATGAATTATTTTATGGCATGATCAGGACCGTTGATGAAAACACGATTATCTTTTGGCACGTAGTGCATGGATAATTCGTGGTCGTGGTACTAAAGAATATCCTTGGCCTGTAGTGCAGGGATGATTCGATGATGTGGATTAATTATTGAGCTGAGTCTCAACAATAAAATATTAATTCATGGATGTGGTAAAAGTCATCTTTGGCCGTAGTGCATTGATGGACTTGGTATGATTATGACCAGGGATTGTTCGGTATAATCATGACCGTAATTGAAAACACGATTATCTTTGGCACGTAGTGCATGGATAATTCGTGGTCGTGATACTATTAAGCTGAGTCTCAGTATTATTGATTTTACAGTTGTATATCTTTGACCTGTAGTGCAAAGATGAACTGTTGATTATTGGTTATACAGTTGGCATGTAGTGCAAACATGAATTGTTAATAAATATCTTTGGCCGTATTGCAAAGATGAATTTAATGTTTTCAACGATAGATGTATTCAAGGTATCCTCACCTCTTCGTCATACCAGGTACGTACCGTAATTTCGAGGGCAAAATTTCATGAGGGGAGATTGTGAGACCCCGAATTTTATGAAATAAAAGTATTCAATTTTTCTATTTTGGTAAATGGTTAAATTGATAAAATGTTAAAGTTAAAGGTGATATGTGAAAATCTTTCAAAGTAGATAAGTTGTTATAAAATATCCGGTTACTATTCACTCTAGTATTGTTCATTCGAGTATTTGGGCACTTTTTGTCAGAGTACTATTCACGAGTTACTATTCACGAGTTACTATGAGTTACTATTCATGAGTTACTATTCACGAGTTACTATTTACGGGGAATATTCGATTAGGCGGGGAATATTTGTACGACGGTACAATCATTGGTGGACCCCACTACAGAATTATTGTTGGATTGAGAAAACGACAAAAATATTTTATTGAAATAACGGCGGAAGTTTTACCGTTGATACCGTTGAAATACTCAGTAGTAAAAGTACAGTAATACGTGTGGTTGCATAGTAGCACACGGTATTGATTATTGATATTTATGTGAGAAGTCACTCAGTGTGATTCCATTATTGTCGATTAATAATATGAATTATTATAACGATGATGACGTTTTGTTATTAACGTAATAAAACAGAACATCTTTTTATATAAAATAGAAAG
Organism: Panax notoginseng; assembly: GCA_016801055.1. NCBI lineage: Eukaryota > Viridiplantae > Streptophyta > Magnoliopsida > Apiales > Araliaceae > Panax > Panax notoginseng. Next base: position 1,977,089 of record CM029021.1, on the reverse strand, counting down.
TGATAATGACGTTTTGTTTTATTCGTATTATTAACGTAATAAAACAGAAACATCTTTTTATATAAAACAGAATACTTTATTAAAGTTATTCTATAAATAGAATATATTATATTTTATTTAAAAGATTTTTCTTTAAATATGGTCCGTCAGATTAAAGTAAATCAATCTGGACCATTCATGGATTAGTTACTATGCATTCTATTTTCCTATAAATAGAAGCTCATTCCTTCATTATTTTCTTACGAATTCACTGAACTCTAGAGAGAGAAACTATAGAGAGAAATTATAGAGAGAAAGAAGAAGAGTATTCTGCTACTTCAATACTTCTATATTCAGTTCTTTTACGGTAAGGGGTGTTATTCTTTCTTCTTGAAGAGAACTTCTGTTATTCTATTCTTTATTATTCTGTTGGAATAACCTGTAAAAGTGGCATACCCTATACATGACTTGTATACGCGGCATACCCTATACTTGGTGAAATTCATTATGTTATTCCATTCTTTATTTCTGTTGGAATAACCTGTGTACGCGGTCTACCCTATACTTGGTGATATTCTTCTATTATTCTGTTGGAACATCCTGTCTGTGTGTTTTACACTGGACCTGATTTCGTCTTTATTATTATTCTGTTGGAACATCCTGTCTGTGTGTTTTACACCGGACCTGGTTCCGTTATTTATCATTCTGTTGGAATAACCTGTCTATGCGAAGTACCGCATGCATGGTGATTTCTGTTGTTATTCTATTCTTTATTATTCTGTTGGAACATCCTGTCGGTGCGAATTTCGCCTGACCTGGTTCCGTTATTATTATTCTATTGGAATAACATGTTTATGCGAAGTACCGCATGCATGGTGATTTCTGTTGTTATTCCATTCGTTATTATGCTCAGTTGGTTAAAGTTTTGACTTCTATACTCCATGAAATTAGTAGAATATCCTTGATATTGCGCTTCATCCAGTATCTTTTTATGGAAATATTCTTCTGAGCATTCTTGAATTTTACTCTACAAAGCAGTATCATGTTGACAATTTGGACGTTATTGGTTCTTGGATAAATTAATTCTTGAACTTGTTTTATTGAATATTATGTCATTGTCATCATCCTCATGTTTATATTATGTTGAAAGTCATCTGTGGCCTGTAGTGCATAGATGGACTTGGTATGATTATGACCAGGGATTATTCGGTGTAATCATGACCGTAATGTTACAAATGATGTGGATAAAGTCATCTGTGGCCTGTAGTGCATAGATGGACTTGGTATGATTATGACGGGGATTATTCGGTATAGTCATGACCGTTGATGATTTAAGGAATATCCTTGGCTCGTAGTACATGGATGATTAGTAGATGTGGTTTATTTATTAAGCTGAGTCTCAGCGATAAAAGTGTTGAAAAACCTTTTTAAATCATAAAAGATAGTAGATTTTATTATCTACTTGACTCTTTTAATGGATTGTTTGTTCCGTTGCAGTTAAACTTGATGTCTATTATATTGTATCAGTTTAACACTGTTGAAGGCTAACGATAATTTATTCTGCATTATCTTAGTCATAATATTTCTTACTGGGCTAGTTGAGCTCACCCTTTCTTTCACTGTTCTCTTCAGGAAATGAGAACGTATCAGGGACTAGTTGGGGAACGGAGTTATGGTCCAGTGGATAGCATTAGTAGTCCTCACTATTCTGTGAAATAGTGTGATAATAATTGTAATGAGGACTCCTTTTGAGTTTGAATAATCTCTAGTAGACTATATTTGTATTCAAACTCACAGTTTATGTTTTGGCGTATTGTACACGTCAGTTGTATAATTAAGTTGTATTTGATTTTTGTACCATGTAAGTGGAGACCCAAGATGGGTGACGCATACCTAATTTTGGGGGCGTCACAATTTGCACAGGTTCAGGAGGCGGAGTGAAAGATGCAGGAGACGAGGGCAGAGGAGAGGATGGTGGAGGTGGAGGAGTCAAAAGGGAGATGTGAGTTGACTTAGTATAGGAGTATGGATTTAACGGAGAGAGAAAGCAGGGGATTATGTGAAATAAACGTAAACTACCAAAATTACCCTTCTATAATAAACATTATAGCCTTAGCCGGTCAATTTTGACCGGTTAAATAGAGAAAGTGTGTTTTTTGTTGAGTGTAATTAAAGTTTGGGGTGTACTTAGACACCTTTTTTGGTTTGGGGTGCAAAAGTCAATATGGGTGTAATGTTTGGGGTGCAAATTGTCTTTTAGCCTAAACTAATTAAAATTTTATAATTGGATCAGTCTGTTAACTGAAACTCAATTCTGTTAAATTGAACGTTAATTTTTGCTTGCGTGGCTTTTTATCAAAAAAAGAAAAAATGACTCGGCCACTTCTATATTACTCAGCATCCATGATATAAGGGGTATTACCAAATCATACCTACCTTAAACCCAAATCATGTGGCGTGATTTGATGGTTTTGATACACTTGGCTCAGTTCCTTTCGATTGATTTATCCATCTTAATATATAGATTGAGGTGAGTATTTTGTTTATGTATTGTTCAATTTCTAGGGTTTTCAGATGATGTGTGGGTTAATTGATCTCAACACCTTCAACGAAGACGACGAGGAGATGACGCCGTCTTCCTTCGATTCGCCTACGGCTTCGTCGTCTTCTGCTTCGGCTCCGGCTAATTTGGCTGCATCGTCGCCGGCGGTATGTTTCGAGCTATGGCACTCCTGTGCTGGATCACTGTGCTGGATCACTGATTTCGTTGCCGAAGAAAGGGAGCGCGGTGGTCTTTTGTCGTGTTGTTGATGTCAAGCTTCATGTAAGTTTCTAGGGTTTCAATTTGGGAATTTGAGTAGTATAAGGTCATTGATGCTGAATGTTTAAAAATTGTACCGATTAACAGCTCCGATATTTTCCGGCAGAAATCTCCGATTCCCCAGCGGCAATTCTCTATTCTACCGCCACTTTCGACGGAGAATGATCGCCGCTCGAAAACCTATGTTGCTTCAATCGAAAAGCCTCTTTATGTTTCTTCACTTGAGGGTTTTGGGTCAATGAGAGGACCTTTGAGACATGATCAAAAGTCTTCCTCTCTGATCGAGGCGGATAAATCGGAGCCGGTTAATGGGAAAATCGAGCAAACAGAAACCCTAGCTGAAGCTGCGAGAAAGGTTAAGATCGGAATCTATTTTGCGACATGGTGGGTTTTGAATGTGGTGTTAAATGTATATAACAAGAAGGTCCTGAATGCTTTTCCCTTTCCATGGTTAACGTCCACTCTCTCTCTTGTCATTGTGTTGGTCTCTTGGACTCTAAGGATCGCTGAAGCTTCGAAGACTGACCTTGAGTTCTGGAAAACACTATTACCTGTAAGCATATTAGGAATTTTTGTGATCTGGGTTTTGAATTTCTGTGTTTGCTAAATCTTTGGGTTTGATGATCTGTCTGTGGTGTATCTGAGTCATTTTTTTTAAAAAGCCACGTAGGAAAAACTAACGTTGAAGTTAACAGAACTGATGAACAGTTAACAGAATGATCCAATTAAATTTTTTTAATTTGTTTAATGGGGTAATTCAAAAAAATTAAAAGTTTAATGGTGGATTAAATAAAACATGCCAAGTATAGTGGTGAAATACATAGTTTTGCCAGTCTAATAATAATCTCAAAAGATATTCTACTCATTTGGCCTGAATATAGTACCAAAACAATTCATCGAAGCCAAATATCACTCTGACCTCCTCAATTCGATTCATTCAGGTACGGATTTGCAGGGTACTGTTTTGTTTTCTTTTGTTTTGAAGATGTTTAGGATTGAAACTCAATTTCAGCTTTGGACTATGTCCGCAACTTAGATTCTTCATGAATTATGTCTTTTTCTTTATTTAATCCTATACATGTAATTTATGTGTCATTTCGTAAAAACTTGGGGTTGTTTATGTGCGTTGCTTTTAGTATTTTGCATTTTGGTTAATTTTGATCTCAAGGGTCATAAACTTTACTCTTTTGGGATTTTTATTGTTAGCTATGTGCTCTTGCTTATTTTGCCGTTTTGAATATTTTGTGAATCTTTTAGTTGATCATTTAGGGTTACAATCCTCAGTGATGGCTTACTTCGATCCATTCTTGTTTAATGCCTTGAGAGACACATTTTGTGTAATTTTAGAATTACTTTTTAAAATTGTTGTCTATTGCAATATTGCTATCTGATATGAGTGTTTGCTATTTTGAGATGAAAGTGTTGTATTTGTGGTCATTTGGTTGGGAGGAATTGAAAACACGAATTTGGGAAGGAGGAATAGAGATCTCTCTGGGAAAGGATGTTGATTTTGCTTCCTTGTGCCAGAACTATGGGATTGTAGATGCTTCTACTTTTTTATTTGAAAGAGTTGGTGATGTTGGCTGGCACTGCTCTATCACTTATTCTTTCTGGCCTAACTGACAAATTTTTAATGCTTGATGCCACTGTTCGAAGTTTACTTTATGATGTTGGTGTGGATCATTTCAACACTGTTTTGCAGAGGGAGGAGGTCTTGCACATATTTTATATTTTTTCTTCGTGAATCATTTGTAGTCGTTGGACAATTTATATTAATGTTATAATATTTTCATGTTGGTGAATGACATATTTGACATTACATGCATGTATTGGACTGTATCAGCGGAATAGCCCTCGGATGGATTTTGATGACTCCGAGTCCCTCTGGTTTCGATTACTTGATTCGTAAGCTTAAAAGTTGCTATCAGAGTGCTTATTTTCCTTGTTGTTGGACTTTAATTACGAAATCATTAGAGGAGCCTTCCTAATACGATAACTTTTATTTCAGTCTGTTGTACACAATATATGAGTTTTAGATTTCAATATGAACATTGTTCTCTTATCTTCTTTTTCAGGATTTTCTTAAAAAATGCTTTTTGTGAGGGTCTGATTTTTCCAGTCATTTCCATATAATTTAGTTACTTAGTACTGGCACGACACATCTCATTATTAACTCTTTATTACTCTGCCTTCTAACTTACCCTTTAATTTGAATTTCTCTAATAGTTTTCTTTTTAACATCATTATGGTGTTTATCATATATGTGAAACTGTTTGATAACCTTTGGTTGCTAAAGAAATCAAAGTCTTGTAGACCGTGTTTGTCCAGGTAAGGGAACTCACACACTCTCAACTGATGGGTTAGTGATCTGTGCACTAACACAAGTTACATTTGCTGATAAATTTAACCAATCTGCATCTTCTCCCAGAGCGTTGCTACTTGAATTATTATTTCTACATTCTTATGTTGCCACCAAAATTCATTTTCCTTCTCCAATGTTTCCAAATGATATTCTTATATGCGCAATGACTTGCACATGCATTTCTGCTGACATTATTTCCTTGATACTTCGCGTGTTTACCCAATTCTAATAATTGTTATAGTTTCAATACAGGTTTTGTGAGCCATTAATGGATTCATATAATGGTCAAATGGATTCTGAAGGTGAAAAGAATTTGAGACTTCTAGCTGTATCATTGGGCAGAGAGGAGAATGAAGCGGCATACAAAATTAGGTGGAAGGTGTCAAGGTACCAAAGAAGCGCTCATATTTTGAGGAAATTATTTTCTGTGTTCATTAAAGAGATTGTTGAGGGAATGATCGGATATGTTCACCTTCCAACCATCATGCTGAAACTCCTTTCTGATAATGGTAACCAGGAATTTAGTGATTTTAAACTTACCATATTGGGAATGCTTGGAACATATGATTTTGAAAGAAGAATTTTGGTATGTTTGCTCTTCCTATCATTGTTTTTCTTATAATTTACTTGTTTTATAAACACTGAAGGATGAGAAACTCGTGATACACGTTTCTTTTGATTAATTACTTGTATATATTTACTATCATTGAGATAATTTTTTGAAAGGATCTCTTTGTTATCAACTTGAGATTGTTGTCCATCCATGTGATCTAGCTTCTAGATGCATTGTTTTCCATGAAAGGAGAAATTTGGAAATAATTTAGTATAAACTCGAGCTAAGTTTTCTATGTGGAGTTGCTGGTGATCAAGTCTTCACATTCTTGAAACCAGAAATTGTTGATTAAATATCTCTCGCCTTTCCTTTGGATATTCTTTTGTCTCAGCCTTGTCATTTCACACCAAAAACGCAAAATGGAGGTGGCAGACTGACATTTGGTTTTGTTTTTAGTACTATTTACTTGTACAATATCTTTTCAAATGAAGCCATATAAAAATATATAAATAACTAAATAAAAATTAACCAGAAATTATGCCAATACGGAAAAAGGCAATTATCGGCAATATGGTACTGAGAAGTCATATATCTTGTTTATTTTATTATTTATCAATTTTTAATAGACTCATTATTGTTTATTTGACTTGCATTGTGTTCATGAGTTTAAAAAGGTTGGAAAAAAAGAAAGGAGGAAAATGGAGGATTTTAAATGATTTCCTTCCCAAGTGTCATGTGTGTGAGTTTTTTTTAAGGAGGGAAGATGAGGGAAATGGGTGGAAAGTAAACCCAACTTTCTACCCACAATTTTTCCCCCAAGAATGGGAAGATTTGGTTGGAAAGTTATTTTTCCTCTTTAAAAAGTTCTTATTGTTCTCATTCTACCCCTCAAAATAACAAACTTTAAAATTTAAGTCATTCAATGTCCACTTCCTCTCATTAACTCACAAACACAAGAAAACTTTTTATCACTCCTCTATTACTCTTCTCTAGTAATTTTAACTCTCTTGTTTTATTTTCTACCCAAAATCGCAAACATTAATGTTGTACATTCTGACTTAACTTGTGGATATTGATTTTCATCCAAAACAAAATTTCCACTTTTGATTGGCTACATACAAGTAAAATGTTTTGGAAATTTATCATATTGTTGTTGCATGAATCAAATGAAAAGTTTCCATATTGACTAGTTGCTTGTAATGTCAGGACACTGCCAAGTCACTGATTGAGGATGATACTTTTTTTACCATGAGCCTACTAAAAAAGGGCGCTTCTCATGGGTACGGACCTAGGAGTCTTTTATGTTGCATATGTAATTACCCTCTTACCAAAAATTCCACAAGCTCTAGGACTCAAATATTCATATGTGGACATACAACCCATCTGCAGTGTGAACTTCAAGAAAAAGAGGCATCACAAAGAGATTCTTCAGCAGGATGCCCCATTTGTATACCATAGAAAAAGGCTGGCTTTGAGTTCGAAAAGTAAGTCTGCCCTTGCGGAGGATGGATTAGTGAGCAAGTATTTGTCAAGAAACCAGACAGCTCAAGGGACAATTGGTCTGCACCAGCATGAAAGCGATATATTTGAGGGTTCCTATGGTTATCATCCAATTTCAAGGGTTAGTCTAGATATAACTGTTAACCCATTGTACTCATTTATCTTGATACTAATTGGATTGCAACTTGGGTGCAGCAATTTGAAATCTTAACTAATCTTCAGAAAGAACATAGATTGAATCATGTGGAAAATCCTCCTCAGTTGAGGCTTGCACCACCAGCCGTTTATCATGAAAAGGTGAAGAAAGGGATTGATCTTTTCAGCGGAGAAAGTAGTGGTGGAAAGGTGCAGAAAGGAATTGATCCTTCAAGAGGAGAAAGTAGCAGTGGTTTTACAAAGATACGAAAACAAGTAAAAGCAAGCAACTTAGAGAGTTGAAAGTGAAGGGATCTTCGATTCGATTACCCTTGAAATCACATAGTTTTGGTAAGTTAAGATATCACTCTGCCTTTATGATACTATGTTTTTGTGTTTGTTCTACTTGTATGTACTTTTGTTGGGAAGACGTGTTTGTGATGCTTCATTACTCTTTACTGTGTTTTTTGTTTACTGTTTAACCATGATGTGTTTTTGTAGGATATGTAAGCAGTGACATAAAATATCAAATATATTGAAGAACACACACCTACTAGAAAATATTTTGAAGAATTAGACCGGATATTATTTCCGTGAGGCAACACTGCAAATAAATGATAGCTTGATGTACTGCGAATGATTTACACAGACGGTGGAACTACAAATAAGAGAGTTGGAATAATTTTCACTAGGCATTCTGAAGGAGCGATGCCTCATTTGGAAAGGCAACGACGTCCTCCTCGTGAAGGTGAGAAATATTTAAATTATCAATATTAGATTAATATTTGTATAAGCTGGAATAGTTAGTCCTAGGGAACCAAGTTCTGCAGCCATGTAATGTTTCTGGTTTAGTCTGGTAGCATATGCATAATGTATGTACTTGTTCTCCCATATTTAAAATCCTCAAATGCCCATCTTCCATCAGTTCACCAATTAGTAGCTAGTTGCATATTTTTATTGGTGCATTTGTCTTCAGTACTCCATTCTTTATGTTGGTTGTAATAGAATTGGCTGCCCTGTATAAACTCATTCCATTTATTCCAGCAGTAGCATCTCCATGTAATTAGTAGTAACATCCTGCATCACTTTCAGCTTTGAAATTAGTAGTAATTAGTATTTAGTTGTAACGGTCTAATAATGACTAAATTCTACATCATAGCACAACTCAATATGAATCTTGTTTGTGTTTATACCAATACGGTCCCTGTGGTCCTTTATATGGTTGCAAAAGCAATAGATCAAAACACTACAACTTGATGTATGGATTCCATTACCTAAAAATCTTCAAGATTTTACATCAATATGTAAGGGTGTGATTTAATCCATTATTGAAACTGTTTGAATGCATTTCATATAGTTATATTGGCGCTTTGGACACACTCACATAGTTGCATCAGCAATTTAGCTCTTTTATGTAAAGCATTTATGTCGTAATCTATACATGCATATGAAATTTAGTTGTGTTCCCAAAAAAAACATGCCCACATTACATAGATTTACATAATTAAAGTGTAGTAATCTCTACCTTTTAAAATAAGTGTGATACATGCATATGAAATTTAACTAAAAAGTTGTGTTGCTTAGAAAAAGCATGCCTAGATTGCACTAGTATGCATATATTAAATTGTTATACAATATTATATCTCAATGCACGTCACCATAGCTTGGGCATGATTTTTTCGGCCAATGTTATACAATACTAAATTTTCTTTTCTGTTTGTTTTATGTAGAAGTGAATGAAGAAGATGACATTGTGAAGATGACTTTATGTCATTCACAAACTTGTCGTTGAGTAACTTGCTTACATTTAAAGAACCTAGAGGACATGGAAGAATTGAAGAACTTGGTGGAGTCGGAGTAACAAGTTGAATTGGTACTCGTGGGTTAATAGATGAAGATGCTGATGGGAATTGGCAAGAAGCATCACCTTCTCAACCTTGGAATGATTTATGTTTTTTGTGAATTAAGTGTCATGGATTTTATTTTAGTAATTTAGTTGAGACTTTGTTTGGTGTTTTAGATATTTTTGCATTCACAATTTAATCAAACACTTGAACTTCTTGTTGAATTTTCGAATTTGAATGTATCCTAGAGATGTTTATGTTCATTTGTGTTTGATTTTACCACTATTGAGTTTTGATCATGATTTAATATCTTTCTTTTTATGTAGATTTAATATTTATTTGAATGGTATAAAGTAAACATTGTACAAATAGGTTTAGTTTTTTTTATAGATAAATTGATTAATTGTACATATTTACTAAATATTATATATAATATATAATAATTAGTTTTATTTATTTATTTATTATTTATTATAGATTAATGACGTCACTGGGTCAATAACAGTTCAACTACTTGTTGGACCAATGATCCATTCACTTGGTACCTTTTTTAGTTTGATGATATTAAAAGGGAAAATATTTTCAAAAAATGTAACATCTCTAGCTTCTATTATGGTATTTATTATAAATTTCACTAATTTTGGATTTCACAACCAAAAATCTATTTGCATTACTATTTTGAGCATATCCTACAAATATAACGTCTAAGTTTTAAGTCATACTTTCTTTATTTTTAGTTCGAGCATGACTTATTTTGCTGAACACCCCTACACTTTTAAGCAATTTAGCTGAGGAGATCTCTTTTTCCACAACTCTAAAAGAGATTTTTTCATTATCTTTCACGGTTACTCGATTCAAAATAAATTAAGAAGTTAAAATTGTATCCTCCCACAAATTCTCGAGTGCTCCAGACCTTAGTAACATTGCACTGACCACATCAATCAAAGTTCTATTTTTTCTCTTCGCTACACCATTTGATTGGGGTGAATACGGGAGTGTCATTTGATGTATTATTCCATTATCCTCACAATATTGATTAAACACTTTTAGTTTTTTTCCCTGCATTCTCCACCCCCTATCAGATCTAAAAACCTTATTCCTTTTCTCTAATTGATTATCAACCTCATCTTTGTAAATTTTGAACTTATCAGAAATTTCATCTTTAGTTTTAATAAGATAAACATAATTATATTTAGAATAATCATTTATGAAGGTACAATATACTTATTACCGGCTCTGGTTGGAGATATATTTGAATCACAAATATCACTATGTATAAGCTCTAAAACAATTGAATTTCTCTGGACCGGGCCTATAAGATTTTTTCTGTTGTTTTGCTTGTACGCATATTTTACATTTAACTTTTATGTGTTATATTATATTTTGAAATTAGTCCCCAAAATCATTAATTTTTTAATTTTCTTAAAATTAACATGTCACAATCTTTCATGCCACGTTATATGGCTAGATTTAGTATTGAAAACAAAATGAACTTTTATTAGAATAATTCATAACATTGAATTTAAACTTATTTTTTTCATTTTACCACCAACTTCATAATACGCCTTGTAAAAGGCAGGAAAAATCTTAAAATAACTATCCACTTCGCACAATTTATCTTTTTAATTTTCACCCAAATCAATTTCCATCCTTTTTCTCGCTCTACTCCTTTCATGATTTCACAACGACACCTCCCATATTTTATGACATTTATAGTTTATCTTTATTTTTATTCAATTTTAAGCATCAAATCCTAACTTTTTATTTATTTTTCTCTTATATTATCTTTAATATTTTTTTGCAGAAAATCATACGCGTAATACGTGAAATTAAGAGGGAGAGAGAGTGAGCAAACAAAGAGAGAGAGAGAGTGTGTGTGTTGACACCTTTATGTTATTGTTATGTTTAGATTGAGAAAATAAAATAGAAGAATAAATGAAATAAAAATAGTATATTTGATGATTATTTCGAAAACAAAAATTCATTTCATCCAGTAGAATGATATTGCCGATACTTCATACTTAAGACTTACAAACACACAACTTACAAAATAACTTCACAAATATATATATATATATATATATATATATATATATATATATATATATATATATATATATATATATATATATGCTTTGGTTTCAGTGGTGCAATTTATATGCTTTTATTACTGATTTTGTTGGAGTACTCGAGTGTGATGTAATTGAGGTTGGTCAGAATCGATCGGGGCTTTATAGCCGGAGGAAGATCGACCAAATCGGAGGTTGGATGCGCCCTCACGCGCCGCTCTTCTTTCCCTGTAGTTAGGCGTTTGGAGCTGCTGTACAGTGCGTACAGTTACTGTTTGGTGATTTTACAGTTCGTACAGTCGGGGCGGGTTATCAGGCTCCCTCAGGTTATATGGGTTCCGTGCGGTAATGAACGTTTCCGGCTGTTCTGCGCCTTTTCTTTCGCGGTTTCTTCTGGGAGAAGCGTGACACCCTTCCAATTCGTGGCTTTGCTCAACTCCGAGCTTATTTCGATGGGAGTTGTTGAAATGGTAGAAAAAAGGGAGATTAGCAGACTGGTGGATGCATTGAACTAGATTTCCCAACATGTTACCTTGTCGTGATGCGTAAGTACAATGTACCAATTACTTTTCAATGTATTACTTGAAATTAGTTAATAAAAAAAATGTGTATTTCTCAATTAGTTAAATGTGCTCGCTATGAAAGTGGAGTGAATTTAACAATTCCCTTTGATATCATATTTCATAATTTAGTTGGGTGGTACAAAAGATAAATACTTTTCACAATGGAAAAGAGGTTAGACTTTTATCCATTAGCCCTGTTCGGGAGTGTTTTACCGACCATCATGTTAGCTGTAGGCCCGGGCTAGAACTGATGAGATTCGGCCTAGATGGTCGAAAGCATACAGGATGTCGAAGGTGTTCGGGTTCGGGTATCCGAGCCCATTTGGCCGGAATCCGGTTGTGATCAGGAAGGTCGGGGTCGGGCCTTCGCGTCCTTTGGGCCGAAGCCCGGACTGGTGTTTATTACGTCTGTTGGGTTGGGCCTGTGCAATTTGGCAGCCCATGCGCAGAGTTGGGAGTGATAAGGGGTTTGCGTGGTTAATGGTTCTAACCCTAATCATACTCTAGTAAAGCAACTCCAAAGGTAGTATTGGAAAGGGATTCTACTTATACCTTTTAAGGAGATTGTGTTGGACCCAAATATGGGTAACTGCCATATTTAGGAGTCCTATTCCGACTCGGAGAGGGACTCTTGGGAGATAAGAATGGCTATAAATACAAGACTTAACTACAATTAACAGGTAATACATCTTTGAGCACTAAACACTTAAGCCTCCATTGTTCAACCTTGTGAACGGCCTGTACTTATTCACACACCGGAGCTATCTCCCGGCGGCACAAGCCGTCAAGTTTCTGTGTGATATGTTATTGTGCAGGTTTCAGCGCGTGAATTCTGTGATTGGACGCGCAGACGAAACTTGGCGTTAACATTGGCGCTAGAAGGAGGGCTTTTAGTGTTTTCTTGCAATCACAATCAACTTTTCCGGCAGTAGGCTATGGCGAGTAAGGAGAACAATGTCTCTGCCCAAGAAAAGACGAAGACCCAGCAGTCACACCAGACCACACAGGTGAGGGGGTCGGTGAAGAACCGCCTAGGGTCCAAAATTCCGGAAGTTCAAGAGGTACCAGCCCATTCCCGCCGGCGTAAACTCTTCAACGACAGCCACCACACGCCCCATCCTGCGAGTCAGGCCGATGAAAATCATTCACTGGCCCTCGTAAGGCAAGAAGGAAGAGAAGATAGTCGGGACCAGCGGGAGTTCATCCTGAAAAGGAAGATGGAGCAGAACAAAGATGCCATATTGGCACTACGGCTACAACAAGAGGAACTCGAAGCACAGATGGCCAAAGTAGCAGGAGAACAGGAAGCCTGCTCGAAGAGGCGAACACATCATAGCCGATCCCGATCACCCCGACGGGAGGCGGCTAGAAAGGAAAGGAGCCGACCCCGGAGTCGCTCTCGAGAGGGCAGAAGCCGCAGGAGGAGTTGGTCGGCGGACGGACGATCTGGGCACCCAGGCAGGTCGGAGCAAAAGAGGAGGATCACGTCCCCCGAATACGAGCGGGACAGACATCATGCGTCCCCCCGTAAGGAGGAGGCCGATCCCCTCGTGAAAAGGGTTGCAGAATTGGAAAAGTAGTTGGCGGCCAAGAGTCCGAAGGGGACTTCTTCGAGCTATCCAGGATCGCCCTTCTCATCGGAAATCAATCAAGTCACATCCGATCCGAAAAAAAAGATGCCCCCTATGGATACGTATAACGGGTTAGGGGATCCGTACGATCACTCAGATGAATATGACCATCTGATGTCTTACTATGGACACTCGGACGCTGTCAAATGTCATATGTTTGCCACGACATTCAAAAAGAGTGCCCGAGAGTGGATGGGGACTTTGGCAGCAGGATCGATCGGGTCGTGGAACGATCTTCGGGAAAAGTTCCATGCTCGGTTCGGAAGCAATAGGAGACGAGGAAAGATCACGGCTTCCCTCATGCAGGTTCGACAGAAGTCGGATGAGACCCTAGGTCAGTACGTAAAAAGATTTCGGGAGGCTGTAGGGTCGGTAGCAGAGTTGAACTCTCCACAAGCCCTAGGGTTCTTCACAACGGGCTTAGATATCGGGAGGTCGAAAAAATTAATGAAAGACTTGGTGATCAACCCTCCTGCAGATTTGACCGAAGCCTTCCATCGGGCTGAAGGATTTATTGCAATAGAAGAAGCCATGGGAAATTTTAAACCACACTCCCAGCCCTACGAGAAGTCTAAGGATCGGGACAAACAACATTATCAACGCTCGGATAACAACCAGTGGAGGTTGGACAATCCGGGCAAGAAAACTTATAATGGAGGAGGAGCAGGAAGCAGTCGACCTCCATTGCCTAATCGTAGTGTCATCAAAGTTTACACCCCTCTCACTGCAGATCTGGCTAAGATCTTGGAAAAAATAAAAAATAAATCCTTATATGAACCATGCTAGAGGCCAACCAAACCAGGGAGGAGGGGTCGAGACAAGTTTTGTGAGTATCACCAGAGTACTGGGCATTCGACAGAGGCATGTAACAATCCAATGGACATGATAGAGAAAAACGTTCAAAACGGCCAGTTAGTTCAGTATGTAGCCGGTCGGGATAATGGAACGGTGCCGAGGGAGGAGAGTAGAGACCAGGATCGGGACGCCCAGCCTCCACAGAATCTGCTAGCCCGAGGCGTAATTGATGTGATATCAGGCGGTTTAGTTGGACGGGTAACTGGAAAGAAAAGGAGTGGGCATCTCGAGGCGGTGTTATCGATTTCGGGGTCTATTACAAGAAAGGATCGGGCATACCCTGGAACATCCATCTCCTTTTCGGACGAGGATTATCCTACAGACCTCATCGAGCCACATGACGGCGCGCTGGTGATAACCGCACAAGCCGGGGCCGTGGATATGAAGTGGATGATGGTAGACAACGGATCTTCGGTCGATATCTTGTACACTCACGCCTACCAGAGGATGGACCTACAAGGAAAGAAGATGGATTTGGGCGGAGAAGGATCTTTGTACGGGTTCAGTGGAGATCCAGTGTATGTGTCTGGTACCATTGAACTGCCAGTCAAGTTCAGCACGACACCCAATCAGGTCGAGATAATGGCCAGGTTTTTCATCGTCCAAGTAGATTCGGCATACAACGCGATCCTCGGGAGACCGACCTTGGCAGCCCTGCAGGCTGTGACTTCCATACCCCATTTCAAAATCAAATTTTCGACACCGAACGGGATCGGGGAGGTAAAATGTGATTTAGACATTGCCCGAAGGTGTTATCGGAACAGTTTGATCTCCTCAGGGGTCGGAGTTAGTAAGCAGAAACAGACAATGGCTATCGAAATAGAGCCATTCACTGATAGTAGTACAGAACCGCTTGCTCTGCCTGCCAAAGAAACTGAGGATATAGAACTGGTGCCAGGGAATATAGCGAAAATGATCAAGATCGGGTCGGGGTTAGCAGAACCATTCAGGACATGATTGATAGAATTGCTCCGAGTCTACGCCGACATCTTCGCATGGGAACCGAGTGATATGTCGGGGGTAAGGGAATCGGTAGCCCTGCGCAAATTACATGTAGACCCAAACAGAAAACCAGTCATTCAGAAATGAAGGATTTTTGCCCCAGAGAGACAAAAGATCATCGATGAGGAAATTGCTAAACTCTTGGAGGCTGAATTCATCTTCGAAATAGACTACCCGGAATGGTTGGCCAATGTGGTCTTGGTCCAGAAGCATAACGGGAAGTGGAGACTATGCATTGACTACACGGACCTGAACAGGGCGTGCCCGAAAGATTTATGTCCATTGCCCAACATAGATCAGTTGATAGACACCACTTCGGGGTATGGCATGCTGAGCTTCATGGACGCATTCTCAGGGTACCATCAGCTTTCAATGAGCAAGGAAGACATCCCAAAGACAAGTTTCATCACGTATCGAACAATATATACGTATCGGAAAATGACCTTCGGGTTACTGAATGCCGTGGCAACTTATCAGCGAATGATGAACTTCGTGTTCACGAAGCAACTAGGGAGAAGTATGGAGGTCTACGTGGACGACATGATCGTCAAAAGCATGTCAGTCCGCGACCATCTTGACGATCTAGAGAACTTCTTCGAGACAGTCAGGAGACGCAAGCTGAGGTTGAACCCGACCAAGTGCACGTTTGGGTTGGGATCGGGAAAGTTCTTAGGGTATTTGGTCAGCAAAAGGGAAATTGAAGCGAATCCCGAGAAGATTCAGGCGGTCCTGGATATGAAATCTCCGAAGTCGTATAAGGATGTGCAAAGACTGACAGGTCAGATCGCGGCCCTCCGAAGGTTCGTCTCCAAATCAGCAGAGAGATGCCTACCATTTTTGACACCTTGAAAGGGCCCAAGAACGAGAAAAACTTTCAATGGACTTCAGAGTGCGAAGATGCGTTCCAAGGGATCAAAAAATATTTATCTTCGGCACCACTGCTGATGAAACCGATCCCTTTGGAACCTTTGTATCTGTATCTGGCAGCGAGCTCGATGGTAGTGGGGGCGGCATTAGTTCGGGATAAAGGGAGAAATCAGTTCCCGGTATACTACGCCAGCCATGTACTTCGAGACGCAGAAACCCGATACCCGAATCTGGAAAAATTTGCCTACGCCTTGATCATTGCAAGTAGAAAATTGCGGCATTATTTGCAGGGTCGGTTGGTGGTGATATACACAGATCAGTCGCTAAAAAAGGTACTACACCGGCCAGAGGTCTCGGGAAGGCTGGCAGCATGGGCGATGGAATTGACGCAGTTTGCACTCGATTATCGACCCCGAACGGCAATTAAAGGACAGGCATTGGCAGATTTTGTGGTAGAATGCTCGTTCACAGAACCAGATGTAAGGTCGGTCACCGAAGTACAATATGTGGGGACCTCGTGGACACTGTATGTGGATGGTTCATCAACTTCAGACGTCAGCGGCGCAGGGGTCATATTGACAAGTCCCAAAGGGTTCAAGGTCCAATAGGCCATTCGGTTCCAATTTAAAGCGACCAACAACGAAGAAGAGTATGAGGCCATTCTAGCAGGGCTGAAGTTGGCCCGAAGCCTGGAGATGCAAAATTTAGTCATCTATAGTGACTCCCAGCTAGTCGTCAAATAGATATCGGGGGAATATGAGGCTCGGGGGGCAAGAATGACGAGATACTTAGCCGAGGCGAAGGATAAGCTGACATACTTCACTTCAGTCAGCTGTTAGGGACCTTCAAACACAAAACAAACGCATTTGAAGATAAATATTTGTATGACCTACGTCACTGACATGTATCATTAGAGTTAAGCCGACCAAGAGTTAAGGAACGCAAAAAAAACCTTAATTGTTTAGTGGAGGGAAAAAGATATCCAAGTTTAGCAGTTGCAAACATCTGCATAGACCGGCCTTTGGCCCGAGTGGTATGACCTAACTCATGTTAATCATGAGGTTGGGGATTCAATCCTTGGAAGTGGCTAAGGAGAGTGTGTGTAGTGGGGTGTGTGTGTCAAATTAGCATAAAAAAAATCTACATAGTCAATGTGTCACAATTACTCATAG
Organism: Panax notoginseng; assembly: GCA_016801055.1. Lineage (NCBI taxonomy): Eukaryota > Viridiplantae > Streptophyta > Magnoliopsida > Apiales > Araliaceae > Panax > Panax notoginseng. Next base: position 1,959,736 of record CM029021.1, on the reverse strand, counting down.
ACCAAACAAAGAAATCAAAATTTTAAAATGCAATGAATAATTACTCAGCAGCCAAAAGATTAATATGTAAATTGATTCTAAGAAAAGAAATTGAATTAAAATGAACCATACTTACAGAAGTAGCATCTGCCAGCTCAGGAACCCGCCTATTCAGTAGGACTTTTTCCTCCTTTGTGAACAACTTACGAGGACCTACCCATTCAGCAACAGAGAATCAGATACTAAACCCCAAGCTCTCCAGAGAATATAAGAAAAGACCAACAATTACAACAATAATACTAACGTTTAGTTATTGGAAGAAAATGAAGAAAACATCCAATTTCCATAGATATAGTCGAATATATGAGTTTACCTCTAGGTTTCAGCATATAATGCATCAGATCATATGAAAGCATAATGCTAAAGGAATAAATACGAAATTAAGTGCACCACAACATAAGAACCACTCTATTTACTTTCAGTAGATAGTTCAGAGACGCCTAGATTTCAGAGGTCAAAGGCTCAAAACTTTGAGTTTGGACAAGTTAGTTAATATTTCAATTTGAAGTTCAAATTGGACAAAGATTCCAGACTAGTCAGTTTATAAGTGAAATGTTAAGCTGAGAGAACAATTTTTCTTTAATTATATAGTTTTACAATATTTTGTAAAGATGTTAGATGTAAGTGTTCATCGATTGCACTTCAAAAGAATAATTAGAAGATGACACATTCGAAAATAGTTTCCCTAAAGCCCCCATCTGATAAATTGGTTTGGAAGGAGGCGTCTTGAATAGAAGATTTTTTGAGATCAAGGCATTGCTAATAAAAGGTGTATTGTGTAGGCCCAAGGCCAAGAGCATTACACCTCTAGGGGTCTTGCCTGGCTAAGGCGAGCCACATTTAACAATTCTCGTGAACAACATAGGCGTTTCATTGAAGTTCTTGAAAAATAGCCCTTAGGTAGTTCTTTTTGTCTCCTTTGTTCTTCTTATGTATTTCTTTCTTCTTAGTCTTTCCTCTGTTTTTTTTCTCGTACATAACTATGTTCTTTTTTTGTATGCAGCTTCTAAATCAGTATTATAAATATAAATTCTACTGTAGCTTCAAAATCCAGTATTATGGCTTCTGAACTCTGCATTATAGCCATCACACACATACACACACACACACACACACACATATATATATATATATATGTTGGATTTTGGGTATCCAAATGGAACGCCCATGGAGGATCCGATCTATTTGGCTTTATTAGCTAACCCATCCAAGTCAGTATTTATAAATGTTACGTGATTGGGAGTTGGAGGATTTACAGGGAAGTGGTTCAACCACTTCGGCTATTAAATACTCACGTCTCCACATTTCAACGTAATATAATTCAATTTCAGTTGGCCAAATACAGTGAGCGCTCCTAATACAGACCTAAACCAAATTGTTATGAACCGTGAGATAGTGTTCCGTTCTCAATCGTAGTTCGGAGACGTTGTTGGGTTTCAAGGGAACGTGAATTACAGGAGGTTTTCCGCATCAAAGGTTTTTCACACTTCAAGAGGTATGCCTTTGATTCTCCTGTTACGTGTAAATATATGAAATAACATGCGTATTAAAATCCTACAATATATATATATATATATATATATATATATATATATATATATATATATATATATATATATATATATATATATATATATAAGAGGTTGCCTCACTTATTAGACTAGAAAAGTTCCTCCTCGCCTTGTGCCTTGATGATTCCCTTTTTCCTTGACCAAGGGATAACAAAAATAGACGTGCAAAATATACATTTTTAGCCAAATCCTTGAGCAAAGTAAATACCTTAGTCGTACGATTTTCAACTTGTTCCATTGACCATGTTATTTAACTCAATTACATTAAGACACTCAAGGATTCAGTTGTTTGCTTTAACAATCACAACTACATTATGGAAAGTAAATTAACTTACTTTTAAAGTAGCAAACTTTAATATCCATGAATAAGTGCAACCATAGCTCCATTTAACTATATTTACAGCCAAAATAATATTTCTACTGCTTAGAAAGTGGAAATTCTTTTGAGGTTAAGAAATTGTCAAAATACAGATTGAAAGACAAGATATCACTGAGAAAGTATGCCACGTTAATTCATATCCACAACAATAAAGCAAGCACCATAATGTAATACATGAAAGCAATTCCTTGAGCACTGCTACCATATTGATGTATGTATAAGTTGTGTTTTTTTTATAGCGTTGAAACATAAAATCATCCAATCCATAAGCAAATGAAGATGAGTAATGAAGCCCAATGTATATATATTGAATTTTAAGTTTATCTGACTTTAGAACTATATAAAGCTAATCACTTCATCATGGAAAAGAAAATTAAAGCAATGCAAATTTAGTAATAGACTGATAGTAGTTGTTAGTTCTTAGTAGGCACAAGTTATTTAGAAGGGGGGGTTGAATTGATATTAAAAATCTTTTCAATATTAATCTTGTTCTTAGAAAGTGATTAAAACTTAGTAGAATAGTATTTGTTTTAATCTTCTTAACCAAGCAATGAAGTTATGGACAAGTATGGTAGTTATAGCAGATATAGCAGTTATGGCAGGAACGAAAATGACACAGCTATTTTTAAGTGGTTCAGAGCACACAAGGCTCCTAGTCCACTCTTCTACTCAACGAGTAGGATATCCACTAAGGATGTTTCTTACAAACTTCTGAATCACACTGGATTCCTTCTAGACCAGCAGTCTAGGAACTTCTCTAGTTCACTCTTGAACTCTTCAAGTCCAGCAGACTTGGCTATCTTACAGTTCACTCTTGAACTCTTCAAGTCCAGCAGACTTGGTACTCTTCTTCAGTTGATTGATGATTGTTGTTTCGTTCTGAAGGTTGCTACTCAGTTGCTATGTAAGCACAGGTTCGTTAATAACTGAGTAGCTGATCAAGCTTTGCAATATCTCAGATCGTAGAGTTGAGCCTTAGAGAATTGTTCACGTTGAATGTTTGATTGCTTGCTTGATGCTTTTTCTCTCATCTGTCTGATCTGTATATATGTGATACAGAAAACTATCCGTTTGAATCCATCCGTTGTGGCATTAAATGCGTCTGAACTTTCTGTGCTATGATGGAGACGTTTCTGTACATCTCTGAATTCTGCATTCTGGACCACTGACACTGTAGGCTGCTTTACCACCTACCACCTGAAAAGGTGTTTTGTCCCACTTATCCATAGTACTATCCTTAGCTTCTTCAATACGCTTCTTTGTTGCATACTAAGGATATTGCATATATTCTGGGACTGATGGGCACTGTAGTTTCTTGGATTTATTCCTCGTATCTTGTATTAACAACTAATGAGGCTTTGACATTTTCTGACAGATAAGCTCTACGATTTGGATTGTTGTGTTCTACGATCTAGATCGTAGTGTCTTGACTTGCACACTACGATGTTATTACTTGAGAGAACTACGATTTCTCTTGCTCATGTTGTTGACTCTACGTTCCCGAGAGCACACTACGATTCTTGACTTGCTCGTATAGTTCACTCTACGTTCCCGAGAGCACACTACGATTCTTGACTTGCTCGTATAGTTCACTCTACGTTCCCGAGAGCACACTACGATCATTGACTTGTAAACTCCATGTTTCCTTCAGCACACTAGGATCGTTGAGTTAGCTCGGCGAACGTTGGGACCACTCTACGATTCCCGACGAGTTCCCTTCAAGGCAAACACACTACGATTTTCAGGCTCTGCGTCTTTCTGCCTTGACTTCTGCAATGTTGGTCAGGTTGATGCACTACGATCTCTTCATGACTAATCTATTACATCTCAAGATCAACCTAACAGATTTGATCTTTCTATCTATACATTCTACAACAGAATGATACACGTTGAAAGCTTAGATCATCCTAACAATTTTGATCTATCACTAAGTCCTTGTACATATATCTTTTAAGGACCTTACAAATAATCATGAACACTTGCATTAAAAACATCAAATCTTAATATGCATTCTCCCAACAATCTCCCCCTATTTGATGTTGACATAACCAAGGAGATTTGTTGTCATGATTATTAGTGACTAGATGCATTTGCAGGAATTTAAACATGACTTAGTATTTCAGTGAGCAGCTGAAATTTCTAGAGAATAAGCATGAATTTATTGATGATCAGTAGATATTACAATGTAGCATTACATCAATAAAGCATTAAACTCTTAACTTATCTCTATTTTCTTGGTCTCTTGTGAGGAGGTGGATTTGCATATTCTTCAGCCCTTCTCTTCCTTTGAGCTTCTTCATTTCTTGCTAACTCCTCCAGCTCGCTTCGATTTAGAACTGGATTCTCCTCATGTCTGCGCATGAATGTAGGATCTCCAGTTGGCATTCGAATGCCTACCTTAGTCACTTCTTGTGAGCTAGGAGTTGGTTGCTGATGACTCAGAGGAATAGCTATTGTAATTGCCTGCTGACCAGATCGTGGAGTCTGTCTTGCAGGTGGGCTTCGTGAAGGTTGAGCATTAAATGGATCACCTCTTCCTCTTGCTTGAATTGCCTGACTTTCGCTACCTCTGCCTTTCCCTTCTCGATCTCCTCCTTTCCCTTTATTTTTCTCCCCCTTTATGTCAGCATCAAGGGTTCAAATATCTACAGATAGCCTGTTGGCTTTGAGTTTGGGCAATGTCCTCCTTATTCTCCTTGATCTGTTGTTCAGTTCTAGCTTCTTTCTTCTGGAGGACTATCAGAATCGTGTCATTATACTTCTCCTGATTTGTATACGATTTCTGGAAGTCGTACACAGAAGCTTTTAAGTTGAGAATATTGTCCAGCATAATCTGATGTTGACGATCTTGATTTCTCTGTATTTCAAGCATAGCCTCTTTTTGTTTGGCAGCAACTTAGAAGTGGATCTCATCTCTGTCTGATATACTTTTCAGAATTTCTTTTTGATGATTTCCCTTAGCTTTGTAGAGAGGTCTGTATTCAGTGTACTGGGAAATTTGTTAGCAGCTTGTATCATCTGATTTAGTCGAATGTTCAGGAGATCAGAATGAGATTCCAAGCTTGCTTCAATGGATTTGACCATTTGCTCAGAGGTTGCTTTCAGATCATCCTTGGTGGGTAGGCTAGGGAGGGTATTATCAGTTTGGGGGTTGTCTACTGGAGGGGTTCTTTGTTGATCTTGCAAGTTGTACATAGCAAGATCCAGACTGAAATAGTTATTTGATGAAGAGGATGGTATATCAGTTGGGGGTGCTTGGGATTTGACATTCTGTTTAGGCGACTCTACGATTTTGATGGTAGACTCTATGACTTGGTTGGAGTCTGAAATCGTAGAGTTGGTTATTGGAGATTGGATTTCTTCTGGTACTTCAGTTACAGAATTTTGAGATTCTGCAACTGGAAACTTGTTTATAGGATTGAGAGTCACTTCTAGCCACGTAGGAAATTCATAAAAATAACCAAATGATGATGATGGCAGGTGATTTACTTTAAAGCTTGTAGGGATAGTCAATACCTCAAGTTTGTCTTTTGATGAGGACTGATTAGTAAGCAGCTTTTTGGCAAAATTGACTTCCCTTGGATATCCATGAGCTAGAACTGAGATTGCTGGATATTCCTTGAAGCTCCAGAACATGTGATCCCATGATTTCTAGATTAGAGCTTGATGGTAGGCCATCATAGGTAGGTAAGAGAACATCTGGTTGTACAGATAGCTTCTGTATCCATCTTTCCCTACACTTGTGATCATGAGCTCATCATCACTGTCATCTCCTTCCTCTCCAATCTCTTCATTTGAGGATTCCATCATTTCAATGGCCTCTGGAAAGTTTGGCATTGTCTCAACTTTGTCTTGGGCAGGGACCTCCTCTTCTGTCATTGGTATAGCGTGAGGCTCCCCCTCTAAATGATCATCTGCTTGGAGGTTTGGAAACTCCCCCTCAGCTTGTACATACTCTTCTAAGTTCAGATAGTCTTTTTCAGCTTGACCATCTTCTTGAGCTGAGGACTTCTCCCCCTCAGCTGGTGTATACTCAATCATGAACATTTCAGGGTTCTCCCCCTCAGCTGGAGCCTTTTCCTCTTCTGTTGTTTGGGACAGTTCTACAATTTCAGCCATGCTCTTGGCTTCTTTCTTCAGAATTTTCTTATTCTCAAGAATGTACTTCTTAACCAGCCTTTTCTTTGGCTTGCAGGTTTTGGTTCTCACTTGATCAACCACTGCCCTGGTAGTAGCTTCCTCTATTTCTGCCACACTTGGCCTAGACTCAGAGAACAGCAGGGTCTCTACGATTGATGACACTGTTGGTCTTTTGAGCTTGTGACCAGTCTTGTTCTTCTTCAAGATTTGTGAAATGGTGGCCTGATCTTCTTCTGCTTCTTCTTGCAGTCGTATCTTCCTCAGCCTCCTTAGAGTCTCTATGTCAGAGGACTCTACAGGAACATTGGTTGTTGATCCTTGAGGTTCTTCAATATGTTTAGCTCTCAGCTTCCTTTTGCCCTTACTTTTTCTTGCAAGAGCAGATGGTTCTCCCTTGTCTTCTTCTCCTTCTTCTTCGACTTCTATGACAACAGACATATCTCCTTTAAAACCTGCTTTCTTTTGTTCCTCAGATCTTCCACTCGACTCTGTCATCATCCGAACGAAATTAGCAGGGTTTCTCTCCCAGTTCTTGAACAATTATTGTGTCATTCTACGATTGGGGTTGATGGCCTCACCCTCATTGTCCCCAATTTTATCACCCATAGCAGATTGCAGAATGATGCTTATGAACCTCACATACAACATCTTTGGGGTGCTTTTTGACTTTTTCGAGCTTATGATCCACTTACCGATCCATTCGAGCAATATGGCCCCATAGTTGAGTTGGGTACCATACACTATGGCAGTCATGAGCTTGAGCTGAGCCTCATTAACTGAGTCATGTCCTGAGCTCTTACAGCAGATGCATTTTCCAACAATGTCAGCTAGAAATTCATACCTCTGAGGAAATTCCTTTTTCTTGTAGCCTTTCACAGAGGGGTTCTTTTTGTGATGCATATTCTTCAGACCCTCTTGATATCCCATATTGTCTAGAAGGGGATTCCCTGTATTTTTGAAACCTAGGGCCAAATTTACGTCATCTTCCCTTAGCTTTATTTCTACTCCTCGAACTCGTGTGGTGACAATGTTGTTCTCATACACTCCATTTTTGTAGAACTCCTTCACCAACTTGGGATAAATGAGCGTATCAGTGCTGAGCGCTTCTTCGAGGCCAGCCTTCTTCAGTAAGGCTAATATCTTGTGGAACTTGGGAGGAGCGGTTTTGAACTCATCAAAACAGAGTCTATACCCCGAAATCACGTTGGAAGCAGACATTGATTCAATAGTTTAGAGGAGAAATGGAACTGAGCTTTCTTCTGAGTTAGGGTTTTGCTTTGAGAGAGAGAATGAGAGATAAGCTTTTGAACTTTAGTATTTCAAAATCAAAGATTCAATTTGTACTTATAACTTCCCTCCTCCTTTTTGACTTAATGGGACATATGTCTTCTTTTGTTTTGCTCTACGATCTTGTCAGTATAGGAAAATACTGATTTGCCCTTTGAGTCTTCATAGCTGAGGTGTCCTCAACATGACTACGATCGTAGAGGTAATCTTTTGGTCATTGAGTCTGTTCTACGATCGTCGAGTCTGTCCGGCAGTCGTAGAGTCTGATCAGCATTCGTAGAGTCTGTCATGCGATCGTCGAGTCTGTACTGCGATCGTCGAGTCTGTCCGGCAGTTGTAGAATCTGATCAGCATTCGTAGAGTCTGTCCTGCGATCGTCGAGTCTGTCCTTATGGAAATTGAGTCTTAGCTTCAATCGTTGAGGTAGATTTCTGTTCAGCTCTACGATCGTGGTCCTTTCTTGACCATGTCTACGATTTTGAGTTGAACCTTTATATCTGTCATTGTTAGCACAGTCTAGAGAATATATTTCATGGTGATAGATTTAGCATGCCTAGCTCACTTATTAATTTGTTAAATCTGGATTCATCTAATGGTTTAGTAAAAATATCAGCAAGTTAATTTTCAGTAGGGATATATTGTAAAGAAATAGTTCCATTTTGCACATGATCCCTAATGAAGTGATACCTTATTTCTATATGCTTTGTTTTAGAATGCATAACAGGATTATGAGTTATAGCTATGGCATTTGTATTATCACAGTGTATAGGTATACACTTGAAATCAAACCCATAGTCGGCTAGCTGGTTTCTCATCCAAAGGATCTGAGCACAGCAGCTGCCAGCAGCAATGTATTCAGCTTCAGCAGTTGAAGTGGATACTGAATTTTACTTTTTGCTGAACCAGGACACAAGTCTGTTTCCAAGTAGTTGACAAGTGCCACTTGTGCTTTTTCTGTCTATTTTGCATCCTGCATAATCAACATCTGTGTATCCTATTAGACCAAAAGAGGATTCCTTGGGATACCACAGCCCCAAGTGGGGTGTACCCTTAAGATACCTGAATATTCTCTTTACAGCAGACAAATGTGATTCTTTAGGGTTAGCCTGAAATCTAGCACAAATGCATATTGCAAACATTATATCTGGTCTACTGGCAGTTAGGTATAGAAGAGAACCTATCATACCTTTGTATTGAGTTATATCAATATTCTTACCATTCTCATCCTTGTCGAGCTTTGTTATAGGAGCAATTGGTGTCTTCATGGGAGAGGCTGATTCCATGTCATACTTCTTTGATAAGTCTTTGATATATTTGGCTTGGTTGATGAATATTCCTTCATCAGTTTGCTTTACTTGCAGTCCAAGGAAGAAATTCAGCTCACCCATCATGCTCATTTCAAACTTGCTCTGCATTAGCTTAGAGAATCTCTTACATAACTTTTCGTCAGTAGAACCAAAAATGATATCATCAACATATATCTGAACTAGTAAGACTCTGTCTTTATGCTGTCAAGAAACAATGTGGTATCTACTCTACCTCTAGTGAACCCATTTTCTATTAAAAAGTTGGTTAGTGTTTCATACCATGCTCTAGGTGCTTGTTTAAGACCAAATAAAGCTTTATCTAATCTATAGACATAATTGGAAAGAGATGGATTGATGAAACCTGGAGGTTGTTCTACATAAACTCCTTCTTGAAGCTCTCCATTTAGGAATGCACTCTTGACATCCATCTGAAAGACTTTGAACTTCATGTGGGCAGCAAAGGCAAGAAAGATTCTGATAGCTTCTAGTCTGGCAACAGGTGCAAATGTCTCATCATAGTCAATGCATTCTTCTTGAGAATAGCCCTTTGCCACTAATCTTGCCTTGTTCCTGGTAATGACTCCATCTTCATCCATTTTATTTCTGAAGACCTACTTGGTTCCTATGACAGGATGACTCTTTGGTCTGGGTACCAATCTCCAAACTTTGCTTCGTTCAAACTGGTTGAGTTCTTCCTGCATGGCTTCTATCCAACTGGAGTCTTCCATAGCATCTTCTATCTTCTTTGGCTCTATCTGTGATAGGAAGCTCAGGTAGAAGCATTCATTCTGAGTAGCAGCCCTTGTCTTGACCCTTGTACTTGGATCTCCAATGATTAGATCCTGAGTGTGATCTCTTGCCCATCTGTTCCCAGTTGGGACATCTGTCCTGATGCCTTCCTGTCTTAGACCTTCAAAATCTATCTCTACTTCTTGAGGTGGAGGCTCACTGTCTTGAATGGACCCCTCTACAATCTCATTATCATGCTCTACGATTTTACTATCTGGTACTACGATCGTAGTGTTGAGCTCTACGACTTCATTCGTGGTATCTGCACTACCGGTCGTAGTGTTTAAAGGCACTGATTTGTCTACGTCAGTTTCATCAAAGATGATGTGTATTGAGATTTCGACGCTCAGTGTCTTCTTGTTGAACACCCTGTAAGCTTTGCTGTCTGTGGCATATCCAAGAAAGATTCCTTCGTCTGACTTTGGCTGGAATTTTGTCAGATACTGCTTTCCATTGTTGAGAATATAGCATACATAGCCAAAGACATGAAAATAGCTGACGCTTGGCTTTCTTCCTTTCCATAGTTCGTAGGGTGTCTTCTTGATCGTAGAGTGAATTAATGATCTGTTCTGAGTGTAGCATGCGGTGTTGATAGCTTCTGCCCAGAAGTATTCAGGCAGATGAGCTGCTGCTAGTAGAGTCCTTCCAGCCTCTATCAGGGTTTTGTTCTTTCGTTCAGCAACTCCATTTTGTTGAGGAGTTCGTGGAGCTGAGAAGTTGTGACTGATGCCATTGTCTGTGCAGAACTGATCCATTTCTGAGAAATCGAATTCTCTGCCATGATCACTCCTTATGACCTTGATTTTCTCTCATTTTTCATTCATCACCAGTCTGAACATCTTCATTAACTCTGAGCTCGTTTCATCCTTATAAGTTAGGAAAAATACCCATGTGAATTTGGTGTAATCGTCGACTACAACTAGAGAGTATCTTTTTCCTCCAAGACTGGTTGTTGGGATTGGCCCAAAGAGATTCATGTGGAGCAACTGCAGGGGTTTGTCAATGGAGTTGGCAGTCTTGCTCTTGAATGAGCTTCTGGTTTGCTTTCCAAGCTGACAGGCGTTGCATGGCCTTTCCTTCATAAAGTTGAACTTGGGTAGACCAGCTACAAGATCTTTTGATGCCAGTTTGGACATGTTCTTGAAGTTTAAGTGGGACAGCCTTCTATGCCATAGCCAGCTTAATTCCTCGGATGCTTTTGCCAGAAAGCATATTGTTTCTTCAGAGCTAAGTAGACCAAGGTCTATAGTATAAACATTTCCTTCTCTTGTTCCGGTCAGCTTTATAGCAGATGTCTTCAGGTCTCTGACTTGACATTGATTGTTGAGAAATGTTACTTGATGGCCCTTGTCGCAGAGTTGGCTGATGCTTAGAAGGTTGTGTTGAAGTCCTTCCACATAGGCTGCTTTACAGAAAGATATTGCACCATTGCCAGCAAAGCCATAGCCTCTTGTCTTGCCCGAGTCGTTATCTCCAAAGATGACTGAGGGACCCTCCTTTTCTACATAGTTGGATAGTAGAGCTTTGTTCCCTGTCATATGCCTTGAGCATCCACTATCTAAATACCATGTTGAGGTCGTGAAGCTCTTTTCCTGTCAAAACATTTGAACCTTCATTTTGGTACCCATATTTGCATGGGTCCTTCTTTGTTAGTTCCTTTGGGGACCCAAACTTGTCTAGTTTTGGGTCTCACATGCATGGAGTTATAATAACATTTTATAGCTCTATGACCATATTTATCACATATGAAACATCTATTATGATGCATGCCTGTGTGTGTGTGATGATTCATCTTCCACTTGGACTTGTGTGGTTCCTTAGTTGGTCTTTTGTTAAACTGATTCTCTCTCTTCCACGTGTTCTTTGGTTTCATGAATAGTGATGAGTGTACCTTACTTCTACTTTACCTTCCCAGTTGATTCATAGAGTTAGTTTCTCTTGACTCTACGATTCTTCGAGGTTGATAAGTAGAGGTTGGGTTACTCTTCTCCTTTATGAAGCATAGACCAGCATGTGATCCCTTACTTCTTTGAGTATAACTAGAATCAGTGGAACATGGTTGAACTTGTTCTTCCAACTCTGAGGATTTAACAAAAGTAATACCTCTACTGAAACCTGAGACATTACTTGAGCTAGTTTCCATTATCTTTTCCACACTTAGCTCTGAGATGGATTCCCCAAAGCCTAAGCCTGTTCTGGCGAATGTGCTTCTTTGACTGGTCAACAGGCAGTCCATGGATGATGAGGATTTGTTCCATGCATAGATAGTCTTTTCTAGATCCTCAATTTTAGAGGTTAGCTTAGACTCTCTTTGTGTGTGATGTGTGTTTATCTGCTTTAAAGTTTCATTCTCAGCTTCAAGCTTGGAGAGAAGATTAGAACTTAGAAGGGCTGTTTCAAGCTCTTCTTGAACTTTCTTCTTCTCCTCTTGAAGGAGTGAATGATCCTTAGATAACACTCTGAACCACTTCATATATTGATGTAGGTCATTGGTTATGCCACACAGTGCAGTTCTTAAGTCATTCATATCTACATCAGGTGAGTTGAAGTCAAATACCTCATCGAGATTTACATTGTGAATGTTGAGGCTTCGTTCCTTTGCATGTTTGGCCATTAAGCACAGATTGGCCATTTGTGGTTCTTCCTCATCTCCAGACTCAGCATTTGAGTCATTGTCTAAATCACTCCATGATCCTCCAGTTACTAGGCCTTTGTCTCTTATCTGAGGCCTCTTGTTACCTTTGTATTCTTTCTTTCCATGCTACTTCTTCTTTAGTTCTTCTTTTAAAGGCTTGTTGCAGTTGGCAATGAAATGGCCAGGCTTTTTGCAGTTGTAGCATAGGTCATTGATTTGCTCCTGGCTGGTGTAGTTGCTGACCTTCTTTTGCTTGCCAGCCTTGCCTTGACGCATGAACCTTCTTAGTTTTCTTACCATCATGGCAAGATCGTCATCATCGTCAGATTCAATCTCAGCGATGACTTTAGAAACATTTTCAGTTGCTTTGAGAGCCACACCCTTTTCCTTTCTTCTTCCTTCTGAGAGAGTTTCAGCACGTTGGGTCAGCTCCAGCTCGTATGTCAGGAGATTGCCATACAGTTGTTGAACTGTCATCTCATTAAGATTCTTTGACTCTCTTATCGTAGTGGTCTTGGCATCCCACTTGCTCGGTAGAGCTCTCATGAACTTTATGGTCAGATCTTTGTTTGGATAGACCTTTCCATATGCTCATAGAGAGTTGAGCAGAACGTTGAATCTTTCATAAGTGGCAGTTACATTCTCTCCTTGCATATGAGCAAACATCTCGTACTGTTGTGTTAGAAGAGACTGTTTGTTATCTCTAACTTCTTTAGTTCCTTCGTGCATGATCAGCAGTGCTTCCCAAACTTCCTTGGCTGTTTTGCAGTTTACAACGTTGTCAAACAGATTGTCCTCCAAGGATTGGAATAAGATGTTTTTAGCCTTCTTGTCAAGTTGGACAACTTTCTTCTCTGAGTCTGTCCATTCTTCCTTAACCTTGATTTGCACTTTGTTTGGCTCGTCAATGGTTGGTGCAAGCTTTGTTGGTATATAGGACCCATTGAGTACAGTCTCAAATAGATCTTCATCTATTGAGTCCATGTAAGCTTGCATCCTGACTTTCCAGTTTGTAAATTTGTCCTTGTTGCACATTGGTGGCTTGCTGCCTCCACCGGTCCTGGATTCGCTTGGTACTAGTGCCATTTGGATCTACTAAAGCGTGTAAGCTATAAAAATAGAACCTGCTCTGATACCAATTGTTAGTTCTTAGTAGGCACAAGTTATCTAGAAGAGGGGGGGTTGAATAGATATTAAAAATCTTTTCTATATTAATCTTGTTCTTAGAAAGTGATTAAAACTTAGCGGAATAGTATTTGTTTTAATCTTCTTAACCAAGCAATGAAGTTATGGACAAGTATGGCAGTTATAGCAGATATAGCAGTTATGGCAGGAACGGAAATGACAGCTATTTTTAAGTGGTTCAGAGCACACAAGGCTCCTAGTCCACTCTTCTACTCAACGAGTAGGATATCCACTAAGGATGTTTCTTACAAACTTCTGAATCACATTGGATTCCTTCTAGACCAGCAGTCTAGGAACTTCTCTAGTTCACTCTTGAACTCTTCAAGTCCAGCAGACTTGGCTATCTTACAGTTCACTCTTGAACTCTTCAAGTCCAGCAGACTTGGTACTCTTCTTCAGTTGATTGATGATTGTTGTTTCGTTCTGAAGGTTGCTACTCAGTTGCTATGTAAGCACAGGTTCGTTAATAACTGAGTAGCTGATCAAGCTTTGCAATATCTCAGATCGTAGAGTTGAGCCTTAGAGAATTGTTCACGTTGAATGTTTGATTGCTTGCTTGATGCTTTTTCTCTCATCTGTCTGATCTGTATATATGTGATACAGAAAACTATCCGTTTGAATCCATCCGTTATGGCATTAAATGCGTCTGAACTTTCTGTGCTATGATGGAGACGTTTCTGTACATCTCTGAATTCTGCATTCTGGACCACTGACACTGCAGGCTGCTTTACCACCTACCACCTGAAAATGTGTTTTGTCCCACTTATCCATAGTACTATCCTTAGCTTCTTCAATACGCTTCTTTGTTGCATACTAAGGATATTGCATATATTCTGGGACTGATGGGCACTGTAGTTTCTTGGATTTATTCCTCGTATCTTGAATTAACAACTCATGAGGCTTTGACGTTTTCTGACAGATAAGCTCTACGATTTGGATTGCTATGTTCTACGATCTAGATCGTAGTGTCTTGACTTGCACACTACGATGCTATTACTTGAGAGCACTACGATTTCTCTTGCTCATGTTGTTGACTCTACGTTCCCGAGAGCACACTATGATTCTTGACTTGCTCGTATAGTTCACTCTACGTTCCCGAGAGCATACTACAATTCTTGACTTGCTCGTATAGTTCACTCTACGTTCCCGAGAGCACACTACGATCGTTGACTTGTAAACTCCATGTTTCCTTCAGCACACTACGATCGTTGAGTTAGCTCGGCGAACGTTGGGACCACTCTACGATTCCCGACGAGTTCCCTTCAAGGCAAACACACTACGATTTTCAGGCTCTACGTCTTTCTGCCTTGACTTCTGCAATGTTGGTCAGGTTGATGCACTATGATCTCTTCATGACTAATCTATTACATCTCAAGATCAACCTATCAGATTTGATCTTTCTATCTATACATTCTACAACAGAATGATACACGTTGAAAGCTTAGATCATCCTAACAATTTTGATCTATCACTAAGTCCTTGTACATATATCTTTTAAGGACCTTACAAATAATCATGAACACTTGCATTAAAAACATCAAATCTTAATATGCATTCTCCCAACAGTAGTAACAGTAGATTTACTTTTGGAATTCCGTGAAGCAGCAGCATCAGGATCATAATCCCCACTATTCAAAAACTCAGAAACATCATCTAAACTGACTCCATACACCTCAAACCTAGGATTCCTCGATTTTACTCTGCCGCCACTTGAAACCAAGCCATTCACTTTCTCTTTCTCATTATCAAACTTCTCGTCATTCTTATCACTTGCAGTCTCATTCACTGGAAAGCTAGGGTTATCGAGAACAAGGGGATTTAATTGAGCCAGCTTAGCATCCCTATAAGCTACATACTTCTTTTCCAAATCATCATCCCTAATGGGTCTCAGCCCCAGCTTCTTCTTCTCCAATTTCTGACCGAATTCCAGATCCAGGGAAATCTTTCGTCTCTCTTTCTTGCTAATATTAAAAGCTGCCTGAGCTTCTTTCCATTTATCGGGAATCAAATTCGCAGGCTCAGCTTGGACTTTGAGCTTAGTTGTGACGCCCCCAAAATTAGGTATACGTCACCCATCTTGGGTCGCCACTTACATGGTACAAAAATTCAAATACAACTTAATTATACAACTGACGTGTACAATACGCCAAAACATAGCCTGTGAGTTTGAATACAAATACTGTCTACTAGAGACTATACAAACTCAAAAGGAGTCATCGTTACATTTATTGTCACACTATTTAACAGAATAGTGAGGACTACTAATACTATCATCTGAATCGTCACTCCGTTCCCCGACTAGTTCCTGTTACGTTCTCATTTGCTAAAGAGAACAGTGAAAGAAAGGGTGAGCTCAACTAGCCCAGTAAGAAATATTATGACTAAGATAATGCAGAATAAATTATCTTTAGTCTCCAACAATGTTAAACTGATAAAATATAATAGACATCAAGTTTAACTGCAGCGGAATAAGCAATCCATTAAAAGAGTCAACTAGAAAATAAAATATACTATCTTTTATGATTTAAAAGGTTTTTCAACACTGTTATCGCTGAGACTCAGCTTAATAAATATTTCACATTATCGAATCACTCTTTCTCTACGGCCAAGGATATTCTTTAGTATCACGACCACAATTATCCATGCACTACGGGCCAAGAATATTTGTGTATTCATTAATGGTCATGATCATGCCAACAACTGTCCATCAATGCACTACGGGCCAATGATGACTTTTACCACATCATTTGTAACATTACGGTCATGATTACACCGAATAATCCCTGGTCATAATCATACCAAGTCCATCCATGCTTTACAGGCCACAGATGACTTTCAAAAATATAAACATGAGGATGATGACAATGATATAATAATTCAATAAAACAAGTTCAAGAATTAATTTGTCCAAGAATCAATAACGTCCAAATTGTCAACATGATACTACTTTGTAGAGTAAAATTCAAGAATGATCAGAAGAATATTTCCAGGAAAAAAAAATACTGGATGAAGCGCAAATATCAAGGATATTCCACTAATTTCATGGAGTATAGAAGTCAAAATTTTAACCAACTAAGAATAATAAGGAATGTAATAACAACAGAAATCACCATGCATGCGGTACTTCGCATAAACAGGTTATTCCAACAGAATAATAATAATGGAACTAGGTCAGGTAAAAATCACACCGACATGATGTTCCAACAGAATAATAAAGACGGAATAATAAAGACGGAACCAGGTCCGGCGTAAAGCACAGACAGGATGTTCCAACTGAAAATAAAGACAGAATGATAAAGACGGAACCAGGTACAGCGTATAGCACAGACAGGATGTTCCAACGGAATAACAAAGACAGAATAATAGAAGAATGTCACCAAGTATAGGGTATTCCGCATATACAGGTTATTCTAACAGAATAATAAAGAAATAGAATAACAGAAGTTCTCTTCTTGAATACAAAAGAATAATATCCCTTACCGTAAAAGAACTGGATATAAGAGTAGTGAAATAGTAGAAAACTTTTCTTCTATCTCTCTATAGTCTATCTCTATAGTTTCTCTCTCTAGAGTTCAGTGAATTCGTAAGAAAATAATGAAGGAATGAGCTTCTATTTATAGGAAAATGGAATGCATAGTAACTAATCCATGAACGGTCCAGACTGATTTACTTTAATCTGACGGTCCATATTTAAAGATAATTTTTTTAAATAAAATATAATATATTCTATTTATATAAAAAGATTTTTACTATGCAAACACTATGCAAAATACTATGCAACACTATGCAAAATAAAATATAATATATTCTATTTATAGAATAACTTTAATAAAGTATTTTGTTTTATATAAAAAGATGTTTCTGTTTTATTACGTTAATAATACGAATAAAACAAAACGTCATTATTGTTATAATAATTCATATTATTAATCAACAATAATTGAATCAAACTGAGTGACTTCTCACATAAATATCAATAATCAATACCGTGTGCTACTATGCAACAACGCGTATTACTGTACTTTTACTACCGAGTAGTTCAACAGTAACAACGGTAAAACTTCCGCCGTTATTTTCAATAAAATATTTTTGTAGTTTTCTCAATCCGACAATAATTTTGTTGTGGGGTCCACCAATGATTGTACCGTCGTACGAATATTTTCCGACACAAAGAATATTCCCTGACCAATCGAATATAATATAACAACTTGCATACTTTGTAAAATTTATAAATACTACCCACAACTATAACATTATCTCTAATTCACATCATAATATTAAAAAAAATTATTTCGAGAAAATTAATTCTTTATTCATAAAATCTGGGGTTTCACAATCTCCCCTCCTTATGGAATTTCGCCCTCGAAATTTACGTACGTACCTTGTATGCCGAACAGGTGAGGATACCTTGACTTCATTTTAGATTCTAACTCTTGAGGTATAACCCTTGAGTGTTGAATACGATTCTTCTTATCCAAGATTTTAACACGTATCTACTCAAACGTTAAATCATCCGCTATCTCGTCCGGTTCTAAATTAATAATGTGGTTCGGGTCATCCACATATTTACGTAACATCGATACGTTAAAGACGTTATGAACACGCAACAGACTTGGCGGTAAAACGAGTCTATAAGCCACAGTTCCTACTTGATTGATGATTTCAAATGGGCCAATTAAATTGAAGGCTGAGACTTCCTCTCTTCGTTGATTCTTATTTCTAGAATAACGCCCTCTTGAACCTTCTTCTTCTTCACTTTCATCAGCTCTGGGTGTGTAGCTTGAACGGCTTTAACGTTATCGATTAAAGTCGATTTTACTCGTATATTCGTTATCTTCACGTGGGTCCCTAGAGTCTTTAACTCTATCTTCATCATTTGTAAGTTATACGAAATAAGTCTTTGTGTTAACAACATCGCACTTGTAAACGCATACGATCTTCTACTCAACACGTCAGCTACCACGTTCGATCTTCCACGATGATATTGCATAATATGATCGTAATCTTCAACCGCTTGAGTCAACGTATTTGGCGCATGATACGTTCATTTTAGTTGAAGAAATTTTTGAGGGTTTAAGAAATGGGTTTTGTACTGGGGTCAATACAAAATTCGATTTCACGCTCTGGGGTAGGCTAAGAAGTCTTCAAGAATACGCCAAGAAATTTATTAATGATAGAAATATCATTCAAAACTGTTACTCTCATCCAAGACTTGGATAGTACGTCACATTAATACCAACTGTGACTTCTATCCCTTAACCTGGATAGCACCTCACAATGATACCTATCAACTTGCCATCTTCATTCACGACGTCGCCTACAGAAAGTCTGGCTTCGGTGCATTCCACACAAGGAAGTCAACAACGAAAGGATCGGGGCTCTTTACTTATGGCTTGATATGACAATGATTGACTTTAGTGGTTTGGTTACTTTGAATTCGCATAACAGGTTGGTTAGGAGTATGAAAGCTAACAACCTTACAACAATCATGATGAGTATTTAACCAATCGATTTCTAAAGTCACATCAAAGGTAAATATTTTTAATGAAATAAGATCGACAGGTAATGTGTGGGTACCAACTTGAACCAAACAAGACTTATAAACCGTGGATGTAATTAATGTAAGACCCCGAATTATTAATAAATGAAATTTAATTTACTTTATTTATCATTTTGAAATAGTAAGGGTTGAATTGATTAATGAGGATAATTATGGGTAAAATGCGTAAATATTTCAAATAAGCAACTGGATATAAAATATTAATTGTTGTCGAGGAATATTCGGTTGGTCGTGGAATATTCTTACTGTCGGAGAATATTCGTACGACAGCGCAGCCTTGTGTGGGCCCCATAACGGAAAGCGATTGAATAAAGAAAACGATAAAAATAAGTTGTTTATAAATAACGGCATAGTTGTTACCGTTTATACTGTTGGAATACCCGGTGGTTAAAACACAGTAATACGCGTTGTTACATAGTAGCACACGGTATTGCACCAATTATTAACTCTTACGTAAGAAGACACTACTCAATAATTGTTACAGTAATTACTGTTCAATATTTTATTTTATTGATTCAATAATTGCTGCGTTGATATTTTATACTACTGTTGTTTCAATAATTGTCACTACACAGTATTTTCCAGTATCGAAGCAATAATTCATATTATCTGAATAATATTATTAGATAACATTATTGACAATATCTAGAAAGTTCTGTCTAAGGAGAGGTTTGGTCACCTAATTGCGCGCCAGTAAGGAGAAATCCTTATTGGAAAGCCCCCTCTTTCCTGGGAACTGCCTAGTTGCCGGTACTGTGATTCTGTAATATTATTTGTGAGTAATTAATTATTAAATTATATGATGACGAAAATATTGATTTTATGTGGATATAGATGGAGAAAATTTTTAAATGTGACAATTGTTGAAAATTAATATTTTATCCTTTTCTGATAAAATAATTCATTTAAATATATTATTTTAATAATATATTAGTGGTGATATTTTTACAATGAATGTGGGATATATGAATAAATGAGGAAGAGAATTTTTGTTGGATTAAATGTTTAACACATGTTTTGTGTGTTGGTGGACACAATTTTTGACCGAAAATTTACTATAGACTGTAAAATCGCCCGTTTATGGATTTCGGTCAATTTTTGTTTGGAATTTAGAAAAACTTTCTTCTGCAAAGTTGTAGAGAATTGAATTTCCTATAAAAAGTCGCGAGATTCGAATTTTCTGATGAAAGGGCTATTTATTATGAATTATTGAAGTTCTGAAGTTCCGAAATAATTGATTTTTGGAGTTTAAAATGTTTTTTTAAGAAAAACATTTTTTGTTGCAATTGAGTGGCTCACATGTGTTATACATGATCTGAAATCAGATTTCTTAGGTGGGCTTGAATATTTTTAAGAAATATTATTATTTTATTAAATTTTCTGCTTTGGTGTTCTAACCATTTTCCTATAAATAGGGTGCTTAGGTTAGAATTAAAAATCACACCAGAAACTGAAATCTTCTCTCTCTTTCTCTCTCTATATTAGTGAGCGTATTCTTGTGAGTATACTTTGAGTGTTGTTATATGGTGCAAGTTCCCTTCAGCACTATATCCGGTAGTCCAGCCAGAAGTACTATTCTTTCGAGGTAAGGAATGTTATTTTCTTCCTAATGATATTATTCTTTCAATATCATTATGCCAAAATATTGATCTGAAGTTTTTATCAAATTTGGAACTTTTTGATGTCGGGGTTACTATTCACGAGTTACTATTCACGAGTTACTATTCACCGAAAAATGAAACTTTCTTCTTTTTGTCCAAAATATCTATTATGGATATTAGCTTTGATTGTATCCATGTTTTGATCATTCTTGAATTTTACTCCACTATGATTATTTATGAGGTATTTTTGGACATGGATAAATTGAAATACGAATCCTGAATAATTGTTATTTTGTTTCACTGGATTCGTTCTCTTTAAAAATATTTTTCATCCTCCGCAGTCCTAAATGATGATATAATTGAATATCTTTGGCTTGTAGTGCAAAGATTAATGATTTCTGATGAATATCTTTGGCCCGTAGTGCAAAGATGAACAGGTGTTTAGATGAACATGACCGACTGGTGAATATCTTTGGCTTGTAGTGCAAAGATGAATATTGATTGATGTTACAGGGATAAAATGCTGATGACGGACTCTTAAATTCATAGATAATAGTAGATTTCATTCTCTACGTAACTCTTCTATGAATTATTATTTTCCGCTGCGAATATGGATTTAAACTTGTTGTCTATTGTATTCTATTATATTTTTCCCTGTTGAAGACTAACGATAATTTATTTTATATTATCTTAGTCATAATGTTCTTTACTGGGCTAGTTGAGCTCACCCTTTTCCTTTTGTTCCATTTTTCTTCTCAGGAAGCGAGAATGTAGCGAGTACTAGTCGGGGTATGGAATGAAGGTTCTAGAGAGTCGTTTTAGTAGTCCTCATCATTTTTGTATAATAATGTATCAATAATTGTAATGAGGACCTATTTGAGTGTGGATATTGTCTAGATGACAATATTTGTATTTACACTCACAGTTTTTATGTTGTATTAATAAAGTTGTAGTTGTATCTGTACCATGTATTTTGATGACTCAGAATGGGTGTTGTATACCTATTTTGGGGGCGTCACAGTTGGTATCAGAGCTTAGGGATATGATCTCTGGCGGAGATCGGGGAATAGAACTAGGAGGGGAGAGACGAGTAAATCCTTTGCTAGTGTGTCCTACCTAAGCTTATTTGTTGGTCGGTCATAATATATGGATATTATGTGATTTGTTAATTTGTTAAATTAACCATTGTTTTATGGCAGTATTTGAGAATGTCGACTGAGAATGTTAACAGTGGAGTAAATGAAACCGTGGAGACACCTGTACTCACCAACGAGGAGCACGTGTAACAGGCTGGAAATGTTCCTCCTGTGAACAACACCACTGAGCAGACGATGAACGATGAGATGTTTAGAAGCTTTTTGCGGTTCATGCAAAATCAGACGAAGGAGATTCCTGTTCAAAATGTAGGAAGAAACAATGGCAACGCACAGCTGGTCACAGCTAAGCAGTTCAAAGAGTTGGGACCACTAGAATTCTGGGGAAAGCCGGATCCGATTAAGGCAGAGACGTGGGTCAAACAAATTACCAAGATATTCGATGTCTTGGGATGCACGGAGGAACAGAAGGTTCCATTCGCCACCTTTATGTTCCGTGGCGAGGCAGACTACTGGTGGGAGTCTGTGAAGCGTACCCATCCAGCCGCACTCAGCATGTCTTGGGAGATGTTTCAAAAATTGTTCAATGACAAATACTTTCCTGAAAGTGTTCGTCATATAAAAGAAGTGGAGTTTATTAGACTGGAGCAGAACAACATGACGGTATCCCAGTACGAGGCGAAGTTTGCAGAGTTGTCCAGGTTTGCACCTCATTTGGTGGAGAATGAGGAACGTATGACACGGATGTTTCTGAGAGGTTTGAAACCCGGCATACGTCAATATCTCATTTCTCATAAATTTTCTCTCTATTCAGATGTTGTCAATAGGGCTCAATTATTAGAGCGAGATAACAAGTATGGTCAACTGAGGGACCACAACCAGGACCATACCGGTGACAGCAGTCATCAGAACAACGATAACCAGCGGAGAAAGAAGAATACGGACAAGAGCGGCAACCACTCTGGTGGTAATCATGGCCATGAGAATAGAAGAAGCGAGTCGGGAGGAGATTTTAAAAAGAGGAGATTCAACAATGATAATACGAAGACGTCAGCACCAGTAGCAACTGGTTCCAAGGGAGGAAAACGACCACCGGTCATATACTATAAGTGCGGAAAAGAGGGACATATCAGTCCAAACTGCCCACAACAGTTCAAGGTATGCTATAATTATGGAAAGGAAGGACATATCGCTCGAGATTGTACGGTAGCGAAACCAAGTTCAGCGAGGACGGTGACTCAAAAGGCTGTCCCAGAAAAGTCAAAGTCAACGGTTCCTGGAAGAGCGTTTGTAGTGACTGGTCAACATGCGAGGAACCCAAACGAGGTGATCACGGGTAAGCTAATCATAAATTCATGCGAAGTTTATACCTTACTAGATACCGGTGCTACCCATTCATTTATTTCTCCTACTTGTGCTCAACATTTAAACTTGACTCCGGAGAAGTTAGACTTTGATTTATCTGTGGAGACTCCGTTAGGAGAAACTTTCATCACATCCACTGTTTATAAATCTTGTTTGATCCAAGTTGGCACCATCACCTTACCTGTTGACCTTATCTCTTTAAAGATACTTGTTTTTGATGTTATTTTGGGGATTGATTGGTTATCTACTCATCATGCCAAAATTGATTGTTTTCGTAAGGTTGTTAGTTTTCATATTCCTAACCAACCTGTTGTACGAATTCAAGCAACTAGGCCACTAAAATCAATCGCTGTCATATCAAGTCATAAAGCTATTCGTTTATTGAAAAACGGATGTCAAGCTTTCTTAGCCCATGTTATGGATTTAAATAAAGACACGTCAGATTTGAATAATATTCCTGTTGTTATTGATTTTCCTGACGTATTTCCTGAAGAACTTCTCGGTCTACCCCCAGAACGTGAAGTTGAATTCTTTATTGATCTTGAACCTGGTACAAAGCCCATTTCTAAAACCCCATATCGAATGACTCTTATTGAACTTCAGGAGTTAAAGGTCCAACTACAGGAGTTATTGGACATCGGTTTTATTCGTCCTAGTACATCTCCTTGGGGTGCTCCTGTTTTATTCGTAAAGAAGAAAGACGGGAGTATGCGACTTTGTATCGATTACCGGGAATTAAACCATGTCACTATCAAGAATAGGTATCCGCTAGCTCGTATTGATGACCTGTTTGACCAGTTACAAGGAGCACAATTCTTTTCAAAAATCGATCTTCATTTTGGATATCATCAGCTGAAGGTTAAAACTGAGGATATTCTGAAGACTGCCTTTAGAACTCGGTACGGGCATTATGAATTCCTAGTCATGTCTTTTGGATTGACTAATGCTCCTGCGGCTTTCATGGAAGAAAGGGATTGATCTTTTCACCGGAGAAAGTAGTGGTTAAAAGGTGCAGAAAGGAATTGATCCTTCAAGAGGAGAAAGTAGCAGTGGTTTTACAAAGATACGAAAAACAAGTAAAATCAAGCAACTTAGAGAGTGGAAAGTGAAAGGATCTTCGATTCAATTACCCTTGAAATCACATATATTTGGTAAGTTGAGATATCACTCTGCCTTTATGATGCTACGTTTTTGTGTTTGTTCAACCTGTATGTATTTTGGTTGGCAAGACGTGTTTGTGATGCGTCATTACTCTTTGCTGTGATTTTTGTTTACTGTTTAACCATGATGTGTTTTTGTAGGCAATGAGAAGATAAGTAAGCAGTAACATAAAATATCAAATATATTGAAGAACACACACACCTACTAGAAAATATATTGAAGAATTAGACTGGATACTATTTCCGTGAGGCAACACTGCAAATAAATGATAGCTCGATGTATTGCGGATGATTTGCACAGACGGTGGAACTACAAATGAGAGAGCTGGAATAATTTCCACTAGGCATTCTGAAGGAGCGATGTCTCATTTGGAAAGGCAACGACGTCGTCCTTGTGAAGGTGAGAAATATTTAAATTATCAATATTAGATTAATATTTGTATAAGCTGGAATATTTAGTCCTAGGGAACCAAGTTCTGCAGCCTTGTAATGTTTCTGGTTTAGTCTGGTAGCATATGCACAATGCATGTACTTATTCTCCCATATTTAAAATCCTCACATACCCATCTTCCGTCAATTCACCAATTAGTAGCTAGTTGCATATTTTTTATTGGTGCAGTTGTCTTCAGTACTCCATTCTTTATGTTGGTTGTAATAGAATTGGCTACCCTGTATAAACCCATTCCATTTGTTCCAGCAGTAGCATCTCCATGTAATTAGTAGTAATATCCTGCATCAATTTCAGCTTTGAAATTAGTATTTAGTAGTAACGGTCTAACAATGACTAAATTCTACTTCACAACACAACTACAATAGTTGTGCTATATGAATCTTGTTTGTGTTTATACCAATACGGTCCTTGTGTTCCTTTATATGATTGCAAAAGCAATAAATCAAAACACTACATCTTGATGTATGGATTCCATTACCTAAAAATCTTTCAAGATTTCACATCAATATGTAAGGGTGTGATTTAATCCATTACTGAAACTGTTTGAATGCACTTCACATAGTTATATTGGTGCTTTGGACACACTCGCATAGTTGCATCAGCAATTTAGCTCTTTTATGTAAAGCATTTATGGCGAATCTATACATGCATATGAAATTTAGTTGTGTTTCCAGAAAAAACATGCTCACATTACATAGATTTACATATTTAAGGTGTAGTAATCTCTACCTTTTAAAACAAGTGTGGTACATGCATATGAAATTTAACGAAAAAGTTGTGTTGCTTAGAAAAAGCATGCCTAGATTGCATTGGTATGCATATATTAAAATGTTATACAACACTATATCTCAACGCATGTCACCACAACTTGAGCATTATTTTTTCAGCCAATGTTATACAATACTAAATTTTCTTTTCTGTTTGTTTTATGTAAAAGTGAATGAAGAAGAAGACATTGTGAAGACGACTTTACGTCATTAACAAATTTGTCGTTGAGTAACTCGTTTACATTTGAAGAACTTAGAGGACATGGAAGAATTGAAGAACTTGGTGGAGTTGGGGGAACAAGTGGAAGTGGTACTGATGGGTTAATAGATGAAGATGATGATGGGAATTGGCAAGAAGCATCGCCTTCTCAACTTTACAATGATTTATGTTTTTTGTGAATTAAGTGTCGTGGATTTTATTTTAGTAATTTAGTTGAGACTTTGTTTGGTATTTTAGATATGTTTGCATTCATATTTAATCAAACACTGAACTTGTGGTTGAATTTTTGAATTTGAATGTATCCTATAGATGTTTATGTTCATTTGTGTTTGATTTTACTATTATTGAGTTTTGAGTTGTGATCATTTAATATGTTTCTTTTCATATAGATTTAGTATTTATTTGAATTGTATAAACTAAACATTGTACAAGTAGGTTTAGCTTTTTTTTGTAGATAAATTGATTAATTGTACATATTTATTAAATATTATATAAAATATATAATAATAAATTGTTTATTTAATTATTTATTACATATTAATGACATCACTAGGTCCATAACGGTTCGACCATTTGTTCGACTAGTAACTCATCCACCCGATACTTTTTCTGGTTCGATGATCGGTCTAGGTCTGAAAACCTTGATCACTATCTTGAATTCTAGCATTAGAGGGTTCAGTAACAATTTTAGACTTAAAAGGAAAAATATTTTCGAATAATATTGTAGCATCTCTAGCTTTTATTATGGTATTTATTAGAAATTTCACTAATTTCGGATTTCACAACCAAAAATTTAGTTATATTACTATTTTGAGCATATCCTATAAATATATCGTCTATAGTTTTAGGTCATACTTTCTTTCTTTTTGGTTTGGACATGGCTCTCTTTGTTAAAACACCCCACACTTTTAAGAAATTTAGTCGAGGAGATCTCTTTTTCCATAACACAAAAGTGGCTTTGATTCAAAATAAAACAAGAAGTTAAAATTGTATCCTCTCCCATGTTCTCGGTTGCTCTGAACCTTAGTAGCATTGCACTGACCATATCCATCAAAGTTCTATTTTCTATCCGCTACACCATTTTATTGGGGTGAATACGGAGAGGTGTCATTTGATGTATTATTCTATTATCCTCACAATATTGATTAAACTATTTTAGTCTTTTCCTTACATTCTCCACCCCCCCTCCCCTATCGGATTTAAGAATCTTAGGTTGTGTTTGATAAATTTCGGAATTAAGATCTGAATGATTATGATGTCTTAATAAATTAGATCATCTGAATGGTTATGAGGTCTGAATCTAAAAAATTGTTTGATAACAAAAAAGTAAGTTGTCTCTTAATGACACTATTTTACCATTTTAAAGGGTAAAATTTTATTTAATAATTTAAAATATTCAATTTAATAAAAATAAGTGCATAATATTGTTGAATATATTTATATAAAAAAAATTATCAAAAAAAATTCATTAAGAGGTACCTCTTAATTATTAAGATTTCATTTTCTGTCTTACCGATTAAGAGGCATTCAGAGGTAACAAAAAATAAAATAAACAGCATCATGCCTCTTAGCGAATAAGAGGCAGTCCATTAAGAGGCTATCAGATGTAAACAAACAACACCTTAATCCTTTTCTCTAATTGATTATCAACCTCAACTTTGTAAATTTTGAACTTATCGAAAACTTCATCTTTAGTTTTAATAAGATAAACATAATTATATTTAGAATAATCATTTATGAAGGTGACAATATACTTATTACCGGCTCCAGTTGAAGGTATATTTGAATCACAAACATCACTATGTATAAGCTCTAAAACAATTGAATTTCTTTGGATCGAGCCTATAAGTTTTTTTTCTGTTGTTTTGCTTGTACGTATATTTTACATTTAATTTTTATGTTTATATTAGATTTTGAAATTAGCCCCAAATTCATTAATTTTTAATTTTCTTATAGTTAACATGTCTCAATCTTTCATGCTACATTGTATGGCAAAGTATTGTAAACAAAAAATGAACTTTTATTAGAATTATTCATAACACTGAATTTAAACTTATTTTTTTTTATTTTACTATCAATTTCATATCACCCATTGTAAAAGGTAGAAAAAAAATAAATTTATTCATAAATCGTTAAATATCTATCCACTTGACAAAATTTATCTTCTAAAATTTCACCCAAATCAATTTCTATCCTTTTTCTCTCTCCCCCATTAATTCAATTTTTATCCACTTGACAGAGTTTATAAGGAGTATTGTTTAAATTAAAAATTATATAATCCTCTCTACTCAAACTATTCGACCAAAGAATAGATACCAGAGTCTAATCAATAGAGAGCTTTTTTCTCTATCATATAGGCGACTCGCTCGCTTTTTCTGCTATCGGAATACTATCAACAGCGACATGCGGACACCAAGGACCAACTGACCAAGTAAAGAAGCTGCCAGAGTTAACTTGGCTTCTCCATCTTGACTGCCTTCCTTTTGCGGGGATTTGGTTTCAGGTGGTGCAATTTATATGCTTTTATTACTGATTTTGTTGGAGTAGTCGAGTGCCATATGATTGAGGTCTGGTCAGAGTCGATTGGGGTTTTTAGGCCGGACGAAGCTCGACCATCGGAGTTCCGACGCGCCTTCACGCGCCGCTCTTCGTTCCCTGCGGTTAACCCTCCCCTGCTGTTCGGAACAGGTGTACAGTGCGTACAATTATGGTTTGGTAATTTTACGGTTCGTACAGTTGCGGGTCGGAGCCCCATTAATGGACGGGTTTTCAGGTTCCCTCAGGTTATATGGGTTCCGTCCGGTACACGACCCTTTTCCGCTGTTCTTCGCCCTTTTTCGCGCGGTTTCTTATGGGAGAAGCGTCCCAATTCGTGGCTTTGCTCAACTCCGAGCTTGTTTCGATGGGAGTTGTTGAAATGGTAGAAAAATGGGAGATTAGGAGACTGGGGATGCGTTGAGTGGTGCTCAGAAGCTAGGGATTGGTCGTTTGGAGTTGTTTGACGGGGCTGCAAAAGAGGCGTTTCGGACAGAATGTTGCAGGATTGTTAAACGCGGTGAAGTGGATGAACTTGTTGATTTAATGGGGAATTCACGGTGGTAATTTCTTGTTTTTCATTTTCTTGTATTGTTATTTTGTGATTTCTTTATTAGTGTCTCTTGTGATTTTTTGTAGCCAAGGAGATAACTTGCATTTTACAGTTTGTCATGACAGATGTTTTGTTGGTTCAGGGTTTTATGTTTTGATTTTTTGATTTGTTTTTTTTTTTTGTGATGTTTTGTTGTTTTATACTATGCATACTGCTTACCATAAATTATATGCACTCATGTCTATGCATTTTCTTAGTTCTTCAACTTGTTCATCTTCTTAGTATATTCAGTTGGAAGTATGGAACTAAATTAATATATAATCTATCATGTCATCCTACATATTTGTCTTCTTTCTTTAAGACTTAAAGCATGAACCAGCTCATTTTTTTTAAACAAGTTACCTTTCCTGAATCAATTGCTATGTCCTCCATTCTTTTCCTGTTTAGAAAAATTAAAACAATTTTTAATTGGTCAGCTCAAATATGGCTTTTGGCTATAACTACTACACCCAGCTTGCTGGCCAATTTTGTTTGCCAACTTTAATTATCCTAACATTCTCCTCTTAGTGATCCCTGGTTGCTCGATGAAGAGTCTGAGTCCTGCATTCTCCTCTTAGTTAAAAAAAAACAGGTTGCTGTTTTGGTTGAGGTAGCTCATTGTCATTACCCAGCATTGAAACAACAAATTGAATATTTGGCCCGTCTTTTGGATATGATTATACACATGATATCCCAATTTGGACCACTCACAAAACTTCTGGTTGATTACAGGACTCCACAAATGCCTCCGGTAATAAGATTAAAAATTGTGTCCTCTGTATAAAGTTTTCATGCGATGCAATTTGATATGGTTATGTCGGCAACTATTAACTATAAAATAATGAAAGGAAGATACAATACTGAATTCTTGGCACTTACATGTCCAAGAAGGCTGAGGTTGTTATCTGAATGAAAGCTTCTTCTAATTTTCTTTCTAGTCACTATCTCTAGAATTACTACGCCGAAGCTATAAGCATCAGATTTAATGGAGAATAATCCATCAATGGCATACTCAGGGCCATGTAACCACTACAGAAATAGATTGAAAAATGTATTAACTTCAAGACATAGAAAATAGAAAGCTTGAGGTGTTATATAGATTCTTACTATGTTCTAACAACTTTTACTTTATTTACTGCAGTTTCGTTTCCGTTAAAAGTCCTTGCCAAACCAAAGTCTGGAATTCTTGGACTCGTATCATAATCTAGTAAAATATTGTATTACTGGCTTTGAGATCTCTATGAATAATTTTTCGCCTAGAGTCTTGGTGAAAATATAGAATCTCATTAGCGATGCCGTTTATAATGTTGTAACGCTTTGGCCAGTCCAACAAACTTCTTAATTCCTACATAGACTATGCTCAGTTAGACCTCAGATTTACTTGAAGTAGTATGTGTACAAACAACAGAGGTTAAATCAAGAGCTAAAGAGAATTATTTAAGTTAATTAAACAACCTAGCTACAATGATTAGAACAGTACAGAAAATTAAAATATTTAAATAAGTAATAAATGAGTGATTATAGGTAATTAAGATGGATGAACCAAATTGACCAATTGACGGTTTAAATTAGCTAGATAGGGAAATTGAGACTCTGACTTTGTTACATAGGCATCCATGTGAAGTACTTGTGGCCTCCAAAGGAAGAAGTGAAAATTCATTAAGTTCTTGTAGAACCCCATGTTCAGAATCTGCTAAACTAAACATTATACTCCAACCAATTCAAAATATAAGAGCATTTTCTTGATACATTTTGCTCTTATATTTTAGAATGTCGGATTAAATGTGAAATATTAATTCAATAAAAACAAGAGTAAACTGATGGAAATTGTCAGAAACAATCTACGAAGTTTAAATTTCGCAATTAATAAACATCAGTTCAAACAACCCGTATTATTTCTCATCATTGAATCAAATTAACAATTACTCTTTGGGATTTGGTCAAATTGATTGGATCCACGACCCACGTGGGTCTGGGGTCCTAGTGAGAGAGAGACGGTCCTGAAGTCCTTTTGAGTCTGGACTAGACACTTGTCTTTTCTTTATTCCTTGGATCTGTCTTTTGATGTTCGTTTAACAATTCCGATTTCCACCCATAAAGGAAAAAAATGTAGTTTGTCCCCTTCTCTAAGAGTGAACAGATTGTCTTGTGTGTTTTATTTGAGTTTAATAGATTACCCCAATGTAATTACTGCATATTGTTCATTTGTTGTCTAAAGAAACCTTTGGGTGGTGATGCCTTTCACGGCTGAAGGTTCCTGTTTACATCTCATGAAGATAGCATATCCAGATGGATTTGAAGAATGAGGAGTCTGCCATTGGTTCTTTCCTGAAATAAACTCTTAAGGCCTTGGTCTACCTACATCAACATGGACACATCCATCGTGATGTTAAGGACATCAAGGTTAGTCGAATATGATATTTCCACCTTATTGCAATGATGAGACAATTTCTTTCCTTGTTGAAACTTTCTAGATGAAAGTTGCTATGTTTATAATTCAACATTATTTGTTACAGGCTGGGAATATACTACTTGATAGTAACGGGGTGGTAAAGCTTGCTGACTTTGGTGTTTCAACTTGTATGTTTGATAACGGTGATAGGCAGGGTCAAGAAATACTTTTGTGGGAACTCCATGTTGGTAATAGTCATTGGCTTGGCAGCTGAGCTTTTCCATCTTTTCCCCCTTTGTATTGCTATGCTTCTATTTATATACATATACGAGTCCAAATCCTGGAGTGAAGACTATTTAACTAAGTAAAAGATTAAAATATAAAAGCGTAAGATGACTACTAAATTAAAGAACCGTGTAGAATATAAAAGTGAAAATACATAGTTAAAAAGTATCACCCTAACCATTGAAAGGTTATACTTCTTCTTAAGAGCCCATACTATATTTAGTTTTTATTATACTCTCTTATCTTTATTAAAAATAAAAAAATTAGACAACTTTTTTGTAGATTAAGAATATTTCCAATGAAAATTTTGATGCAAATCACTAAGGAATATTGTCAAGTAATTGGACTAGAATTTATTGAATTAGCCCAAAAAACGAAATAATGAAAAAGATATATTTATGGTGTTTTTTGCTGCGTTTTGCAGTTTGTCTTCATTGTTTTGGTGGCTGCACACGGTTGTATTCTCAACTTTGGACTTTTAATGCATCTTAATGTGTATGGGTGGTTGCACGTGGTGCTCATTCTTGTGCCCATGCTGATTTGTACTTGTTGCTGATTACTGCACATCCCCACGCTATTGTGGGTTGTTGTGCTTCAGCTGGTTTTAATGTAATTTGCAGCCTCACGTGTGTGACAAACGAGATTTTTGTAATTTAATTGGAATATTTATTAAATTAAATAAATATTTTTTGATGATTTAATTATTGGGTTAAATAATTAATTGATGAAATTGTGGTAGATTAATTTAATTATATGTGTTACATTGATTAAATTAATGTGGAGAATTTTTATATTCAAAGTATGTATTTAATTTAGCTTATTTGATTAAATGAATTAATTAATAAGCATAATGTTATTCTAATTAATTTAATAATTAATTAGAGATTTAATGATTTGACATAATCAATAAATAAGAATTTTAATTATGTGACTATGTGATTTTATGTTATTTTATTTAATTAAATTAAATAAAATTAGTTGATTAATTAGATGTGTGACCATTAACTATATTATAAGATATTAATTAAAATAAATGAAAATGAGCCTTATAAGGTTAGCCAAACATGGCCCTAAGAGGAGTTGGCCAGTTAACTCACTAAAGGATTAACTGACCACAACTACGTCAGTTTATTTATAATTAATACGCATTCTTCAGTTCATTGTTTAAGTCTGAAAAACTCAATCACAGAGAGAGAAAAGAGAGATTTGAGAGAATTGTGAGATAGAAGAAGAAATAGTTGGAAAATTAAAGAAGAGTCTTGTCATTTTTGAGTACTGAAGCAGAGAAATCAAGGGTAATCCCTTAATCTAAGCTTTTAGTTTACGTTCTTAAAGTTTTCATGAAAAATTGACTTTTAACTCTTTGTAATTAAATTTTTATGGCCAATTGTTAAATTTATGATGTTATATATGTGTATTAACATGTATAGTTCAATTATATATGATCTATATGTGTTTTAGAATAATTAATCCATGAAATCATGTTCAAATTGGAGTTGTATAGTTCTACAGAGAAAATATATGAATATGGCTTATAAGTACAAAAATTTATGTTTAAATTGCATATTAATTGGTAAATTGATGAATGATTTTGTTTATACATGTAAAAACAAAAAGGACGAAATTTAAACGGACTGATTTGGTCGAAAAACGAGTTCACAGTAGTTATTTCGTTAATAATGTGAAAAATGGAGTTTTTCATAAGAACTATGAAATTATGTGTTTTGATTCAAGTAATTATATGAATTAAGTTGTTAAAATCATGTAAGAAAGGTTGGGTAATGATCATATATGAATTATAGTATCTGTGAATGCTTAAATTAATGTATGGACAAGGAATTTGGAAGTTATGGCCCTGCTCTGTGTTCTTCACGGTTGAACTTGTGTGAGATTTTTTGGCCTAAATTGGTCTTGTTATGTGTTCGCAAACTACAGAAACTGCAAAAATTGAGTTTGGGTAACCCCGCCCCGGCGGGCGTTACCAAACTAAATTATCCCACCCCGGCGGGCTAAAAAATAAAATAAAAAATATAAAAAATTAAATAATTAAAATATTTATCAAATAAAATAAATATTTTTTTTAGTGAAATATTTATGGAATAAAATAAATATTTGATGAAAATTATTATTAAAAAATTTATCAAATAAAATAAATATTTTAGTTGAAATATGTATGGAATAAAATAAATATTCGATGGAAATTATTATTAAAATATTTATAAATTAAAATAAATATTTTAATTGAGATATTTATATAATAAAATAAATATTCGATGTAAATTATTATTAAAATATTTATAAAATAAAATAAATATTTTAATTGAGATATTTATATAATGAAATAAATATTCGATGGAAATTATTATGAAATAATTTATTCGAGTGTAATAATAATAAGGTAATGAAAATATTTTAATTTAATTAAGTAATTAAATTAGAAGGGTAATGATTTGTTAAATAAAATGAAGTTATATTAAATAATTAAGTGAAAATGTAACTAATGAATGTCGTGAATACATATGGTATGTGTGTAGGATTTATGGTGAACGAAAATAGTAATCGTTTAGCCTACACACGAGGCAAGTTCATAATCCTTGTTTCTTTACATAAAGCAAGCTCCTTATTCTATCTTGTTTATTATTGTTCAAGTTAAGATTCCATATTAAATATTATATTTCTTTAAAAGCATGATTTCTGTTATACAATACTTATTCGATTGTATACATCTTGAACTTTATTATTCAAATTGAATATCAATTATTGTTGAACCTTGTAAGACTAGCGAACCTTTATTGATTCAACTAATCCATAGTTGATGAACGTTCTAAATTTCAAAACCATTGTTGAGCTTATCCAAACCAAACTTCCTTTGGTGCGAACTCTAATGTCAAACTGAGATGAACAACCCTGTTATAGGGGATTAATTATGCTTTAGCGTTAAGATATTGTGCACAGTATGGTACTAAGGGCTGATCCCCCTAAGTACGAGAAGAATAGTCCGACTGTTAAAGATTTCAAGTATAAACACTTGACAACCTAAGACATAGTTCAAGGTCTTATTACTCTCAGAAGTTCTTTTGATTCTTGTTATTCATTCTTGATTCAAAAGCCGAGTTTTCTTATTTCAGAAGTATTTGATTCATTCGCATGTTATTATTTTATTGTTATATTATTATACTTGTGGGCAATCGTGCTCACTCTTGCGTAATAATAACATTGCAGTTAAGAACGAAAGGTCCGACGAGCCTTCTACTAGCAAAGGCAAGGGCAAAGTTAACAAGTGATGAAGACTTGTTGTTTATTTGATGTATTTATATTTCAGACTTATGTTAAAGTTGTGTAAGACTTATTATTTGTTTATGTTTCCAAATTTGAGATTTAAGGTTAGTATGACCTAGGATTGATGTATTTACATTCAGATGTTGTAACTCCATAAGGAGAGGATATATTTCTATCTATTTATGGTTTTTCATTTATTATGGGTAGATAGATACATTATGTTTGGACAGTGAACACCAAATTCCGTGGGAATTGAAGTACCCGGATTTGGGGGTGTCACACGTGGGTCCTTGTTTGCTGCGTCGCTGATTTCTGACTATGTTTTGGCCCCATGTGGGTCTGGTTTTTCATGCTTTGGGTCCCGATTTGGTTGGATTTCAGTTCTTGTTCGCATTGTGCTTGGTTCCTCCATTCCGTTTTATATTGCGGAAACAAACTGGTGTTGCTGATATGCTTCTGTTTTGCTTTGCTATGTTGTTTCATTCATTGTGTTTTAGGCTTAAACATTTCATGTTTCCCTCTCCCTGTTTTTCTCCTAGAGTTAGGCTAGCATTTTGTGTATAAATGTAGCTACTTGTTATATGAAAACCAACACACAGAACTGTAGATACTCCATGTGAGAAGTCTT
Source organism: Panax notoginseng (assembly GCA_016801055.1). Classification (NCBI taxonomy): domain Eukaryota; kingdom Viridiplantae; phylum Streptophyta; class Magnoliopsida; order Apiales; family Araliaceae; genus Panax; species Panax notoginseng. The sequence continues at coordinate 1,924,475 of CM029021.1, read as the reverse complement.
CCTACATCAGCAAGTCTTTGGTGGAAGATATTAGAGTGCATACAAGTAGTGTGTACACCAATATATACATATTTACCCTTTTTGTTATGATCTTTTACTCCGGTTAAATAAGAATTCATATGCATAACTAAATTCCTGCAATTTATGATATTTTTTTATATTCACCCCCCCCACTTCTCACACACATACCTTTTTGCCTCTTCTTGCACAATTTCGTTTTGGTTATTATGTTATTCCATTTTCCTTGTTCTTGGCTGTCCAGAAGTGAATGAGTTTGATTTGGGATTGTTAAATATTTATGTTTGTCTGTATTGAATGTGAGGTTTCTTTATGTTGGTTGGTCCAGATGTTTATGAATTGGACTCATGTATACATATTCATCTTACATGCATCAGGAGGCCAATCTAGGAGAGATTCTAGGTCATAGAGGACTCATGTGAAATCCAAAGGCTGGTACTGTTACTACCAATATACCTCAAATAGTATTTCAATTGTTTAATGTATGTGCAGTACTTGTATATATTTCTAAATTATAAACTTCTGATATAAGGAATTCTTTTAGTTTCAATTTCCACAACTTCTTTTAGTTTTATTTATACAATATAGTTATTGTCTATTACTTATTTCATTATTTAGTGGCACTCGCAACTTGCATATCACGTGTATGAATAAAAAAAAATAGAAATGACATGATCACTATTATTGTAATAGTGAAAATCTAAACTTCTTGTTGATCTGTATGGTGTATGGGAGTAAAAGTTTTATTAGAGAATTTTGTGTCAACCAGATGAAGCTTTCAATAGTGACTAATGGTGGATGGCAATATGTGCACATTAGATAAGGCTTCAACTTGTAGTCGCTTTCTGTATTTTGTATGTTTTTCAGTAATTTGATTTGTCAAGTGATTTGACATGGGAAATACAAAATATATGAAAGTAAACTTAAATTAAAAAGTAGCAAGAGTAAAAAATAGTATTGCATTTCAGTAAATTCAATAAAATCAATGCTGGCAACATAAATCATGGCCTTGGAACTGGAAAGTAATACATCATTTGATTAACTTTAAACTCCCACCTGAATTTCCATTTATGAATAATATGATCTTCTCTTTGCATGCATGTATGAATCTATAAACAGTTTCATACCATGCATATGTCAAAGCTTTGGGACTTGATAAATGTGCTTCATTTTTTAATTTTTTCTTACTTTAAGAGCAAAATATTGTTCATCAGAACTCTTTAGTTTGAGCACATTTATAACTAATTGTGCTTTTATGTTAGTTTTCCTAGTTTAGTGTTAACTATACCATGTGGTATTTGTCCTTGTATCGTAGTCTCTCCTACCAGCTAAGCTAAGTGACTACCTCTAATAGCCTACTTTGTGGCAGGATGATGATCAGCGGTTGAACCAAATTCCTGATAGCTAGTGGACCCGTGATACGACCGTGGCACCCATTCCTCCAGTTCCTGGTTTTGGTTGACACAAAATCAAGGTGCATATATTCGCCTTTATTCTAATTAGTACTCTCGGTATCCCAAATTAATACTTATCTAGACTTGTTGATGCTTTAATTCAATGTGTGTCATTTGTGGATAAACGAACACTATTTTATTTTGGGGGGTGGGAGAAAAGGAGGCGTAGGTGTTATAAAATTTACCCATATTAAAATGATTAGAGTTTTATTTGACTTTAATTTAATTCGACTTACATTTATTGATATATGAATTGAATTAATGATATTAACCCCAAAAAATAAAATAATAGATATAATAAGGCAGGAACAACCTATGAGAGTATTATGAAAAATTAGCAAGTTCGATCTATAATTAATAAATATATCAAGTTTTCAAAAGATTAAAATAGTCGATCAAAAAAAGAAAAAGCTACAGGGTAGTGGACTAGTGTATGGATTGAGGTATGGGTTGTTGATCTTGGGGTCAAGTTGTTTATATGATTTTTCTTGTTTGTAGGTTTGGAATTATGCCTTGGGTTTATGTAGCTTTCCCCTCCTTTTGGTGTTATTTTTAAGGCCTCTTGGTTTCTCACAAATGATCAGCCCTCTTGGGTTCTCAAACTCATCAAAGTAGTGTCAAGTTCAAATATCAAATCACAGAGGGGGAAGTTTTCCTGTTTGTATTGATTATGAAGAATGTAGTTAATGAAATAGAGTTGGCTTGCGGTTTTTGTTTATGAATTGGGTTTTGTGCTGTTAGAAAAGGTGATTGTGGTAGCTGGGTGAGTTTTGGAGATGCACAACAAGACATCTGAAGTTGGAATGAATATTCTGTTTTATTGCCTGACAGAGGAGATATTGTCTTTTTCTGTATTTTCTTCGTCAGAAATATGAACCATATATAAAGAACATGTTAACCTTTTAGATACTTCTAGGTTTTTATTATTTGATAGATTCAGGCTAGCCTTGAGGCTGAAAAGAAGAGAGCTAAAGAAGATGCAAAATCTTTGGAAGCTCAAAGAGCAGCGAAAGAAGCTGCAAAAAAGGTCGTTACTGAAAATTCAAGAAAAGCTGCGACGCCAGTTGCAACGTCACAGAACGCTACTGCACAATCTACAGGAACAAGAGCTGATGGATCAAAGGAGGTATCTGTAGGTATTCATTTGTTGCTATACCATCAAACACTTTTCTCCTGCTTTATATTATTAATTGTGAAATTTGTCTATTATTCAATCATTGCGTGTGATTCACAGCTATAGCAAGACAACTATTTGGAGGTTTTGTATTTGTGCCTTTGCGGAGATCCTGATTAAGCCATATGAGTCTGTTTTGGTTCAATATTCATCTATACAACCTGGTTTATAGAATTTTCGGGGCTGCATAAATTCAAATGTGGCTATTGTTTTATTTTACATCACTTTTATAGTTTTACGATAATATTTAGGTGGACAAATGCACTCTTCTTAGGTTATCTCATAGTTTCACTGATTTTCCTTTGTTTTAGCCTTGTATGTTTATAATTAAAGTTACTTAAAGTCCTTGAGTATCACAATGTATCTGCTCTATTTCTACATAACTTATGTGGGACATCTTACATGAAATATTACCACCTTTGTGGAAGTGGCAGATGCTATCTTTCTTGATCAGACGGATTTGGAAACCATAAAATATTTAGTGTATTATGATTATGTTGCCAGTTAAGATTTTCATTATTTAATGAGGTGCAACTGTTCAATCTGGTCTCAGGGAATTTTATCAAAGGGACATAAAGTGCTTTGAAACTCGAGGAAATATCTCAAATGCCAAATCTATAAAGAAGTAACTGTTGAAATTGGAGACATTGGGATTGTGTGAGAATAAGGCAGGCCACCTGCATGGTAGGTGTCATATTTTGAGGCTGAAGATTGTTTCTTTATTTGTGTATACTTCTGATTATATTGCATCTTTTAGTTTTTTGTCATTCTGCTAGGCCAATGGTTTGTTTAGGAAATAGTTTCGGGGCAAAATTATTAAGCAGAATATTGTAGTATGACGGCAAGGCAAGACGGTGACCGAGCGCCAGGATGCTTAAGCAATAAGACATCCGCTTAGGATTCCATAAGGCAATAAGTCGTTCACAATATACAATATATACATGTTAGTTTTTGTATAAATATATTGTACTCCAAAAAATTATTAAACATATAAATATCATATACATTATAGCCTAAAATAAAATAACTAACAGTAACAATATGATGTATCTAGGTATAGTAGTTATGTGATTCTTTTTGATGTTCTAAACTTATTCTTTAGCTAGTAGTGGTAGTGGTTATTTTATGTCTGCAGATGATTAGCTTTTTCTCCATAAATTGTGTTTTGATTGTTTTATATGATCTTCATTTTATCATGTAAACTACCTACGTAAATTTGTATTTTAACAAGAAGGGCTATATCATGATTAGTAACTGACGATTTGTGTGCATGAGCCATGAAAAACAAATAGCTAGACAGATCAAAACAATAAATGGGACACGTGAAAATGTTGAGTGAGGGAAGTATCAAATTAGTTTATAATCTGTCTTGAGTAGTTTTGGTGATTTAACTTGTGCATGATATTAATAACTTGTTCTTTAGTACTTCCCTACCCAATCCTCCGTCCCCATGTTCCCTGCCCCAACCCCACCCCACCTTCCCCCCCCCCCCAAAAAAAAAAGAAAAAAGAAAAAGAAATGAAGAGAAGTTATCGAGTGCATTGCGTGCCTCAAAATATCTTTACCATAATCTTTGTAGTGATGTACTACACGTGATTGATATGGTTATATTTTCTTGTAATTGTTTTCTAGGACTAAAACGGATGAATTAATTAAACTCATCACCCAGTCTGCTTATGTGACGAAGAAGACTTTTGTAATTAATATTAAATATTTATTGAATTAAATAAATATTTTGTTGATTTATTCATTGAGTTAAATAAATAATTGATGAAATTGTTGTAGATTAATTTAATTAAGTGTGTCACATTAATTAAATTAATGAGAAATTATTTTATAGTTTGAAATTATAATTTATTTGGGATTATTAAATTAATCGAGTTGTTAATAATTATAATGTTCTAACTAATTTAATAATTAATTAGAGGTTTAACAATTGGTCATAATTAATAAATGAGCATTTTAATTATGAGATAATTTGATGTAATAAGTAATGTTGCCTTTAATTAACTTTAAATAATATTATTTGATTAATTAAAGTGGGAGTATGAGTTCCTTGCGGTATATGAATTTTTCCGCTACTTGTTAAGGTTTTGCGCCTTTTTGCGGTTTCTTCTGGATTCGTTTGGCAATTGGCAGTTAGAGAAGCGTAATGTATGAATTAAGGAAATTCAAACCAATGAATCGAGTCTTACAATTGATATTATTATTTGTGAAAAATTCTGCACTAATGGAAATAGCATCGCAACACAAGCTACTAACAGTACTAAACCTCCAACAATTCGAGGTAGGCATCTTCATTAGCATTTTGGGCTTTGGCTATGGCTATGACTTATTAACTGGTGAAACTATATTTGTATTACTACAAATGTGCTCTGATTGTTCCATAATTTGGTATTTCTTGACAGTAATTGGAGATCGAGGACTCGTGACCCAGAGGTTGGATCATATCTTTCCCTATGTTGGCTTCACCAGACCCATCTAAGTCGGTCCCTATCTCTATCTCTTGCTCCCACTATATTCAATCAAATTTATACATGCATTCTTTGCTTATTGGATAAATTTATAAATTGTTCTTTTAGTTTGTTAGAGTAGCAGGTGTTTGGGGGGAAATTTATGGAAAATTTTGCGCTAATGGAAATAGCATCACAATACAAGCTGTTAACAGTACTAGACCCAACAGTAGGAGTATTGAAGTCGGCTTAAAAATATATATGTAGTTCAGTTTATTAGAGTAGGAATGAAGGAATGAAGGTGGAAATGGAATGACTTATTCCCATAGAATGGAAAATTTGTGGTTGGTTGTTCCATCAGAATGGAATAAATTATTTTCATTCCTACCAAATTTGTGAATTTTATTACTTGGGTGAGGGTATGGAATGAGTGGAATGAATCATTCCACTCACTTAATTCCATTCCTCCATATCAACGTCGCATAAGAGTATTGAAGTCAATTGCTTTCTAATATTTACTTCCTTTTCTAACATTGTTCATGTATCAGTTCGTTTGCAAGGTAACTGTGTTAGGGCACACAACTACAAATTCTTCCTCCTTTCTTGTGGTAATTTTCACTTTCTTTAGTGTGATAGTTTAATGGACAAGTTGAACTTTAGTCATAAACAAGAGACTTTCACCATTTGGTGTAGTGGATTTATATTTCCGTTTTCATATTTGTTTTCTGTAACTTCCTGTAGTTATAAATTAATTACATTGCAAGCATTCTAATAATGAATTGCTTATAGAGACCTGTACACTATAGTCTTCACATATATAACTAAAATAATATCAGCAATGCATTCAAAGTAGTATTCTTTTTTATATGGTCGCTAGAACTAGCTGCTTTTTAGACTGTGACATGCTTCTACATAATGACTGTCTTCAAACCTTATTATATCGGATTGTTTGTATTTGAAAAGTAATTCTTTTCTTGGAACTTTAGTAAAAGTTTTAGGTACCAAGTGCTTAATGAAATGATCCAACTTGATCTACTTAAAAGGTTGCCTTGTGAATGTGTCCAATGGCTATTAACAGTTTCAAATTGAAATACATAGTTAGTAATTCGACACCACTCGGTTAACTAATTTTGGCAGACTTCTTATCTGCTAACTTTTCATGGAAGAATTTCTGTTATTTTAATTGTGGCATATACACCTCCATCCGATTTGGATGACATCATATGGCACATAGTTTAAGAAAATTTGGAAACTAGGCTGATCTATTCTTAGGTAGTTGTAAAATGAGTACATACTATAACAGTCTTAGGGGAGGTATCACTTATACAACTCTGGATACAACAATGGATACGCTTGTATTGCTTCCTAGTTTCATAGACTTCTTTCAAGAAGCCAAACATCTTCCATCTCACCCGGTAATCTTGCTGTCATATTTTTGGCTTTTGGTATACTTTCTGTTAGATATTTCACAAATTATTCACAATCTCCAATTACTATTTCTGCATTCTAATTGTTTGCATGTTTCTTACTGATTTTGTACCTTGATGCAGTTTTAAACTTGGATTTGCACCAAGTCATATTTGTTTCATAATTATGCATGAATCACTTATCTTAAGCAACACAATTTTGGTAGAGGTAATTAAACACTGACCAACTTTGTGCTTCTATTCATTTCTATCTCCCTTTGCTCTTCCTCTGTAAAGAATGGCGAATATAATTTTCTCATTCAGGTGTAATGAGAAGAAAGGAGTTACCCAGCTGCAGTGGAAATATGACTTGGACAGAAGAAAAAAGTTGAGCAGGTAGGACTTGTTTGACAATTTTTTTTAAGAAGTTATTCCTATTTTCTTTTAGTGCAATGGATGAAAGTTAAGGATGAAAAATCAATCAGCGAGTGACATTAAGTCAAAAATGTAAATAGAACATATGTATCACCATCTTTTTGCAAGAATCATTGTTCTGAGTAGTTCCCAGGAAATTATACACTATTTATATCTGTGATTCAAATTATTATAGTTAGAGCACAATAGCTCCATGAGTCCATAGGATAATGGTTGATTCCTATGGATGAAAGTTGAGGATGAAAAGACAATCAGCGAGTGACTTGCATTGTACAGTTTGTCATGACAGATGTTTTGTTGGTTCAGGGTTTTATGTTTTGATTTTTTGTTTTGTGATGTTTTGTTTTGTTTTGTTGTTTTATACTATGCATACTGCCTACCATAAATTATGTGCACTCATGTCTATGCATCTTCTTAGTTCTTCAACTTGTTCATCTTCTTAGTATATTCAGTTTGAAGTATGGAACTAAATTAATATATAATCTATCATGTTATCCTACATATTTGTCTTCTTTCTTTAAGACTTAAAGCATGAACCAGCTCATTTTTTTTAAACAAGTTGCCTTTCCTGAATCAATTGCTATGTACTCCATTATTTTCCTGTTTAGAAAAATTAAAACAATTATTAATGGGTCAGCTCAAATATGGCTTTTGGCTATAACTACTACACCCAGCTTGCTGGCCATTTTTGTTTGCCAACTTTAATTATCCTAACATATCTAGTTAATTTTCTTTATGTTCTCTCTTGCTATTAAATGTTGCCATGAATGGTTGTACTTATTGTTTCGGGTCTCATTATATCCAACCTTTGCAATAATTCATCTTTATTGGAGTGCATGAATGAAATAATCTTTCACAGAACATCAAGAGTGTTTTTTAGTTGTGATCACTACAAGGTGACTTGGATGTTTATTTTACTTTATCTTGTTACAGCTGCAGACCCGAGTGAGACTTCTATTAACATGACCTTGATTTTAGTATTATCCCTCTGATGTATCTTATACACATGCAATCCTTCATAATATATGGAGTGAATCTTATATTCCAATTTATATATCATTCATGTCTCTATGAAGAAATCAAGGAGACATAGGTATCATTAGATATGAAAATGAAAAGGTTTGATATATTTTTTATTTCTTTGTCTTAGCAGGATGTGCGTATGTGCATTTTAATGTGTTAGTTGGGAGTTTACAGAAGGTCATATTCTAATAAATGTAACAAATCATAATGATTAAAAAAGTCAGTAGCTGATCAACGTCTTGTCTTACAGAACTAGTTAAGTTTCTTAAATTTTACCATCACACCCCCTCACCCAAAAAAAAGAGAAGTTAACTTATGGATTCCCTTTTCAATGTGCCGAGTCCAACTGCTCTGTTGTGTTCTTAATATTTACTGAATTTAACCTATTCTCTTCTGTCCATTTCCTACAAGAAGATTTTCAGGACTCCCTGCTTTTCTTTGATGATGTTGTTTACTCATTTTTTAAATTTATTTTATGTCCATGTCTTCCTTGCACGTGCATAACCATCTATATTTAAAGCTTAAAAGGCAAAAAAGATTAGTGAAATCCTCTATTAAGTTGTCAACAAAATTCTGTTCCCACAACAAATGATAGCACACTACTGAAATTAGATATGTATCTTGGTTTCATGCATGTTTTGCCACTACTTGTACCTTATTTATCACATTCTGTAGGTATGCTCGTTATTTTCCAAATACTCATATTATTCTGCAGCATAATTCTTCAATTTGGGAAGAACGGTGACTTAGTGTCTGCTTTGAATATCTTTGAAGCATCCAAGCAAGATATGGGTAGTCCTAATATGTACATCTACTGCACAATAATAGATGTATGTGGTCTTTGTAGTGACTTCTTGAGATCGAGGTCCATTTATGAGGTACTTGCCAACACTGGTTCACAAGCTTCGCACACTTAGTTGTTTATCTCTTACATGCTTAGTATCTCTAATAGATAACACGTGTGTGTACATGCATGTGTATCTGTGTTGTTGCTTTCAATTTAATATTTAGTCATTTGGCATTGTTCTCTAAGTAGTGGATTATCTTTTGTACGAGTATTAAGATTAACAGTAAAACTTATTTGGGGTCCATCATCATGTAGAAGCATATTCTCCTGAGGAATAATGGCTAGACTAGATGATCCATAACATTCTCGTATCAACCATTGATATCTTTGATAAAGTTTGATAGTGATGGTCAAATGACCATTTGATGTTAGCACTTCACATTTGCTTAAGGATGAATTTGGAAGATTTTTTGTATGGTACTTAAAGTGTGCATCCTTTTTGCAAGTGCAATGGGCTATTAAAATTTAAGAGTTGGGTTAAAATCAAGTTTATATTGGCTTCAAGGGAAGGAGTAATATTATCTGTATCGATATTCGATGACTAGCTTTAAAATTGATTTTCATGCTTGAGCAATTTTTTAACTTGTAGATAATATCAATTATGTAGCTACATGGTTTTCAAAATGTCAGGCAAAAGCTTTTTGTTAATCTAGTTTTGGTTCTCTATCACAACTACAATTTGATTCTCTTGTAGTAATACCGAGCTATTTCTGGATGTTCTTATGCTGTTGTTTCATGTTTATTTGCTGCAGGATTTACGAACTCAAAAGATTACCCCAAATCTTTATGTTTTCAACAGTATGATGAATGTTAATGCCCGTGACTTGAGCTACACGTTGCAGATCTACAAACATGCAAGTAATGCTTTTTTCCTCCCTCTCTTGTATGTTTGTGACACACAAATAAGCAAATCTACTCTAGCATGAATAAATATACATACTTCACTATATGTGTATGCTCCTCAAGTAGACTAGGACAGTTTCTTCTAAAGCTGGTTGTTTTTATGTTTCTATTTGCTTCATCTTTCTTTCATAATTGATAAATGATGCTCGAGATCCTACTGGATCCTCTGTTCGAGAGTGGGGACTATCATCTCTCTTTCTCGCCCACAGTCGTCTTTCTTCCTTTAATACCTTATGCTTTTGAATAATTTAAGATGAACCACATTCTTTATTTACTTGATTTAGCATATATTCCCCCTAAAAATGTGTTGCCTTTTGAATTTGTAAAATAAATTTATTATCTTTTCTTCTCATTAATATTTGAATGATTATTTTGCTATTGATGTGAAAAGTGTTCTCCAACAAAAGGTACATTTTGTTCAGTATTGGTCCATTGGTCTCACTAATCAATAGTGTCTGGAGGAATACACTAGTTAGGAATCTAAAACTCATTATAGGCCTTCCCTTAAGCTGCCATACAACTAAGCACATACTAAACAACTTAGGCTTGTACTCTATTGTAGTAGGAGATGGGTGTTTCTTCTATGCTAAAAGCTAGTTGAACATACGCGGAAGTTTAATAATGTATTCTTATCAACAAGAAAGTTTCGTTTATCTGCTTCATATTATATGTCCAGAATCTAGGTGTTGCTGCTGATATGACATCTTACAACATCATTTTGAAGTCTTGTTGTCGTGCTTCAATAGTTGATTTGGCCCAGGAAATTTATAGGGAGGTACAACATTTGAAATCAACAGGAGTATTGAAACTAGATGATTTCACATACAGCACAATAATTAAGGTATTATCTATCTATAGTAAATATACTTCAGTCTTAAAATGGACATTATGTGTCTAATATCTCCTACATTCTTACTGCTCTCGCATACTTTTTACACTTCTCCTGTACATTATACGGTCATTCTATGAAAAATTTCTTATCTTGTATCTTTATATTCTGCATCAAATGACAGGTCTTTGCTGATGCAAAGATGTGGCAAATGACCCTGGAAATTAAAGAAGATATGCTTGTAGCTGGTGTTACTCCCAACACAGTTACGTGGTCATCATTGATAAATGCATGTTCCAGTGCAGGTCTTGTTGAGTAAGAAATCCTATTATTTGAAGAGATGCTTTTGGCTGGTTGCAAACCAAATACACAATGTTGCAACATTATTCTTCATGCATGTGGGCTTGCCAATACGACAGGGCCTTCCGTTTATTCCATATCTGGAAAACAAGTTCATCTAAGAAATTTTATAGAAAAGATTATCAGGAAAAGATAAATATAGGTGTAGACCATTCACATAATAGTTATACTATTAATGTGCCTGGCAGTGGATCTGATTCTGATCGTGCACATTTGACTAAAAGTGTTCCTTTTACACCCACTAATGCAACATACAATATTCTGCAACATACAATACTACTAATGCTCGTCTTATCTTGAATTTACTCTCGAGTTGTTCAATCTTTAACTTCAGAGACAACATTAGTAGTTTTCAATCTGTTTTCTTAAGTTACGCCATCAAATTTTCCCCGACAGGTTGAAGCTCAGATTGTGGTTCTTGTGGTTTTGCGAATGATCAAAGAAAATTATATTATGTTCTAAACTTGGATCATTTAATACCTTTTATTAGTCATAACATATTGTATATTCAAAGTGCAGGAAAAATATAAACGTGATAGCCTCTACATCTCGCTTGACTACCTCACCTACATCACCTGATATGCAATCTCTCATCCTTGCTACGATGGAGCCCCCCAATTTCAAGCTATGATGGGTGCAAGACAAAAACAATTCGAAGAGGCTATGCCTAAGGAAGTTAAAGAAGAGATGAGAAAACAGAGAGAAAAGCCGTTGAATCTTCCGAATAGCGATGCAAGTGTTTTTTCTTGTCCAGTATTCTAGTATTGTCTTCATTCTTCAACAATCTAGAATTCAGTGCAAGTGTAGGCATATATATGGTTTCTCATTTCGTTGAATGCTATTAATAAGAGTGACATCAAATTATCCCTTACTGCAAATTTCCCAATTCCTTCATCCTTCGTCCAATCCATGCCCATGAATCCCTCGACCAACTGGCTCCCTATTCCCTTTTCTTCATCTCTAATCCTCCTGCCCAACTTCTACACAAATTTGTATGATCTTCAGCTATTTATTTGGGTCCTTAGTATTTAATTTTTGTAGGTTTGTTTGAGGAGGAAATATAAAGTTAAAACACTGTATCCCTAAAACATTGTGATGAATTGATGAAAACGGAAACATATATATATATATATATATATATATATATCGTACTAATATGTCTCAAGTTGTTGATTGTGTGAAGCACAATTATGGTGTTGTGGGCATTATTAGTCGAGCGGGGTAGTCTTACACTGAAGTAATGTTTCGACTGCATCAACTGCCTGCCTGATTTTTGTTTCTTACTGACAGTGATTGACATCCAGTTGAGTTGATATTGTCTAGTAAACTATAATGTATAAATTGGCTGTCATTTTTTGTTGGTAGTCTTGTAATGCCTCAAGTAATGTATCAATGATTTTGTCTAGTATACTACAATGTATAAACTGTCTGTCACGTATTGTTAGAACTAGTTATTTATTACATTAGGTACTGGATCCTATGAGTAATTAGATGCATGCCAACAAATTGAAGCTAGAAAGGCTTTTTTAGTATATCTGTATATGGATCATGTCTTTGTGTAGTATTTGATCATGGATCATGTCTGTGTAGTATGTGTAGGAAGAAAGTAGCTGCATTGCAAGTAATGGAATATGTTTGTTGTTGTAAGTAATGGATGTTGTCCTCACAGTGTTAGCTATCTGTGGAAAGCCAAAATCATGCATCCCTATCATTTTAGTCAGGATCTTATGATTCCAAAGATTGATGAGCAGCAAATCATTACTTTTGTTTTTGATGATATTTTCCAGTTCTTGTATAAGTTAATGGTTGAACAAGCAAAGCCTTCATTTATTCATAATGAAGACTATAGATGTCAAATACCTTAAATAGCTTGATTGCAAATGATGTGCAGTTTGATTTCTTTATCATAATGGGAAACAATGAATGGTATTGTTAGGCAGGAAGGAGAAGCAGCTATATTAGATCAGAGTCATTGATTTCATATTATGCTAGCAAATAGTATGAAAGCAGTTTTCTTGGTCTTATGTTTGGAATGCATGCATTCATTTCATATATTTGACATGCATTCCATGTACTGCTACTTGTAGGATGTTGATGTAGAGGATGAGCATGATGAAGATTTAGGCGATGGTAACGACGATATGCATGTGGATCTTGTAGGTAATAATTTTTAGAAGTTACTTTTGTTTACCATCAATGATTAAGACGTGATTATATATATTTTTGAGCTTTAAAGCTGTAGTTTTTAGAAGTTACTTTTATTGTATTTGGTGAGACTTGTAGTATGTTATCTTTTATTGGATATTTGTAATAGTACTCATCGACAAATGTCTTATCTAGTACTGTCTATAAATAACACTTTAGTAATTATCATTATTACTTTCAACATATTTATTTTTAGATTTTGAAATTAAATTATGAAAATATTTGTAATTTGTTGTTAATAAATATATTAAGACGACTTCTTTCCGTCTCAAAGAATGTGCGATCTTGGAAAGGATTTCTTATTTTCCAAATTTAATGAGTAATAATCCAGTTCATGTAACTGATAAAATCATTGAGCAGTATCTTGAGGTAAATTTCTCCACAACTGTCTAGCAGTTAGTGTGTGTTAAACTATGTTGTGTCATTCAGTTAGGGCATATGCTCTTACGTCTAATAAAGTTTATTAAATATATGCATATATGATAAGCCTTCAACCATTGTTCAAGCTGAAAATGTTTAATTACTTTGATTTAGGGTTGTTTATAGATATATTTATTTTCCATATCAACCTCCACCTTTTCCTTAACTTTTCTTTCTATAATGAATTTATTGTACCATGTTCTAAACTACCTAGTTAAGCAAGGCTGGTAATATGCCTGCCAATTTTAATTTCTTCTTGTTATCTACTACAACGGAATGATTACCAATTCTCTAGAAACATTCAAGAAGTTATATTACTAGAATTTAAAATTGCCTACATATTTTGTTATAGCTGTTATGTCAATACGAACATTTCGGTGCTCAAGTTCCTGGAGACCTTTGAAAGCTATAGGGTGGAACACTGTTTACGCTTGTGCCAGAACTATGGGATTGTAGATGCTTTTTAATTTGAAAGAGTTGGTGATGTTGGCACTGCTCTATCACTTATTCTTTCTGGCCTAACTGACAAATTTTTAATGCTTGATGCCACTGTTTGAAGTTTACTTTATGATACTGAAGTGGAGCATTTAAACACTGTTTTGCAGAAGGAGGAGGTCTTGCACATATTTTATATTTTTTCTTCGTGAATCGTCTGTAGTCGTTGGACAATTTATATTAATGTTATAATATTTTCATGCAGGTAAATGACATATTTGACATTACATGCATGTATTGGACTTTGTCAGCGGAATAGCCCTCGGATGCATTTTGATGAATCCGAGTCCCTCTGGTTTTGATTACTTGATTTGTAAGCTTAAAAGTTGCTATCAGAGTGCTTATTTTCCTTGTTGTTGGACTTTAATTACGAGATCATTAGAGGGGCCTTCCTAATACGATAGCTTTTATTTCAAGTCTGTTGTACACAATATATGAGTTTTAGATTTCAAAAATTGATATGAACATTGTTCGCTTATCTTCTTTTTCAGGATTTTCTTAAAAAATGCTTTTTCCAAGGGTCTGATTTTTCCAGTCATTTCCATATAATTTAGTAACTTAGTACTGGCACGACACATCTCATTATTAACTCTTTATTACTCTACCTTCTAACTTACCCTTTAATTTGAATTTCTCTAATAGTTTTCTTTTTAACATCATTATGGTGTTCATCATATTTGTGGAATTGTTTGATAACCTTTGGTTGCTAAAGAAATCAAAGTCTTGTAGACCATGTTTGTCCAGGTAAAGGGAACTCGCACACTCTCAACTGATGGGTTAGTGATCTGTGCACTAATGCAAGTCACATTTGCAGATAAATTTAACCAATCTGCATCTTCTCCCAGAGCGTTGCTACTTGAATTCTGTTTCTACATTCTTATGTTGCCACCAGAATTCATTTTCCTTCTCCACTGTTTCCAAATGATATTCTTATATGCGCAATGACTTGCACATGCATTTCTGCAGACATTATTTCCTTGATACTTCACGTGTTTACCCAATTCTAATAATTGTTATAGTTTGAATACAGGTTTTGTGAGCCATTAATGGATTCATATAATGGTCAAATGGATTCTGAAGGTGAAAAGAACTTGAGACTTCTAGCTGTATCATGTTGCAGAGAGGAGAATGAAGCGGCATGCAAAATTAGGTGGAAGGTGTCAAGGTCCCAAAGAAGCGCTCATATTTTGAGGAAATTATTTTCTATGTTCATTAAAGAGATTGTTGAGAGAATGATCGGATATGTTCGCCTTCCAACCATCATGCTGAAACTTCTTTCTGATAGTGGTAACTAGGAATTTGGTGATTTTAAACTTGTCATATTGGGAATGCTTGGAACATACGATTTTGTAAGAACAATTTTGGTATGTTTGCTCTTCCTATCATTGTTTTTCTTATAATTTACTTGTTTTATGAACACTGGAGGACGAGAAACTCGTGATACACGTTTGTTTTGATTAATTACTTATATATATTTACTATCATTGAGATAATTTTTTGAAAGGTTCTCTTTGTTATCAACTTGAGATTGTTGTCCATCCATGTGATCTAGCTTCTGGATGCATTGTTTTCCATGAAAGGAGAAATTTGGAAATAATTTAGTATAAACTCAAGCTAAGTTTTCTATGTGGAGTTATTGGTGGTCAAGTCTTCTTCACATTCTTGAAACCAGAAACTTTTGGTTAAATATCTCTCGTCTTTCCTTTGGATATTCTTTTGTCTCAGCCTTGTCATTTCACACCAAAAACGCAAAATGGAGGTGGCAGATTGACATTTGGTTTTGTTTTTAGTACTATTTACTTATACAATATCTTTTCAAATGAAGCCATATAAAAATAACTAAATAAATATTAACCAGTAATTATGCCAATACGAAATAGTGGAAAAAGGTAATTATCGGCAATATGGTACTGAAAAGTCATATACCTTGTTATTTATCAATTTTTAATAGACTCATTATTGTTTATTTGACTTGTACTGTGTTCATGAGTTTTAAAAGGTTGGAAAAAAAGAAAGAAAAGGAAAATGGATGATTTTAAATGTTTTCCTTCCCAAGTGTCGTGTGAGTTTTTTTTAAGGAGGGACGATGAGGGAAATGGGTGGAAAGTAAACCCAACTTTCTACCCACAACTTTCCCCCCAAGAATGGGAAGATTTGGTTGGAATGTTATTTTCCCTCTTTAAAAAGTTCTTATTGTTCTCATTCTACCCCTCAAAATAACAAACCTTAAAATTTTAAATCCTTCAATGTCCACTTCCTCTCATTAACTCACAAACACAAGGAAACTTGTTATCACTCCTCTATTTCTCTTCTCTAGTAATTTTAACTCTCTTGTTTTATTTTCTACCCAAACTCGCAAACATTAATGCTGTACATTCTGACTTAACTTGTGGATATTGATTTTCATCCGAAACAAAATTTCCACTTTTGATTGGCTACATACAAGTAAAATGTTTTGTGAAATTTATCATATTGTTGTTGCATGAATCAAATGAAAAGTTTCCATATTGACTAGTTGCTTGTAATGCCAGGACAATGCCAAGTTACTGATTGAGGATGATACTTTTTATACCATGAGCCTACTAAAAAAGGGCGCCTCTCATGGGTACGGATCTAGGAGTCTTTTATGTTGCGAATGTAATTGCCCTCTTACCAAAAATTCCACAAGCTCTAGGATTCAAATATTCAGCTGTGGACATACAACCCATCTGCAGTGTGAACTTCAAGAAAAAGAGGCATCACAAAGAGATTCTTCAGCAGGATGCCCCATTTGTACGCCATAGAAAAAGGAAGGCTTTGAGTTCGAAAAGTAAGTATGCCCTTGTGGAGGATGGATTAGTGAGCAAGTATTTGTCAAGAAACCAGACAGCTCAAGGGACAATTGGTCTGCACCAGCATGAAAGCGATATATTTGAGGGTTCCTATGCTTCTCATCCAATTTCAAGGGTTAGTCTAGATATAACTGTTAACCCATTGTACTCATTTATCTTGATACTAATTGGATTGCAACTTGGGTGCAGCAGTTCGAAATCTTAACTAATCTTCAGAAAGAACATAGATTTAATCATGTGCAAAATCCTCCTCAGTTGAGGCTTGCACCACCAGCTGTTTATCATGAAAAGGTGAAGAAAGGGATTGATCTTTTCAGCGGAGAAAGTAGTGGTGGAAAGGTGCAGAAAGGAATTGATCCTTCAAGAGGAGAAAGTAGCAGTGGTTTTACAAAGATACGAAAAACAAGTAAAATCAAGCAACTTAGAGAGTGGAAAGTGAAGGGATCTTCGATTCAATTACCCTTGAAATCACATATATTTGGTAAGTTGAGATATCACTCTGCCTTTATGATGCTACGTTTTTGTGTTTGTTCAACCTGTATGTATTTTTGTTGGCAAGACGTGTTTGTGATGCGTCATTACTCTTTGCTGTGATTTTTGTTTACTGTTTAACCATGATGTGTTTTTGTAGGCAATGAGAAGATAAGTAAGCAGTAACATAAAATATCAAATATATTGAAGAACACACACACCTACTAGAAAATATATTGAAGAATTAGACTGGATACTATTTCCGTGAGGCAACACTGCAAATAAATGATAGCTCGATGTATTGCGGATGATTTGCCAGACGGTGGAACTACAAATGAGAGAGCTGGAATAATTTCCACTAGGCATTCTGAAGGAGCGATGTCTCATTTGGAAAGGCAACGACGTCGTCCTTGTGAAGGTGAGAAATATTTAAATTATCAATATTAGATTAATATTTGTATAAGCTGGAATATTTAGTCCTAGGGAACCAAGTTCTGCAGCCTTGTAATGTTTCTGGTTTAGTCTGGTAGCATATGCATAATGCATGTACTTATTCTCCCATATTTAAAATCCTGACATACACATCTTCCGTCAATTCACCAATTAGTAGCTAGTTGCATATTTTTTATTGGTGCAGTTGTCTTCAGTACTCCATTCTTTATGTTGGTTGTAATAGAATTGGCTACCCTGTATAAACCCATTCCATTTGTTCCAGCAGTAGCAGCTCCATGTAATTAGTAGTAATATCCTGCATCAATTTCAGCTTTGAAATTAGTATTTAGTAGTAACGGTCTAACAATGACTAAATTCTACTTCACAACACAACTACAATTGTTGTGCTATATGAATCTTGTTTGTGTTTATACCAATACGGTCTTTGTGTTCCTTTATATGATTGCAAAAGCAATAAATCAAAACACTACATCTTGATGTATGGATTCCATTACCTAAAAATCTTTCAAGATTTCACATCAATATGTAAGGGTGTGATTTAATCCATTACTGAAACTGTTTGAATGCACTTCACATAGTTATATTGGTGCTTTGGACACACTCGCATAGTTGCATCAGCAATTTAGCTTTTTTATGTAAAGCAATTATGGCGAATCTATACATGCATATGAAATTTAGTTGTGTTTCCAGAAAAAACATGCTCACATTACATAGATTTACATATTTAAGGTGTAGTAATCTCTACCTTTTAAAACAAGTGTGGTACATGCATATGAAATTTAACGAAAAAGTTGTGTTGCTTAGAAAAAGCATGCCTAGATTGCACTGGTATGCATATATTAAAATGTTATACAACACTATATCTCAACGCATGTCACCACAACTTGAGCATTATTTTTTCAGCCAATGTTATACAATACTAAATTTTCTTGTCTGTTTGTTTTATGTAAAAGTGAATGAAGAAGAAGACATTGTGAAGACGACTTTACGTCATTAACAAATTTGTCGTTGAGTAACTCGTTTACATTTGAAGAACTTAGAGGACATGGAAGAATTGAAGAACTTGGTGGAGTTGGGGGAACAAGTGGAAGTGGTACTGATGGGTTAATAGATGAAGATGATGATGGGAATTGGCAAGAAGCATCGCCTTCTCAACTTTAAAATGATTTATGTTTTTTGTGAATTAAGTGTCGTGGATTTTATTTTAGTAATTTAGTTGAGACTTTGTTTGGTATTTTAGATATGTTTGCATTCATATTTAATCAAACACTGAACTTGTGGTTGAATTTTTGAATTTGAATGTATCCTATAGATGTTTATGTTCATTTGTGTTTGATTTTACTATTATTGAGTTTTGAGTTGTGATCATTTAATATGTTTCTTTTCATATAGATTTAGTATTTATTTGAATTGTATAAACTAAACATTGTACAAGTAGGTTTAGCTTTTTTTTTGTAGATAAATTGATTAATTGTACATATTTATTAAATATTATATAAAATATATAATAATAAATTATTTATTTAATTATTTATTACATATTAATGACATCACTAGGTCCATAACGGTTCGACCATTTGTTCGACTAGTAACTCATCCACCCGATACTTTTTTTGGTTCGATGATCGGTCTAGGTTTGAAAACCTTGATCACTATCTTGAATTCTAGCATTAGAGGGTTCAGTAACAATTTTAGACTTAAAAGGAAAAATATTTTCGAATAATATTGTAGCATCTCTAGCTTTTATTATGGTATTTATTAGAAATTTCACTAATTTCGGATTTCACAACCAAAAATTTAGTTATATTACTATTTTGAGCATATCCTATAAATATATCGTCTATAGTTTTAGGTCATACTTTCTTTCTTTTTGGTTTGGACATGGCTCTCTTTGTTAAAACACCCCACACTTTTAAGAAATTTAGTCGAGGAGATCTCTTTTTCCATAACACAAAAGTGGCTTTGATTCAAAATAAAACAAGAAGTTAAAATTGTATCCTCTCCCATGTTCTCGGTTGCTCTGAACCTTAGTAGCATTGCACTGACCATATCCATCAAAGTTCTATTTTCTATCCGCTACACCATTTTATTGGGGTGAATACGGAGAGGTGTCATTTGATGTATTATTCTATTATCCTCACAATATTGATTAAACTATTTTAGTCTTTTCCTTACATCCTCCACCCCCCCTATCGGATTTAAGAATCTTAATCCTTTTCTCTAATTGATTATCAACCTCAACTTTGTAAATTTTGAACTTATCGAAAACTTCATCTTTAGTTTTAATAAGATAAACATAATTATATTTAGAATAATCATTTATGAAGGTGACAATATACTTATTACCGGCTCTAGTTGAAGGTATATTTGAATCACAAACATCACTATGTATAAGCTCTAAAACAATTGAATTTCTTTGGACCGAGCCTATAAGTTTTTTTTCTGTTGTTTTGCTTGTACGTATATTTTACATTTAATTTTTATGTTTATATTAGATTTTGAAATTAGCCCCAAATTCATTAATTTTTAATTTTCTTATAGTTAACATGTCTCAATCTTTCATGCTACATTGTATGGCAAAGTATTGTAAACAAAAAATGAACTTTTATTAGAATTATTCATAACACTGAATTTAAACTTATTTTTTTTATTTTACTATCAATTTCATATCACCCATTGTAAAAGGTAGAAAAAAAATAAATTTATTCATAAATCGTTAAATATCTATCCACTTGACAAAATTTATCTTCTAAAATTTCACCCAAATCAATTTCTATCCTTTTTCTCTCTCCCCCATTAATTCAATTTTTATCCACTTGACAGAGTTTATACACTTGACAGAGTTTATAAGGAGTATTGTTTAAATTAAAAATTATATAATCCTCTCTGCTCAAACTATTCGACCAAAGAATAGATACCAGAGTCTAATCAATGGAGAGCTTTTTTCTCTATCATATAGGCGACTCGCTCGCTTTTTCTGCTATCGGAACAGCGACATGCGGACACCAAGGACCAACTGACCAAGTAAAGAAGCTGCCAGAGTTAACTTGGCTTCTCCATCTTGACTGCCTTCCTTTTGCGGGGATTTGGTTTCAGGTGGTGCAATTTATATGCTTTTATTACTGATTTTGTTGGAGTAGTCGAGTGCCATGTGATTGAGGTCTGGTCAGAGTCGATTGGGGTTGTTAGGCCGGACGAAGCTCGACCATCGGAGCTCCGACGCGCCTTCACGCGCTGCTCTTCGTTCCCTGCGGTTAACCCTCCCCTGCTGTTCGGAACAGGTGTACAGTGCGAACAGTTATGGTTTGGTAATTTTACCGTTCGTGCAGTTGCGGGTCGGAGCCCCATTAATGGACGGGTTTTCAGGTTCCCTCAGGTTATATGGGTTCCGTCCGGTACACGACCCTTTTCCGCTGTTCTTCGCCCTTTTTCGCGCGGTTTCTTATGGGAGAAGCGTCCCAATTCGTGGCTTTGCTCAACTCCGAGCTTGTTTCGATGGGAGTTGTTGAAATGGTAGAAAAATGGGAGATTAGGAGACTGGGGATGCGTTGAGTGGTGCTCAGAAGCTAGGGATTGGTCGTTTGGAGTTGTTTGACGGGGCTGCAAAAGAGGCGTTTCGGAGAGAATGTTGCAGGATTGTTAAACGCGGTGAAGTGGAGGAACTTGTTGATTTAATGGGGAATTCACGGTGGTAATTTCTTGTTTTTCATTTTCTTGTATTGTTATTTTGTGATTTCTTTATTAGTGTCTCTTGTGATTTTTTGTAGCCAAGGAGATAACTTGCATTTTACAGTTTGTCATGACAGATGTTTTGTTTTGTTTTGTTTTGTGATGTTTTGTTGTTTTATACTATGCATACTGCCTACCATAAATTATATGCACTCATGTCTATGCATCTTCTTAGTTCTTCAACTTGTTCATCTTCTTAGTATATTCAGTTGGAAGTATAGACCTAAATTAATATATAATCTATCATGTCATCCTACATATTTGTCTTCTTTCTTTAAGACTTAAAGCATGAACCAGCTCATTTTTTTTAAACAAGTTACCTTTCCTGAATCAATTGCTATGTCCTCCATTCTTTTCCTGTTTAGAAAAATTAAAACAATTTTTAATTGGCCAGCTCAAATATGGCTTTTGGCTATAACTACTACACCCAGCTTGCTGGCCAATTTTGTTTGCCAACTTTAATTATCCTAACATTCTCCTCTTAGTGATCCCTGGTTGCTCGATGAAGAGTCCGAGTCCTGCATTCTCCTCTTAGTTAAAAAAAAACAGGTTGCTGTTTTGGTTGAGGTAGCTCATTGTCATTACCCAGCATTGAAACAACAAATTGAATATTTGGCCCGTCTTTTGGATATGATTATACACATGATATCCCAATTTGGACCACTCACAAAACTTCTGGTTGATTACATGACTCCACAAATGCCTCCGGTAATAAGATTAAAAATTGTGTCCTCTGTATAAAGTTTTCATGCGATGCAATTTGATATGGTTATATCGGCAACTGTTAACTATAAAATAATGAAAGGAAGATACAATACTGAATTCTTGGCACTTACATGTCCAAGAAGGCTGAGGTTGTTATCTGAATGAAAGCTTCTTCTAATTTTCTTTCTAGTCACTATCTCTAGAATTACTACGCCGAAGCTATAAGCATCAGATTTAATGGAGAATAATCCATCAATGGCATACTCAGGGCCATGTAACCACTACAGAAATAGATTGAAAAATGTATTAACTTCAAGACATAGAAAATAGAAAGTTTGAGGTGTTATATAGATTCTTACTATGTTCTAACAACTTTTGCTTTATTTACTGCAGTTTCGTTTCCGTTAAAAGTCCTTGCCAAACCAAAGTCTGGAATTCTTGGACTCATATCATAATCTAGTAAAATATTGTATTACTGGCTTTGAGATCTCTATGAATAATTTTTCGCCTAGAGTCTTGGTGAAAATATAGAATCCCATTAGCGATGCCGTTTATAATGTTGTAACGCTTTGGCCAGTCCAACAAACTTCTTAATTCCTACATAGACTATGCTCAGTTAGACCTCAGATTTACTTGAAGTAGTATGTGTACAAACAACAGAGGTTAAATCAAGAGCTAAAGAGAATTATTTAAGTTAATTAAACAACCTAGCTACAATGATCAGAACAGTACAGAAAATTAAAATATTTAAATAAGTAATAAATGAGTGATTATAGGTAATTAAGATGGATGAACCAAATTGATCAATTGACGGTTTAAATTAGCTAGATAGGGAAATTGAGACTCTGACTTTGTTACATAGGCATCCATGTGAAGTACTTGTGGCCTCCAAAGGAAGAAGTGAAAATCCATTAAGTTCTTGTAGAACCCCATGTTCAGAATCTGCTAAACTAAACATTATACTCCAACCAATTCAAAATATAAGAGCATTTTCTTATACATTTTGCTCTTATATTTTAGAATGTCGGATTAAATGTGAAATATTAATTCAATAAAAACAAGAGTAAACTGATGGAAATTGTCAGAAACAATCTACGAAGTTAAAATTTCGCAATTAATAAACATCAGTTCAAACAACCCGTATTATTTCTCATCATTGAATCAAATTAACAATTACTCTTTGGGATTTGGTCAAATTGATTGGACCCACGACCCACGTGGGTCTGGGGTCCTAGTGAGAGAGAGAGACGGTCCTGAAGTCCTTTTGAGTCTGGACTGGACACTTGTCTTTTCTTTATTCCTTGGATCTGTCTTTTGATGTTCGTTTAACAATTCCGATTTCCACCCATAAAGGAAAAAAATGTAGTTTGTCCCCTTCTCTAAGAGTGAACAGATTGTCTTGTGTGTTTTATTTGAGTTTAATAGATTACCCCAATGTAATTACTGCATATTGTTCATTTGTTGTCTAAAGAAACCTTTGGGTGGTGATGCCTTTCACGGCTGAAGGTTCCTGTTTACATCTCATGAAGATAGCATATCCAGATGGATTTGAAGAATGAAGAGTCTGCCATTGGTTCTTTCCTGAAATAAACTCTTAAGGCCTTGGTCTACCTACATCAACATGGACACATCCATCGTGATGTTAAGGACATCAAGGTTAGTCGAATATGATATTTCCACCCTATTGCAATGATGAGACAATTTCTTTCCTTGTTGAAACTTTCTAGATGAAAGTTGCTATGTTTATAATTCAACATTATTTGTTACAGGCTGGGAATATACTACTTGATAGTAACGGGGTGGTAAAGCTTGCTGACTTTGGTGTTTCAACTTGTATGTTTGATAACGGTGATAGGCAGGGTCAAGAAATACTTTTGTGGGAACTCCATGTTGGTAATAGTCATTGGCTTGGCAGCTGAGCTTTTCCATCTTTTCCCCCTTTGTATTGCTATGCTTCTATTTATATACATATACGAGTCCAAATCCTGGAGTGAAGACTATTTAACTAAGTAAAAGATTAAAATATAAAAGCGTAAGATGACTACTAAATTAAAGAACCGTGTAGAATATAAAAGTGAAAATACATAGTTAAAAAGTATCACCCTAACCATTGAAAGGTTATACTTCTTCTTAAGAGCCCATACTATATTTAGTTTTTATTATACTCTCTTATCTTTATTAAAAATAAAAAAATTAGACAACTTTTTTGTAGATTAAGAATATTTCCAATGAAAATTTTGATGCAAATCACTAAGGAATATTGTCAAGTAATTGGACTAGAATTTATTGAATTAGCCCAAAAAACGAAATAATGAAAAAGATATATTTATGGTGTTTTTTGCTGCGTTTTGCAGTTTGTCTTCATTGTTTTGGTGGCTGCACACGGTTGTATTCTCAACTTTGGACTTTTAATGCATCTTAATGTGTATGGGTGGTTGCACGTGGTGCTCATTCTTGTGCCCATGCTGATTTGTACTTGTTGCTGATTACTGCACATCCCCACGTTATTGTGGGTTGTTGTGCTTCAGCTGGTTTTAATGTAATTTGCAGCCTCACGTGTGTGACAAACGAGATTTTTGTAATTTAATTGGAATATTTATTAAATTAAATAAATATTTTTTGATGATTTAATTATTGGGTTAAATAATTAATTGATGAAATTGTGGTAGATTAATTTAATTATATGTGTTACATTGATTAAATTAATGTGGAGAATTTTTATATTCAAAGTATGTATTTAATTGAGCTTATTTGATTAAATGAATTAATTAATAAGCATAATGTTATTCTAATTAATTTAATAATTAATTAGAGATTTAATGATTTGACATAATCAGTAAATAAGAATTTTAATTATGTGACTGTGATTTTATGTTATTTTATTTAATTAAATTAAATAAAATTAATTGATTAATTAGATGTGTGACCATTAACTATATTATAAGATATTAATTAAAATAAATGAAAATGAGCCTTATAAGGTTAGCCAAACATGGCCCTAAGAGGAGTTGGCCAGTTAACTCACTAAAGGATTAACTGACCACAACTACGTCAGTTTATTTATAATTAATACGCATTCTTCAGTTCATTGTTTAAGTCTGGAAAACTCAATCACAGAGAGAGAAAAGAGAGAATTGTGAGATTGAAGAAGAAAGAGTTGGAAAATTAAAGAAGAGTCTTGTCATCTTTGAGTACTGAAGCAGAGAAATCAAGGGTAATCCCTTAATCTAAGCTTTTAGTTTACGTTCTTAAAGTTTTCATGAAAAATTGACTTTTAACTCTTTGTAATTAAATTTTTATGGCCAATTGTTAAATTTATGATGTTATATATGTGTATTAACATGTATAGTTCAATTATATATGATCTATATGTGTTTTAGAATAATTAATCCATGAAATCATGTTCAAATTGGAGTTGTATAGTTCTACAGAGAAAATATATGAATATGGCTTATAAGTGCAAAAATTTATGTTTAAATTGCATATTAATTGGTAAATTGATGAATGATTTTGTTTATACATGTAAAAACGAAAAGAACGAAATTTAAACGGACTGATTTGGTCGAAAAACGAGTTCACAGTAGTTATTTCGTTAATAATGTGAAAAATTGAGTTTTTCATAAGAACTATGGAATTATGTGTTTTGATTCAAGTAATTATATGAATTAAGTTGTTAAAATCATGTAAGAAAGGTTGGGTAATGATCATATATGAATTATAGTATCTGTGAATGCTTAAATTAATGTATGGACAAGGAAATTGGAAGTTATTGCCCTGCTCTGTGTTCTTCACGGTTGAATTTGTGTGAGATTTTTTGGCCTAAATTGGTCTTGTTATGTGTTCGCAAACTACAAAAACTGCAGAAATTGAGTTTGGGTAACCCCGCCCCGGCGGGCGTTACCAAACTAAATTACCCCACCCCGGCGGGCTAAAAAATAAAATAAAAAATAAAAAAAATTAAATAATTAAAATATTTATTAAATAAAATAAATATTTTTTTTAGTGAGATATTTATGGAATAAAATAAATATTTGATGAAAATTATTATTAAAATATTTATCAAATAAAATAAATATTTTAGTTGAAATATTTATGGAATAAAATAAATATTCGATGGAAATTATTATTAAAATATTTATAAATTAAAATAAATATTTTAATTGAGATATTTATATAATAAAATAAATATTCGATGTAAATTATTATTAAAATATTTATAAAATAAAATAAATATTTTAATTGAGATATTTATAGAATGAAATAAATATTCGATGGAAATTATTATTAAAATATTTAGAAAATAAAATAAATATTTTAATTGAGATATTTATGAATGAAATAAATATTCGATGGAAATTATTATGAAATAATTTATTCGAGTGTAATAATAATAAGGTAATGAAAATATTTTAATTTGATTAAGTAATTAAATTAGAAGAGTAATGATTTGTTAAATAAAATGAATTTATATTAAATAATTAAGTGAAAATGTAACTAATGAATGTCATGAATACATATGGTATGTGTGTAGGACTTATGGTGAACGAAAATTGTAATCGTTTAGCCTACACACGAGGCAAGTTCATAATCCTTGTTTCTTTACATAAAGCAAGTTCTTTATTCTATCTTGTTTATTATTGTTCAAGTTAAGATTCCATATTAAATATTATAATTCTTTAAAAGCATGATTTCTGTTATACAATACTTATTCGATTGTATACATCTTGAACTTTATTATTCAAATTGAATATCAATTATTGTTGAACCTTGTAAGACTAGCGAACCTTTATTGATTCAACTAATCCATAGTTGATGAACGTTCTAAATTTCAAAACCATTGTTGAGCTTATCCAAACCAAACTTCCTTTGGTGCGAACTCTAATGTCAAACTGAGATGAACAACCCTGTTATAGGGGATTAATTATGCTTTAGCGTTAAGATATTGTGCACAGTATGGTACTAAGGGCTGATCCTCCTAAGTACGAGAAGAAGAGTCCGACTGTTAAAGGTTTCAAGTATAAACACTTGACAACCTAAGACATAGTTCAAGGTCTTATGACTCTCAGAAGTTCTTTTGATTCTTGTTATTCATTCTTGATTCAAAAGCCGAGTTTTCTTATTTCAGAAGTATTTGATTCATTCGCATGTTATTATTTTATTGTTATATTATTATACTTGTGGGCAATCGTGCTCACTCTTGCGTAATAATAACATTGCAGTTAAGAACGAAAGGTCCGACGAGCCTTCTACTAGCAAAGGCAAGGGCAAAGTTAACAAGTGATGAAGACTTGTTGTTTATTTGATGTATTTATATTTCAGACTTATGTTAAAGTTGTGTAAGACTTATTATTTGTTTATGTTTTCAAATTTGAGATTTAAGGTTAGTATGACCTAGGATTGATGTATTTACATTCAGATGTTGTAACTCCATAAGGAGAGGATATATTTCTATCTATTTATGGTTTTTCATTTATTATGGGTAGATAGATACATGATGTTTGGACAGTGAACACCAAATTCCGTGGGAATTGAAGTACCCGGATTTGGGGGTGTCACACGTGGGTCCTTGTTTGCTGCGTCGCTGATTTCTGACTATGTTTTGGCCCCATGTGGGTCTGGTTTTTCATGCTTTGGGTCCCGATTTGGTTGGATTTCAGTTCTTGTTCGCATTGTGTTTGGTTCCTCCATTCCGTTTTATATTGCGGAAACAAACTGGTGTTGCTGATATGCTTCTGTTTTGCTTTGCTATGTTGTTTCATTCATTGTGTTTCAAGTTGGGTATGCGAGACATCTATACACCAACTTGAGGGGGAGTGTTAGCAGATGTTAGTAGCATAACATGCTTTAGGCTTAAACATTTCATGTTTCCCTCTCCCTGTTTTTCTCCTAGAGTTAGGCTAGCATTTTGTGTATAAATGTAGCTACTTGTTATATGAAAACCAACACACAGAACTGTAGATACTCAATGTGAGAAGTCTTCCTACATCAGCAAGTCTTTGGTGGAAGATATTAGAGTGCATACAAGTAGTGTACACCAATATATACATATTTACCCTTTTTGTTATGATCTTTTACTCCGGTTAAATAAGAATTCATATGCATAACTAAATTCCTGCAATTTGTGATATTTTTTTATATTCACCCCCCCCCCCCACTTCTCACACACATACCTTTTTGCCTCTTCTTGCACAATTTCGTTTTGGTTATTATGTTATTCCATTTTCCTTGTTCTTGGCTGTCCAGAAGTGAATGAGTTTGATTTGGGATTGTTAAATATTTATGTTTGTCTGTATTGAATGTGAGGTTTCTTTATGTTGGTTGGTCCAGATGTTTATGAATTGGACTCATGTATAGATATTCATCTTACATGCATCAGGAGGCCAATCTAGGAGAGATTCTAGGTCATAGAGGACTCATGTGAAATCCAAAGGCTGGTACTGTTACTACCAATATACCTCAAATAGTATTTCAATTGTTTAATGTATGTGCAGTACTTGTATATATTTCTAAATTATAAACTTCTGATATAAGGAATTCTTTTAGTTTCAATTTCCACAACTTCTTTTAGTTTTATTTATACAATATAGTTATTGTCTATTACTTATTTCATTATTTAGTGGCACTCGCAACTTGCATATCACGTGTATGAATAAAAAAAAATAGAAATGACATGATCACTATTATTGTAATAGTGAAAATCTAAACTTCTTGTTGATCTGTATGGTGTATGGGAGTAAAAGTTTTATTAGAGAATTTTGTGTCAACCAGATGAAGCTTTCAATAGTGACTAATGGTGGATGGCAATATGTGCACATTAGATAAGGCTTCAACTTGTAGTCGCTTTCTGTATTTTGTATGTTTTTCAGTAATTTGATTTGTCAAGTGATTTGACATGGGAAATACAAAATATATGAAAGTAAACTTAAATTAAAAAGTAGCAAGAGTAAAAAATAGTATTGCATTTCAGTAAATTCAATAAAATCAATGCTGGCAACATAAATCATGGCCTTGGAACTGGAAAGTAATACATCATTTGATTAACTTTAAACTCCCACCTGAATTTCCATTTATGAATAATATGATCTTCTCTTTGCATGCATGTATGAATCTATAAACAGTTTCATACCATGCATATGTCAAAGCTTTGGGAATTGATAAATGTGCTTCATTTTTTAATTTTTTCTTACTTTAAGAGCAAAATATTGTTCATCAGAACTCTTTAGTTTGAGCACATTTATAACTGATTGTGCTTTTATGTTAGTTTTCCTAGTTTAGTGTTAACTATACCATGTGGTATTTGTCCTTATATCGTAGTCTCTCCTACCAGCTAAGCTAAGTGACTACCTCTAATAGCCTACTTTGTGGCAGGATGATGATCAGCGGTTGAACCAAATTCCTGATAGCTAGTGGACCCGTGATACGACCGTGGCACCCGTTCCTCCAGTTCCTGGTTTTGGTTGACACAAAATCAAGGTGCATATATTCGCCTTTATTCTAATTAGTACTCTCGGTATCCCAAATTAATACTTATCTAGACTTGTTGATGCTTTAATTCAATGTGTGTCATTTGTGGATAAACGAACACTATTTTATTTTGGGGGGTGGGAGAAAAGGAGGCGTAGGTGTTATAAAATTTACCCATATTAAAATGATTAGAGTTTTATTTGACTTTAATTTAATTCGACTTACATTTATTGATATATGAATTGAATTAATGATATTAACCCCAAAAAATAAAATAATAGATATAATAAGGCAGGAACAACCTATGAGAGTATTATGAAAAATTAGCAAGTTCGATCTATAATTAATAAATATATCAAGTTTTCAAAAGATTAAAATAGTCGATCAAAAAAAGAAAAAGCTACAGGGTAGTGGACTAGTGTATGGATTGAGGTATGGGTTGTTGATCTTGGGGTCAAGTTGTTTATATGATTTTTCTTGTTTGTAGGTTTGGAATTATGCCTTGGGTTTATGTAGCTTTCCCCTCCTTTTGGTGTTATTTTTAAGGCCTCTTGGTTTCTCACAAATGATCAGCCCTCTTGGGTTCTCAAACTCATCAAAGTAGTGTCAAGTTCAAATATCAAATCACAGAGGGGGAAGTTTTCCTGTTTGTATTGATTATGAAGAATGTAGTTAATGAATTAGAGTTGGCTTGCGGTTTTTGTTTATGAATTGGGTTTTGTGCTGTTAGAAAAGGTGATTGTGGTAGCTGGGTGAGTTTTGGAGATGCACAACAAGACATCTGAAGTTGGAATGAATATTCTGTTTTATTGCCTGACAGAGGAGATATTGTCTTTTTCTGTATTTTCTTCGTCAGAAATATGAACCATATATAAAGAACATGTTAACCTTTTAGATACTTCTAGGTTTTTATTATTTGATAGATTCAGGCTAGCCTTGAGGCTGAAAAGAAGAGAGCTAAAGAAGATGCAAAATCTTTGGAAGCTCAAAGAGCAGCGAAAGAAGCTGCAAAAAAGGTTGTTACTGAAAATTCAAGAAAAGCTGCGACGCCAGTTGCAACGTCACAGAACGCTACTGCACAATCTACAGGAACAAGAGCTGATGGATCAAAGGAGGTATCTGTAGGTATTCATTTGTTGCTATACCATCAAACACTTTTCTCCTGCTTTATATTATTAATTGTGAAATTTGTCTATTATTCAATCATTGCGTGTGATTCACAGCTATAGCAAGACAACTATTTGGAGGTTTTGTATTTGTGCCTTTGCGGAGATCCTGATTAAGCCATATGAGTCTGTTTTGGTTCAATATTCATCTATACAACCTGGTTTATAGAATTTTCGGGGCTACATAAATTCAAATGTGGCTATTGTTTTATTTTACATCACTTTTATAGTTTTACGACAATATTTAGGTGGACAAATGCACTCTGCTTAGGTTATCTCATAGTTTCACTGATTTTCCTTTGTTTTAGCCTTGTATGTTTATAATTAAAGTTACTTAAAGTCCTTAAGTATCACAATGTATCTGCTCTATTTCTACATAACTTATGTGGGACATCTTACATGAAATATTACCACCTTTGTGGAAGTGGCAGATGCTATCTTTCTTGATCAGACGGATTTGGAAACCATAAAATATTTAGTGTATTATGATTATGTTGCCAGTTAAGATTTTCATTATTTAATGAGGTGCAACTGTTCAATCTGGTCTCAGGGAATTTTATCAAAGGGACATAAAGTGCTTTGAAACTCGAGGAAATATCTCAAATGACAAATCTATAAAGAAGTAACTGTTGAAATTGGAGACATTGGGATTGTGTGAGAATAAGGCAGGCCACCTGCATGGTAGGTGTCATATTTTGACGCTGAAGATTGTTTCTTTATTTGTGTATACTTCTGATTATATTGCATCTTTTAGTTTTTTGTCATTCTGCTAGGCCAATGGTTTGTTTAGGAAATAGTTTCGGGGCAAAATTATTAAGCAGAATATTGTAGTATGACGGCAAGGCAAGACGGTGACCGAGCGCCAGGATGCTTAAGCAATAAGACATCCGCTTAGGATTCCATAAGGCAATAAGTCGTTCACAATATACAATATATACATGTTAGTTTTTGTATAAATATATTGTACTCCAAAAAATTATTAAACATATAAATATCATATACATTATAGCCTAAAATAAAATAACTAACAGTAACAATATGATGTATCTAGGTATAGTAGTTATGTGATTCTTTTTGATGTTCTAAACTTATTCTTTAGCTAGTAGTGGTAGTGGTTATTTTATGTCTGCAGATGATTAGCTTTTTCTCCATAAATTGTGTTTTGATTGTTTTATATGATCTTCATTTTATCATGTAAACTACCTACGTAAATTTGTATTTTAACAAGAAGGGCTATATCATGATTAGTAACTGACGATTTGTGTGCATGAGCCATGAAAAACAAATAGCTAGACAGATCAAAACAATAAATGGGACACGTGAAAATGTTGAGTGAGGGAAGTATCAAATTAGTTTATAATCTGTCTTGAGTAGTTTTGGTGATTTAACTTGTGCATGATATTAATAACTTGTTCTTTAGTACTTCCCTACCCAATCCTCCGTCCCCATGTTCCCTGCCCCAACCCCACCCCACCTTCCCCCCCCCAAAAAAAAAAAGAAAAAAGAAAAAGAAATGAAGAGAAGTTATCGAGTGCATTGCGTGCCTCAAAATATCTTTACCATAATCTTTGTAGTGATGTACTACACGTGATTGATATGGTTATATTTTCTTGTAATTGTTTTCTAGGACTAAAACGGATGAATTAATTAAACTCATCACCCAGTCTGCTTATGTGACGAAGAAGACTTTTGTAATTAATATTAAATATTTATTGAATTAAATAAATATTTTGTTGATTTATTCATTGAGTTAAATAAATAATTGATGAAATTGTTGTAGATTAATTTAATTAAGTGTGTCACATTAATTAAATTAATGAGAAATTATTTTATAGTTTGAAATTATAATTTATTTGGGATTATTAAATTAATCGAGTTGTTAATAATTATAATGTTCTAACTAATTTAATAATTAATTAGAGGTTTAACAATTGGTCATAATTAATAAATGAGCATTTTAATTATGAGATAATTTGATGTAATAAGTAATGTTGCCTTTAATTAACTTTAAATAATATTATTTGATTAATTAAAGTGGGAGTATGAGTTCCTTGCGGTATATGAATTTTTCCGCTACTTGTTAAGGTTTTGCGCCTTTTTGCGGTTTCTTCTGGATTCGTTTGGCAATTGGCAGTTAGAGAAGCGTAATGTATGAATTAAGGAAATTCAAACCAATGAATCGAGTCTTACAATTGATATTATTATTTGTGAAAAATTCTGCACTAATGGAAATAGCATCGCAACACAAGCTACTAACAGTACTAAACCTCCAACAATTCGAGGTAGGCATCTTCATTAGCATTTTGGGCTTTGGCTATGGCTATGACTTATTAACTGGTGAAACTATATTTGTATTACTACAAATACGTGCTCTGATTGTTCCATAATTTGGTATTTCTTGACAGTAATTGGAGATCGAGGACTCGTGACCCAGAGGTTGGATCATATCTTTCCCTATGTTGGCTTCACCAGACCCATCTAAGTCGGTCCCTATCTCTATCTCTTGCTCCCACTATATTCAATCAAATTTATACATGCATTCTTTGCTTATTGGATAAATTTATAAATTGTTCTTTTAGTTTGTTAGAGTAGCAGGTGTTTGGGGGGAAATTTATGGAAAATTTTGCGCTAATGGAAATAGCATCACAATACAAGCTGTTAACAGTACTAGACCCAACAGTAGGAGTATTGAAGTCGGCTTTAAAATATATATGCAGTTCAATTTATTAGAGTAGGAGTAATATTTAGTTTGTAGATCATTTCAAACAGTAATGCTATGTTTGGATTGAAGGAATGAATGTGGAAATGGAATGACTTATTCCCATAGAATGGAAAATTTGTGGTTGGTTGTTCCATCAGAATGGAATAAATTATTTTCATTCCTACCAAATTTGTGAATTTTATTACTTGGGTGAGGGTATGGAATGAGTGGAATGAATCATTCCACTCACTTAATTCCATTCCTCCATATCAACGTCGCATAAGAGTATTGAAGTCAATTGCTTTCTAATATTTACTTCCTTTTCTAACATTGTTCATGTATCAGTTCGTTTGCAAGGTAACTGTGTTAGGGCACACAACTACAAATTCTTCCTCCTTTCTTGTGGTAATTTTCACTTTCTTTAGTGTGATAGTTTAATGGACAAGTTGAACTTTAGTCATAAACAAGAGACTTTCACCATTTGGTGTAGTGGATTTATATTTCCGTTTTCATATTTGTTTTCTGTAACTTCCTGTAGTTATAAATTAATTACATTGCAAGCATTCTAATAATGAATTGCTTATAGAGACCTGTACACTATAGTCTTCACATATATAACTAAAATAATATCAGCAATGCATTCAAAGTAGTATTCTTTTTTATATGGTCACTAGAACTAGCTGCTTTTTAGACTGTGATATGCTTCTACATAATGACTGTCTTCAAACCTTATTATATCGGATTGTTTGTATTTGAAAAGTAATTCTTTTCTTGGAACTTTAGTAAAAGTTTTAGGTACCAAGTGCTTAATGAAATGATCCAACTTGATCTACTTAAAAGGTTGCCTTGTGAATGTGTCCAATGGCTATTAACAGTTTCAAATTGAAATACATAGTTAGTAATTCGACACCACTCGGTTAACTAATTTTGGCAGACTTCTTATCTGCCAACTTTTCATGGAAGAATTTCTGTTATTTTAATTGTGGCATATACACCTCCATCCGATTTGGATGACATCATATGGCACATAGTTTAAGAAAATTTGGAAACTAGGCTGATCTATTCTTAGGCAGTTGTAAAATGAGTACATACTATAACAGTCTTAGGGGAGGTATCACTTATACAACTCTGGATACAACAATGGATACGCTTGTATTGCTTCCTAGTTTCATAGACTTCTTTCAAGAAGCCAAACATCTTCCATCTCACCCGGTAATCTTGCTGTCATATTTTTGGCTTTTGGTATACTTTCTATTAGATATTTCACAAATTATTCACAATCTCCAATTACTATTTCTGCATTCTAATTGTTTGCATGTTTCTTACTGATTTTGTACCTTGATGCAGTTTTAAACTTGGATTTGCACCAAGTCATATTTGTTTCATAATTATGCATGAATCACTTATCTTAAGCAACACAATTTTGGTAGAGGTAATTAAACACTGACCAACTTTGTGCTTCTATTCATTTCTATCTCCCTTTGCTCTTCCTCTGTAAAGAATGGCGAATATAATTTTCTCATTCAGGTGTAATGAGAAGAAAGGAGTTACCCAGCTGCAGTGGAAATATGACTTGGACAGAAGAAAAAAGTTGAGCAGGTAGGACTTGTTTGACAAATTTTTTTAAGAAGTTATTCCTATTTTCTTTTAGTGCAATGGATGAAAGTTAAGGATGAAAAGACAATCAGCGAGTGACATTAAGTCAAAAATCTAAATAGAACATATGTATCACCATCTTTTTGCAAGAATCATTGTTCTGAGTAGTTCCCAGGAAATTATACACTATTTATATCTGTGATTCAAATTATTATAGTTAGAGCACAATAGCTCCATGAGTCCATAGGATAATGGTTGATTCCTATGGATGAAAGTTAAGGATGAAAAGACAATCAGCGAGTGACTTGCATTGTACAGTTTGTCATGACAGATGTTTTGTTGGTTCAGGGTTTTATGTTTTGATTTTTTGTTTTGTGGTGTTTTGTTGTTTTATACTATGCATACTGCCTACCATAAATTATGTGCACTCATGTCTATGCATCTTCTTAGTTCTTCAACTTGTTCATCTTCTTAGTATATTCAGTTTGAAGTATGGAACTAAATTAATATATAATCTATCATGTTATCCTACATATTTGTCTTCTTTCTTTAAGACTTAAAGCATGAACCAGCTCATTTTTTTTAAACAAGTTGCCTTTCCTGAATCAATTGCTATGTACTCCATTATTTTCCTGTTTAGAAAAATTAAAACAATTATTAATGGGTCAGCTCAAATATGGCTTTTGGCTATAACTACTACACCCAGCTTGCTGGCCATTTTTGTTTGCCAACTTTAATTATCCTAACATATCTAGTTAATTTTCTTTATGTTCTCTCTTGCTATTAAATGTTGCCATGAATGGTTGTACTTATTGTTTCGGGTCTCATTATATCCAACCTTTGCAATAATTCATCTTTATTGTAGTGCATGAATGAAATAATCTTTCACAGAACATCAAGAGTGTTTTTTAGTTGTGATCACTACAAGGTGACTTGGATGTTTATTTTACTTTATCTTGTTACAGCTGCAGACCCGAGTGAGACTTCTATTAACATGACCTTGATTTTAGTATTATCCCTCTGATGTATCTTATACACATGCAATCCTTCATAATATATGGAGTGAATCTTATATTCCAATTTATATATCATTCATGTCCCTATGAAGAAATCAAGGAGACATAGGTATCATTAGATATGAAAATGAAAAGGTTTGATATATTTTTTATTTCTTTGTCTTAGCAGGTTGTGCGTATGTGCATTTTAATGTGTTAGTTGGGAGTTTACAGAAGGTCATATTCTAATAAATGTAACAAATCATAATGATTAAAAAAGTCAGTAGCTGATCAACGTCTTGTCTTACAGAACTAGTTAAGTTTCTTAAATTTTACCATCACACCCCCTCACCCAAAAAAAAGAGAAGTTAACTTATGGATTCCCTTTTCAATGTGCCGAGTCCAACTGCTCTGTTGTGTTCTTAATATTTACTGAATTTAACCTATTCTCTTCTGTCCATTTCCTACAAGAAAATTTTCAGGACTCCCTGCTTTTCTTTGATGATGTTGTTTACTCATTTTTTAAATTTATTTTATGTTCATGTCTTCCTTGCACGTGCATAACCATCTATATTTAAAGCTTAAAAGGCAAAAAAGAATAGTGAAATCCTCTATTAAGTTGTCAACAAAATTCTGTTCCCACAACAAATGATAGCACACTACTGAAATTAGATATGTATCTTGGTTTCATGCATGTTTTGCCACTACTTGTACCTTATTTATCACATTCTGTAGGTATGCTCGTTATTTTCCAAATACTCATATTATTCTGCAGCATAATTCTTCAATTTGGGAAGAACGGTGACTTAGTGTCTGCTTTGAATATCTTTGAAGCATCCAAGCAAGATATGGGTAGTCCTAATATGTACATCTACTGCACAATAATAGATGTATGTGGTCTTTGTAGTGACTTCTTGAGATCGAGGTCCATTTATGAGGTACTTGCCAACACTGGTTCACAAGCTTCGCACACTTAGTTGTTTATCTCTTACATGCTTAGTATCTCTAATAGATAACACGTGTGTGTACATGCATGTGTATCTGTGTTGTTACTTTCAATTTAATATTTAGTCATTTGGCATTGTTCTCTAAGTAGTGGATTATCTTTTGTACGAGTATTAAGATTAACAGTAAAACTTATTTGGGGTCCATCATCATGTAGAAGCATATTCTCCTGAGGAATAATGGCTAGACTAGATGATCCATAACATTCTCGTATCAACCATTGATATCTTTGATAAAGTTTGATAGTGATGGTCAAATGACCATTTGATGTTAGCACTTCACATTTGCTTAAGGATGAATTTGGAAGATTTTTTGTATGGTACTTAAAGTGTGCATCCTTTTTGCAAGTGCAATGGGCTATTAAAATTTAAGAGTTGGGTTAAAATCAAGTTTATATTGGCTTCAAGGGAAGGAGTAATATTATCTGTATCGATATTCGATGACTAGCTTTAAAATTGATTTTCATGATTGAGCAATTTTTTAACTTGTAGATAATATCAATTATGTAGCTACATGGTTGTCAAAATGTCAGGCAAAAACTTTTTGTTAATCTAGTTTTGGTTCTCTATCACAACTACAATTTGATTCTCTTGTAGTAATACCGAGCTATTTCTGGATGTTCTTATGCTGTTGTTTCATGTTTATTTGCTGCAGGATTTACGAACTCAAAAGATTACCCCAAATCTTTATGTTTTCAACAGTATGATGAATGTTAATGCCCGTGACTTGAGCTACACGTTGCAGATCTACAAACATGCAAGTAATGCTTTTTTCCTCCCTCTCTTGTATGTTTGTGACACACAAATAAGCAAATCTACTCTAGCATGAATAAATATACATACTTCACTATATGTATATGCTCCTCAAGTAGACTAGGACAGTTTCTTCTAAAGCTGGTTGTTTTTATGTTTCTATTTGCTTCATCTTTCTTTCATAATTGATAAATGATGCTCGAGATCCTACTGGATCCTCTGTTCGAGAGTGGGGACTATCATCTCTCTTTCTCGCCCACAGTCGTCTTTCTTCCTTTAATACCTTATGCTTTTGAATAATTTAAGATGAACCACATTCTTTATTTACTTGATTTAGCATATATTCCCCCTAAAAATGTGTTACCTTTTGAATTTGTAAAATAAATTTATTATCTTTTCTTCTCATTAATATTTGAATGATTATTTTGCTATTGATGTGAAAAGTGTTCTCCAACAAAAGGTACATTTTGTTCAGTATTGGTCCATTGGTCTCACTAATCAATAGTGTCTGGAGGAATACACTAGTTAGGAATCTAAAACTCATTATAGGCCTTCCCTTAAGCTGTCATACAACTAAGCACATACTAAACAACTTAGGCTTGTACTCTATTGTAGTAGGAGATGGGTGTTTCTTCTATGCTAAAAGCTAGTTGAACATACGCGGAAGTTTAATAATGTATTCTTATCAACAAGAAAGTTTCGTTTATCTGCTTCATATTATATGTCCAGAATCTAGGTGTTGCTGCTGATATGACATCTTACAACATCATTTTGAAGTCTTGTTGTCGTGCTTCAATATTTGATTTGGCCCAGGAAATTTATAGGGAGGTACAACATTTGAAATCAACAGGAGTATTGAAACTAGATGATTTCACATACAGCACAATAATTAAGGTATTATCTATCTATAGTAAATATACTTCAGTCTTAAAATGGACATAATGTGTCTATTATCTCCTACATTCTTACTGCTCTCGCATACTTTTTACACTTCTCCTGTACATTATACGGCCATTCTATGAAAAATTTCTTATCTTGTATCTTTATATTCTGCATCAAATGACAGGTCTTTGCTGATGCAAAGATGTGGCAAATGACCCTGGAAATTAAAGAAGATATGCTTGTAGCTGGTGTTACTCCCAACACAGTTACGTGGTCATCATTGATAAATGCATGTTCCAGTGCAGGTCTTGTTGAGTAAGAAATCCTATTATTTGAAGAGATGCTTTTGGCTGGTTGCAAACCAAATACACAATGTTGCAACATTATTCTTCATGCATGTGGGCTTGCCAATACGACAGGGCCTTCCGTTTATTCCATATCTGGAAAACAAGTTCATCTAAGAAATTTTATAGAAAAGATTATCAGGAAAAGATACATATAGGTGTAGACCATTCACATAAAAGTTATACTATTAATGTGCCTGGCAGTGGATCTGATTCTGATAGTGCACATTTGACTAAAAGTGTTCCTTTTACACCCACTAATGCAACATACAATATTCTGCAACATACAATACTACTAATGCTCGTCTTATCTTGAATTTACTCTCGAGTTGTTCAATCTTTAACTTCAGAGACAACATTAGTAGTTTTCAATCTGTTTTCTTAAGTTACGCCATCAAATTTTCCCCGACAGGTTGAAGCTCAGATTGTGGTTCTTGTGGTTTTGCGAATGATCAAAGAGAATTATATTATGTTCTAAACTTGGATCATTTAATACCTTTTATTAGTCATAACATATTGTATATTCAAAGTGTTGGAAAAATATAAATGTGATAGCCTCTACATCTCGCTTGACTACCTCACGTACATCACCTGATATGCAATCTCTCATCCTTGCTACGATGGAGCCCCCCAATTTCAAGCTATGATGGGTGCAAGACAAAAACAATTCGAAGAGGCTATGCCTAAGGAAGTTAAAGAAGAGATGAGAAAACAGAGAGAAAAGCCGTTGAATCTTCCGAATAGCGATGCAAGTGTTTTTTCTTGTCCAGTATTCTAATATTGTCTTCATTCTTCAACAATCTAGAATTCAGTGCAAGTGTAGGCATATATATGGTTTCTCATTTCGTTGAATGCTATTAATAAGAGTGACATCAAATTATCCCTTACTGCAAATTTCCCAATTCCTTCATCCTTCGTCCAATCCATGCCCATGAATCCCTCGACCAACTGGCTCCCTATTCCCTTTTCTTCATCTCTAATCCTCCTGCCCAACTTCTACACAAATTTGTATGATCTTCAGCTATTTATTTGGGTCCTTAGTATTTAATTTTTGTAGGTTTGTTCGAGGAGGAAATATAAAGTTAAAACACTGTATCCCTAAAACATTGTGATGAATTGATGAAAACGGAAACATATATATATATATATATATATATATATATATCGTACTAATATGTCTCAAGTTGTTGATTGTGTGAAGCACAATTATGGTGTTGTGGGCATTATTAGTCGAGCGGGGTAGTCTTACACTGAAGTAATGTTTCGACTGCATCAACTGCCTGCCTGATTTTTGTTTCTTACTGACAGTGATTGACATCCAGTTGAGTTGATATTGTCTAGTAAACTATAATGTATAAATTGGCTGTCATTTTTTGTTGGTAGTCTTGTAACGCCTCAAGTAATGTATCAATGATTTTGTCTAGTATACTACAATGTATAAACTGTCTGTCACGTATTGTTAGAACTAGTTATTTATTACATTAGGTACTGGATCCTATGAGTAATTAGATGCATGCCAACAAATTGAAGCTAGAAAGGCTTTTTTAGTATATCTGTATATGGATCATGTCTTTGTGTAGTATTTGATCATGGATCATGTCTGTGTAGTATGTGTAGGAAGAAAGTAGCTGCATTGCAAGTAATGGAATATGTTTGTTGTTGTAAGTAATGGATGTTGTCCTCACAGTGTTAGCTATCTGTGGAAAGCCAAAATCATGCATCCCTATCATTTTAGTCAGGATCTTATGATTCCAAAGATTGATGAGCAGCAAATCATTACTTTTGTTTTTGATGATATTTTCCAGTTCTTGTATAAGTTAATGGTTGAACAAGCAAAGCCTTCATTTATTCATAATGAAGACTATAGATGTCAAATACCTTAAATAGCTTGATTGCAAATGATGTGCAGTTTGATTTCTTTATCATAATGGGAAACAATGAATGGTATTGTTAGGCAGGAAGGAGAAGCAGCTATATTAGATCAGAGTCATTGATTTCATATTATGCTAGCAAATAGTATGAAAGCAGTTTTCTTGGACTTCTGTTTGGAGTGCATGCATTCATTTCATATATTTGACATGCATTCCATGTACTGCTACTTGTAGGATGTTGATGTAGAGGATGAGCATGATGAAGATTTAGGCGATGGTAACGACGATATGCATGTGGATCTTGTAGGTAATAATTTTTAGAAGTTACTTTTGTTTACCATCAATGATTAAGACGTGATTATATATATTTTTGAGCTTTAAAGCTGTAGTTTTTAGAAGTTACTTTTATTGTATTTGGTGAGACTTGTAGTATGTTATCTTTTATTGGATATTTGTAATAGTACTCATCGACAAATGTCTTATCTAGTTCTGTCTATAAATAACACTTTAGTAATTATCATTATTACTTTCAACATATTTATTTTTAGATTTTGAAATTAAATTATGAAAATATTTGTAATTTGTTGTTAATAAATATATTAAGACGACTTCTTTCCGTCTCAAAGAATGTGCGATATTGGTGCCAAAGTTGACATGAATTTTGAGACGGTTGTTGCCCTTCTCAAAATATGTGCGCTAAAAAGATATTGGGGCCAAAGTTGAAACGGAATTGAGACGGATGGTGCCCGTCTTAAAATATGCGCAAGAAAATAGTTGCTATCAATTTTGATACAGAATTGAGATGGTGTTTTCCGTCTCAAATTACAGTACTAAAAAAGGGCGCCAATTTGGCCTGCCAAAATTGAAACTGGCAAAATTGGTTTCAAAATTCAACTCCCATGAGACGAATAGTGTCCGTGTCTAATTTTTTGAGGCGGATTTCAGACAGGCAGTTTTCGTACCTAATTTTTTTTAGTCCGTCTCAGATGCCCAGATTTTTGGTAGTATGAGTTCCTTGCGGTATATGAATGTTTCCTGCTAGTTATTAAGGTTTTGCACCTTTCTTGCGGTTTCTTCTGGATTCGTTTGGCAATTGGCAGTTAGAGAAACTTAATGTACGAATTAAGTAAATTCAAACCAACGAATCGAGTCTTACAATTGATATTATTATTTGTGAAAAATCCTGCACTAATGGAAATAGCATCGTAATACAAGCTACTAACAATACTAGACCTCCAACAATTCGAGGTAGGCATCTTCATTAGCATTTTGGGCTTTGGCTATGGCTATGACTTATTAGCTGGTGAAACTATATTTGTATTACTACAAATACGTGCTCTGATTGTTCCATGATTTGGTATTTCTTGACAATAATTGGAGATCAAGGACTTGTGGCCCAGAGGTTGGATCATATCTTTTCTAACTTCCCCATGTTGGCTTCACCAGATCCATCTAAGTCGGTCCCTATCTCTATCTCTTGCTCCCACTATATTCAATCAAATTTATACATGCATTCCTTGCTTATTGGATAAATTTATAAATTGTTTTTTTAGTTTGTTAGAGTAGCAGGTGTTTGGGGGAAAATTTATGGAAAATTTTGCGCTAATGGAAATAGCATCGCAATACAAGCTGTTAACAGTACTAGACCCAACAGTAGGAGTATTGAAGTCGGCTTAAAAATATATATGTAGTTCAGTTTATTAGAGTAGGAGTAATATTTAGTTTGTAGATCATTTCAAACAGTAAAGCTATGTTTGAATTGAAGAAATGAAGGTGGAAATGGAATGACTTATTTCTATAGAATGGAAAATTTGTGGTTGGTTGTTCCATCGGAATGGAATAAATTATTCTCATTCCTACCAAATTTGTGAATTTTATTACTTGGGTGAGGGTATTGAATGAGTGGAATGAATCATTCTACTCACTTAATTCCATTCCTCCAATACCAACGTAGCATAAAAGTATTGAAGTCAATTGCTTTATAATATTTCCTTCCTTTTCTAACATTGTTCATGTATCAGTTCGTTAGCAAGGTAACTGTGTTGGGGCACACAACTACAAATTCTTCCTCCTTTCTCGTGGTAATTTTCACTTTCTTTAGTGTGATAGTTTAATGTACAAGTTGAACTTTAGTCATAAACAAGAGACACTTTCACCATTTGGTGAATTTGTTTTATATTTCTGTTTTCATATTTGTTTTCTATAACTTCCTATAGTTATAAATTAATCACATTGCAAGCATTCTAATAATGAATTGCTTATAGAGAGTTAGAGACCCGTACACTACAGTCTTCACATAATTAAAATTAATATCAGCAATGCATTCAAAGTAGTATTCTTTTTTATATGGTCACTAGAACTAGCTGCTTTTTAGACCGTGACATGTACTACTACAAAATGACTCTGTCTTCGAACCTTACTATATAGGACTGTTTGTATTTGAAAAGTAATTTTTTTCTTGGAACTTTAGTAAAAAAATTTGGTACCATATGTTTAATGAAATGATCCAACTTGGCCTACTTAAAAGGTTGCC
This sequence comes from Panax notoginseng, assembly GCA_016801055.1. Lineage (NCBI taxonomy): Eukaryota > Viridiplantae > Streptophyta > Magnoliopsida > Apiales > Araliaceae > Panax > Panax notoginseng. The sequence continues at coordinate 1,880,955 of CM029021.1, read as the reverse complement.
TTGTGAATGTGTCCAATGGCTATTAGCAGTTTCAAATTGAAATACATGGTTAGTAATGCGACACCACTCGGTTAACAAATTTTGGCAGACTTCTTATCTGCCAACTTTTCATGGAAGAATTTCTGTTATTTTAATTGTGGCATATACACCTCCATCCGATTTGGATGACATCAGATGACACATAGTTTAAGAAAATTTGGAAACTAGGCTGATCTATTCTTAGGCAGTTGTAAAATGAGTACATACTATAACAGTCTTAGGGGAGGTATCACTTATACAACTTTGGATACAACAATGGATACGTTTGTATTGCTTCCTAGTTTCATTGACTTCTTTCAAGAATCCAAACATCTTCCATCTCACCCGACAATCTTCTTGTTATATTTTTGGCTTTTGGTATACTTTCTATCATATTATTCACAAATTATTCACAATCTCCAATTACTATTTCTGCATTCTAATTGTTTGCATGTTTCTTACTGATTTTGTACCTTTTTGCAGTTTTAAACATGGATTTGCACCAAGTCATCTTTGTTTCATAATTATGCATGCATCTCTTATCTTAAGCAACACCATTGTGGTAGAGGTAATTAAACACTGACCAACTTTGTGCTTCTATTCATTTCTATCTCCCTTTGCTCTTCCTCTGTACAGAATGGCGTATATAATTTTCTCATCTCATTCAGGTGTAATGAGAAGAAAGGAGTTACCCAGTTGCAGTGGGAATATGACTTGGACAGAAGAAAAAAGTTGAGCATGTAGGACTTGTTTGACAAAATTTTTTTAGAAGTTATTCTTATTTTCTTTTAGTGCAATGGATGAAAGTCAAGGATGAAAAGACAATTAGCAAGTGACTTTAAGTCAAAAATGTAAATAGAATATATGTATCACCATCATTTTGCAAGAATCATTGTTCTTAGTAGTTCCCAGGAAATTATACACTAATTATATTTGTGATTCAAATTATTATAGTTAGAGCACAATATCTCCATGGACTACAATATCTCCATGAGTCCATAGGATAATGGATGATTCCTATGGATGAAAGTTAAGGATGAAAAGACAATCAGCGACTGACTTTAAGTCAAAAATGTAAATAGAATATATGTATCACCATCCATTTTCAAGAATCATTGTTCTGAGTAGTTTCCAGGAAATATACACTATTTATATTTGTGATTCAAATTGCTATAGTTAGAGCACAATATCTCTATGAGTTCATAGGATAATTTTCTATTTCCAAAATTCAAAATGTTAACCCTGAACTTAAATTTCTTTGAAATACTTTGCCTTGCAATATTTGATATCGGATCCAACAATGTATTACTAAAGTTATCTACTGTTCATTATCAGTATTGAACTAGATTACAATGGTCTGTAGGCTTTAGAAATCATTCTTCCTTTGCTTAGGTATTTACATCTTGTGATCTCATATTCTCATCTTTTTGTCTTTATTAAGGTATGGAAAATATTCATGCACTTTATGAACTGGATTTCCCAACATGTGTAGATGTTGATGCGTGATTTGACCTTGTCGTGATGCATGGTGTGAGTACAATGTACCGATTACTTTTCAATGTATTACTTGAAATTAGTTAATGAAAAATGTGTATTTCCCAATTTTGTGGATTATTTCTCTATTGATCTTTTTTATAAGCTCTCTATTGATCTTATTTGTAAAAGTGTATATAACATTTTCTTTTTTACTAAATTTGTCCTGTGTCTCACGTATAATATTTGAATAGTTGCCTCTGAATGGATAATTTTAGGAGTCGTATCTATTATTATTGTATTAGCCATTTCAAACTTAGCTGCTTGCACTGGAAATAGGTTAGTTAGAGGGGTAAGCTGTCTTGTTAAGTGCTATATTAGATGCCAACTTATTTTTGTTAAGGGTATTTACCCACTTTAGCGAAGGTTTTATTCCCCTTGATTTCCCTAACCCTTTTTCCATTATTTTGGACATATAAAATGCTTTATAACAAAATAGTACTTCTTCGTTCCTTGTGACAATTGGTTAGTTACACATCAATCAATCTATAAAGGAAGTTTATGATCATGATTTCTCTCCCCCCTCCCCCCCCCCCCCCCCCCCCCCACCACACAAAAAAATCCATGATTCATACAGAAAGGTTGATCTGTTTTTAAATATTTATTTAGGTTTGTGGTTGTATTCATGCCATCAGACATCAGAATATTGCCGCTTTGGAGAGCTATATGAATGACGTTGATGAACCGATTCATGCCTTCTCTTTTATCAGTTATACATTGCTTCAGCTAGATGGCAAAGATCGAATCTGATGCTTTCCAATCAGCAATCATGTCACGAATCCCAGATCTTGTCAAATTAAGCAGCTGTTGCTTGATAACCATGGGTTTGATGGATCTTTGTATCACATAAGTTGACTCTGATTGATAAAATTGTGTTTCTGCCTTTTGCAGAGAGAGCACATTCTTTTTGGTTGTTGACCATTTCAGTGGTGATAATGAACGCACTTTATCTGAGCTGGACTCTCACCCAGAAAGCCTTTTCCTTCATCTAAAAACTGTTATTGAGGTTCACTCAACTGGAATTCTCAACTTTTCATGTTTTACAAAAGGTGATAACGTGGACATTCCTAATGGAAGAAGGGATGGGGGTCAACACAGTTGAATTGAGGTTTTCTTGGAAAGGATTTCTTATTTTCCAAATTTAATGAGTAATAATCCAGTTCATGTAACTGATAAAATCATTGAGCAGTATCTTGAGGTAAATTTCTCCACAACTGTCTAGCAATTAGTGTGTGTTAAACTATGTTGTGTCATTCAGTTAGGGCATATGCTCTTACGTCTAATAAAGTTTATTAAATATATGCATATATGATAAGCCTTCAACCATTGTTCAAGCTGAAAATGTTTAATTACTTTGATTTAGGGTTGTTTATAGATATATTTATTTTCCATATCAACCTCCACCTTTTCCTTAACTTTTCTTTCTATAATGAATTTATTGTACCATGTTCTAAACTACCTAGTTAAGCAAGGCTGGTAATATGCCTGCCAATTTTAATTTCTTCTTGTTATCTACTACAACGGAATGATTACCAATTCTCTAGAAACATTCAAGAAGTTATATTACTAGAATTTAAAATTGCCTACATATTTTGTTATAGCTGTTATGTCAATACGAACATTTCGGTGCTCAAGTTCCTGGAGACCTTTGAAAGCTATAGGGTGGAACACTGTTTACGCTTGTGCCAGAACTATGGGATTGTAGATGCTTTTTAATTTGAAAGAGTTGGTGATGTTGGCACTGCTCTATCACTTATTCTTTCTGGCCTAACTGACAAATTTTTAATGCTTGATGCCACTGTTTGAAGTTTACTTTATGATACTGAAGTGGAGCATTTAAACACTGTTTTGCAGAAGGAGGAGGTCTTGCACATATTTTATATTTTTTCTTCGTGAATCGTCTGTAGTCGTTGGACAATTTATATTAATGTTATAATATTTTCATGCAGGTAAATGACATATTTGACATTACATGCATGTATTGGACTTTGTCAGCGGAATAGCCCTCGGATGCATTTTGATGAATCCGAGTCCCTCTGGTTTTGATTACTTGATTTGTAAGCTTAAAAGTTGCTATCAGAGTGCTTATTTTCCTTGTTGTTGGACTTTAATTACGAGATCATTAGAGGGGCCTTCCTAATACGATAGCTTTTATTTCAAGTCTGTTGTACACAATATATGAGTTTTAGATTTCAAAAATTGATATGAACATTGTTCGCTTATCTTCTTTTTCAGGATTTTCTTAAAAAATGCTTTTTCCAAGGGTCTGATTTTTCCAGTCATTTCCATATAATTTAGTAACTTAGTACTGGCACGACACATCTCATTATTAACTCTTTATTACTCTACCTTCTAACTTACCCTTTAATTTGAATTTCTCTAATAGTTTTCTTTTTAACATCATTATGGTGTTCATCATATTTGTGGAATTGTTTGATAACCTTTGGTTGCTAAAGAAATCAAAGTCTTGTAGACCATGTTTGTCCAGGTAAAGGGAACTCGCACACTCTCAACTGATGGGTTAGTGATCTGTGCACTAATGCAAGTCACATTTGCAGATAAATTTAACCAATCTGCTTCTTCTCCCAGAGCGTTGCTACTTGAATTCTGTTTCTACATTCTTATGTTGCCACCAGAATTCATTTTCCTTCTCCACTGTTTCCAAATGATATTCTTATATGCGCAATGACTTGCACATGCATTTCTGCAGACATTATTTCCTTGATACTTCACGTGTTTACCCAATTCTAATAATTGTTATAGTTTGAATACAGGTTTTGTGAGCCATTAATGGATTCATATAATGGTCAAATGGATTCTGAAGGTGAAAAGAACTTGAGACTTCTAGCTGTATCATTGGGCAGAGAGGAGAATGAAGCGGCATGCAAAATTAGGTGGAAGGTGTCAAGGTCCCAAAGAAGCGCTCATATTTTGAGGAAATTATTTTCTATGTTCATTAAAGAGATTGTTGAGGGAATGATCGGATATGTTAGCCTTCCAACCATCATGCTGAAACTTCTTTCTGATAGTGGTAACTAGGAATTTGGTGATTTTAAACTTGTCATATTGGGAATGCTTGGAACATACGATTTTGTAAGAACAATTTTGGTATGTTTGCTCTTCCTATCATTGTTTTTCTTATAATTTACTTGTTTTATGAACACTGGAGGACGAGAAACTCGTGATACACGTTTGTTTTGATTAATTACTTATATATATTTACTATCATTGAGATAATTTTTTGAAAGGTTCTCTTTGTTATCAACTTGAGATTGTTGTCCATCCATGTGATCTAGCTTCTGGATGCATTGTTTTCCATGAAAGGAGAAATTTGGAAATAATTTAGTATAAACTCGAGCTAAGTTTTCTATGTGGAGTTGTTGGTGGTCAAGTCTTCTTCACATTCTTGAAACCAGAAACTTTTGGTTAAATATCTCTCGTCTTTCCTTTGGATATTCTTTTGTCTCAGCCTTGTCATTTCACACCAAAAACGCAAAATGGAGGTGGCAGATTGACATTTGGTTTTGTTTTTAGTACTATTTACTTATACAATATCTTTTCAAATGAAGCCATATAAAAATAACTAAATAAATATTAACCAGTAATTATGCCAATACGAAATAGTGGAAAAAGGTAATTATCGGCAATATGGTACTGAAAAGTCATATACCTTGTTATTTATCAATTTTTAATAGACTCATTATTGTTTATTTGACTTGTACTGTGTTCATGAGTTTTAAAAGGTTGGAAAAAAAGAAAGAAGAGGAAAATGGATGATTTTAAATGTTTTCCTTCCCAAGTGTCGTGTGAGTTTTTTTTAAGGAGGGAAGATGAGGGAAATGGGTGGAAAGTAAACCCAACTTTCTACCCACAACTTTCCCCCCAAGAATGGGAAGATTTGGTTGGAATGTTATTTTCCCTCTTTAAAAAGTTCTTATTGTTCTCATTCTACCCCTCAAAATAACAAACCTTAAAATTTTAAATCCTTCAATGTCCACTTCCTCTCATTAACTCACAAACACAAGGAAACTTGTTATCACTCCTCCATTTCTCTTCTCTAGTAATTTTAACTCTCTTGTTTTATTTTCTACCCAAACTCGCAAACATTAATGCTGTACATTCTGACTTAACTTGTGGATATTGATTTTCATCCGAAACAAAATTTCCACTTTTGATTGGCTACATACAAGTAAAATGTTTTGTGAAATTTATCATATTGTTGTTGCATGAATCAAATGAAAAGTTTCCATATTGACTAGTTGCTTGTAATGCCAGGACAATGCCAAGTCACTGATTGAGGATGATACTTTTTATACCATGAGCCTACTAAAAAAGGGCGCCTCTCATGGGTACGGATCTAGGAGTCTTTTATGTTGCGAATGTAATTGCCCTCTTACCAAAAATTCCACAAGCTCTAGGATTCAAATATTCAGCTGTGGACATACAACCCATCTGCAGTGTGAACTTCAAGAAAAAGAGGCATCACAAAGAGATTCTTCAGCAGGATGCCCCATTTGTACGCCATAGAAAAAGGAAGGTTTTGAGTTCGAAAAGTAAGTATGCCCTTGTGGAGGATGGATTAGTGAGCAAGTATTTGTCAAGAAACCAGACAGCTCAAGGGACAATTGGTCTGCACCAGCATGAAAGCGATATATTTGAGGGTTCCTATGCTTATCATCCAATTTAAAGGGTTAGTCTAGATATAACTGTTAACCCATTGTACTCATTTATCTTGATACTAATTGGATTGCAACTTGGGTGCAGCAGTTTGAAATCTTAACTAATCTTCAGAAAGAACATAGATTTAATCATGTGCAAAATCCTCCTCAGTTGAGGCTTGCACCACCAGCTGTTTATCATGAAAAGGTGAAGAAAGGGATTGATCTTTTCAGCGGAGAAAGTAGTGGTGGAAAGGTGCAGAAAGGAATTGATCCTTCAAGAGGAGAAAGTAGCAGTGGTTTTACAAAGATACGAAAAACAAGTAAAATCAAGCAACTTAGAGAGTGGAAAGTGAAGGGATCTTCGATTCAATTACCCTTGAAATCACATATATTTGGTAAGTTGAGATATCACTCTGCCTTTATGATGCTACGTTTTTGTGTTTGTTCAACCTGTATGTATTTTTGTTGGCAAGACGTGTTTGTGATGCGTCATTACTCTTTGCTGTGATTTTTGTTTACTGTTTAACCATGATGTGTTTTTGTAGGCAATGAGAAGATAAGTAAGCAGTAACATAAAATATCAAATATATTGAAGAACACACACACCTACTAGAAAATATATTGAAGAATTAGACTGGATACTATTTCCGTGAGGCAACACTGCAAATAAATGATAGCTCGATGTATTTCGAATGATTTGCACAGACGGTGAAACTACAAATGAGAGAGCTGGAATAATTTCCACTAGGCATTCTGAAGGAGCGATGTCTCATTTGGAAAGGCAACGACGTCGTCCTTGTGAAGGTGAGAAATATTTAAATTATCAATATTAGATTAATATTTGTATAAGCTGGAATATTTAGTCCTAGGGAACCAAGTTCTGCAGCCTTGTAATGTTTCTGGTTTAGTCTGGTAGCATATGCATAATGCATGTACTTATTCTCCCATATTTAAAATCCTCACATACCCATCTTCCATCAATTCACCAATTAGTAGCTAGTTGCATATTTTTTATTGCTGCAGTTGTCTTCAGTACTCCATTCTTTATGTTGGTTGTAATAGAATTGGCTACCCTGTATAAACCCATTCCATTTGTTCCAGCAGTAGCATCTCCATGTAATTAGTAGTAATATCTTGCATCAATTTCAGCTTTGAAATTAGTATTTAGTAGTAACGGTCTAACAATGACTAAATTCTACTTCACAACACAACTACAATAGTTGTGCTATATGAATCTTGTTTGTGTTTATACCAATACGGTCCCTGGGTTCTTTTATATGATTGCAAAAGCAATAAATCAAAACACTACATCTTGATGTATGGATTCCATTACCAAAAAATCTTTCAAGATTTCACATCAATATGTAAGGGTGTGATTTAATCCATTACTGAAACTGTTTGAATGCACTTCACTTAGTTATATTGGTGCTTTGGACACACTCGCATAGTTGCATCAGCAATTTAACTCTTTTATGTAAAGCATTTATGGCGAATCTATACATGCATATGAAATTTAGTTGTGTTTCCAGAAAAAACATGCCCACGTTACATAGATTTACATATTTAAGGTGTAGTAATCTCTACCTTTTAAAACAAGTGTGGTACATGCATATGAAATTTAACGAAAAAGTTGTGTTGCTTAGAAAAAGCATGCCTAGATTGCACTGGTATGCATATATTAAAATGTTATACAACACTATATCTCAACGCATGTCACCACAACTTGAGCATTATTTTTTCAGCCAATGTTATACAATACTAAATTTTCTTGTCTGTTTGTTTTATGTAAAAGTGAATGAAGAAGAAGACATTGTGAAGACGACTTTACGTCATTCACAAATTTGTCGTTGAGTAACTCGTTTACATTTGAAGAACTTAGAGGACATGGAAAAATTGAAGAACTTGGTGGAATTGGGGGAACAAGTGGAAGTGGTACTGATGGGTTAGTAGATGAAGATGATGATGGGAATTGGCAAGAAGCATCGCCTTCTCAACTTTAAAATGATTTATGTTTTTTGTGAATTAAGTGTCGTGGATTTTATTTTAGTAATTTAGTTGAGACTTTGTTTGGTATTTTAGATATGTTTGCATTCATATTTACTCAAACACTGAACTTGTGGTTGAATTTTTGAATTTGAATGTATCCTATAGATGTTTATGTTCATTTGTGTTTGATTTTACTATTATTGAGTTTTGAGTTGTGATCATTTAATATATTTCTTTTCATATAGATTTAGTATTTATTTGAATTGTATAAACTAAACATTGTACAAGTAGGTTTAGCTTTTTTTTTGTAGATAAATTGATTAATTGTACATATTTATTAAATATTATATAAAATATATAATAATAATTTATTTATTTAATTATTTATTACATATTAATGACATCACTAGGTCCATAACGGTTCGACCATTTGTTCGACTAGTAACTCATCCACCCGATACTTTTTCTGGTTCGATGATCGGTCTAGGTCTGAAAACTTTGATCACTATCTTGAATTCTAACATTAGAGGGTTCAGTAACAATTTTTGACTTAAAAGGAAAAATATTTTCAAATAATATTGTAGCATCTCTAGCTTCTATTATGGTATTTATTAGAAATTTCACTAATTTCGGATTTCACAACCAAAAATTTAGTTATATTACTATTTTGAGCATATCCTATAAATATAACGTCTATAGTTTTAGGTCATACTTTCTTTCTTTTTGGTTTGGACATGGCTCTCTTTGTTAAAACACCCCACACTTTTAAGAAATTTAGTCGAGGAGATCTCTTTTTCCATAACACAAAAGTGGCTTTGATTCAAAATAAAACAAGAAGTTAAAATTGTATCCTCTCCCATGTTCTCGGTTGCTCTGAACCTTAGTAGCATTGCACTGACCATATCCATCAAAGTTCTATTTTCTATCCGCTACACCATTTTATTGGGGTGAATACGGAGAGGTGTCATTTGATGTATTATTCTATTATCCTCACAATATTGATTAAACTATTTTAGTCTTTTCCTTACATTCTCCACCCCCCCCTATCGGATTTAAGAATCTTAATCCTTTTCTCTAATTGATTATCAACCTCAACTTTGTAAATTTTGAACTTATCGAAAACTTCATCTTTAGTTTTAATAAGATAAACATAATTATATTTAGAATAATCATTTATGAAGGTGACAATATACTTATTACCGGCTCTAGTTGAAGGTATATTTGAATCACAAACATCACTATGTATAAGCTCTAAAACAATTGAATTTCTTTGGACCGAGCCTATAAGTTTTTTTTCTGTTGTTTGGCTTGTACGTATATTTTACATTTAATTTTTATGTTTATATTAGATTTTGAAATTAGCCCCAAATTCATTAATTTTTAATTTTCTTATAGTTAACATGTCTCAATCTTTCATGCTACATTGTATGGCAAAGTATTGTAAACAAAAAATGAACTTTTATTAGAATTATTCATAACACTGAATTTAAACTTGTTGTTTTTTATTTTACCATCAATTTCATATCACCCTTTGTAAAAGGTAGAAAAAAAAAATTTATTCATAAATCGTTAAATATCTATCCACTTGACAAAATTTATCTTCTAAAATTTCACCCAAATCAATTTCCATCCTTTTTCTCTCTGCCCCATTAAATCAATTTTTATCCACTTGACAGAGTTTATAAGGAGTATTGTTTAAATTAAAAATTATATAATCCTCTCTACTCAAACTATTCGACCAAAGAATAGATACCAGAGTTGTGACAACCCCAAAATAGGTCCATTCCACCCAACCCATTTTGAGTCGTCAAATACATGGTACAGAAAACAACTACAACTTTATTACAACAATTGTCGTGCAAAATACAACAACACATATGCTGTGAGTTTGGATACAAATATATACCAAATGTGACTCATGTTTTAACCGTGGACATCACCTCACAATGACACCTTACATAAAGGTATAGTCAAAAACTGTTTTAGAATTAGAATCTTTGGGAAGTGCTCAAGAAAACCTTCGTACATGGGAGGCCAGCGTCTAGGTTATGATAGATATCATATGGCCACAGAATTATCCTTGGTTGACCCAATAGACCCCAAAGAAAAACGAGAAGATTACTATCATATTCTTCCCAATGGTGAGTCTTCTCTTGACATATCATTATCTCTACTATCTCTAATTGAGAATTATACTTCAAACAAACACCAAGATTATATAGGTAGTGCTCGTATATATACTCAGCAAGTGGATGAGCACATCCCTGTCTTATGATGACACGAGGTTGTATGTCGTTAGACATCTTGTATGATAGTGGCAAACCACCCTTCCAACGTTGGGTACACCTTACCCTATTGGATTCACCAAATATAACTACTAAATGAACTTTTCTATACTGCTTCGGGGGGAGAACATCCACAGCTAGAGACCACCGTTCTATTTTTCCGTTACCCTCGCTCGACCCAGCTACACTCTTATTACCTGAAAGGAATTGTGAAGCAAAAGGGTGAGCACAACTAGCTCAGTAAAGAATATCATGACTAAAGATAATTCAATTATCAATAGCCTTCATCAACAATAAATCAGAGATTTAGAACATATGGTAAATGATAAAAATTTCAACCATAGTTGCAGCGGAACGAGCAATCCATTAGAAGAATCAATAGACCATAAAGTCTATTATCTTCTCCATGTTAAAAATCCACCAACAATATTTTATCCATGTAACATCATCAACAGTTCCTTTCCACAATCATATAAATAACTCATAATCATAATTGTGACATAAATTTTTTCTTCGCACCCCAGGACGAAGAATATTTTCATAACCTGTCTTTACCTGAAACATCAAAGATCATGGTATATACCAAAATCACAGTTCCTGTTTATAATCATACTAACAAATCCATCTTTGCACTACGGGCCAAAGATATTCATCAACAAACCATCTTTGCACTAGGGCCAAAGATATTCAACAACAGTTCATCTTTGCACTACAGGCCAAAGATATTCATCAACAGGCCATCTTTGCACTACATGCCAAAGATATTCATCAACAATTCATATTTGCACTACAGGCCAATATATTCATATCTCAAAGAAATATATAATCATTTCAGAATTTATATAAACAATATTATAACCATGTTGATCAATTCACCTTTGCACTTAAGCTTAAGATATTCAATTATAAATTCAATGGTCATGATCATACCAGTCACAATTCAACTTTGCACTACAGGCCAAAGAGAACCCTAGTCATGATCATACCAATAATCTACCAATCTTTACACTCCAGTGAAAGAGAATTTCAACATCAAGGTTATAAAAATGTTATATATGATGATAAAAATAATATGATCAACATATAGTTTTAATCTCAAGAGTAATATTCGTAACTCATGAATAGTAAATCGTGAATAGTAACTCATGAATAGTAACCCCGACACAAAGATAGAAATTTCACAATAAATCCATACCAATATTTTGGTATAATGATATTGAAAGAATAACATTACTTAAATTTTATAAACAATTTATTTTAATTGTTTACACTTTACTAATTAATGCATTTAATCATCATAAAATGTCTACTCTTACAATTTCATCATCAATAACCAAAACCCTCATCAAAAATCTGCATATACCTCATATAGGATTCTCAAGCCATAAAATCCTATTTCCAATTTTCTTTCTTCACAAAAATATTTAATTTAATTTACTCATAACTAGCCATTTTCATGAAAAATACCAAATCAGTTCTAAAAATATTTCTTTTCTGGGATTTAGTATAATATAGTCCCATAGTGAACATTATTTTTCTCAAAATTTTTAAAAGTCATTTACTATTTTTTATGGCCAAAAGAGCCGAATATTTAGACATTTATCAAAATTGTATTTTGTCTAAAAATTCAAAAATTTACAGAGTATACTTCTATCATTATACATGTACTCCCAATTAAAAATTCATCAATTTT